>VXBO01000960.1:191816-232114 GCA_013400135.1 Rhinoptilus africanus
GTGCTTTTATGTACAAGTGGGACTTCTGTAAATATGGAGGCATGGACACAACATAGACAGAAAAGCTTCTGTTGGTTTAAACCACGTTAAAGGCATAACCTAGCCTGAGACACACTAATGTATTTATTAATTTATTTATTTATAAGATGGTTAGAATAGAGGGCTTAAAGGATTATGTCAGCAGTATGAAAGTTCTGTCACCATTTTATAACAAGTGGGCAGCCCATTGATGTTTTGGGTTTTTTCTGAGGAACATCAAACATGTTCAAGTGTTTCTGGTTTAGCTCTTCTATTTGGAAGAACTGAGATGTGTCTTCCGTCTCCTTCATCTCATTCATCCTGCTTCTCCTCCCCTGATACAGTAACCACTAAAACCTTCTTCAAGAAAGCTGTGCCTGCAAGCACAAAGCAAAGTATGCACACAAATGAAGACAGCACAATTGGAGCTGATCTATTGCTGTCCTCAAGGCAAAGGACTCCTGCTGACTATGGGGATAAAAAAATAACATTAGGCCACTGGAATCATGTCAGAATTAACCCTCTGACCTCAAGTTCTGTTTATCCTTCTGCCTGACCCACACAATAAAAATGTTTTCTAAAAAAAGTTACTCTCTTTTTATGCGTGAAAATCAAATGGTACCACTGAGTGTTACACTTATACATCATCTGTGTGGCAAGAGAAAGCCTATGCCACAGCACACAAAATCAAGAAGCACTATTGCCTGTTCATCCTTGATTATCCAAGATTTCTATGTCAGTCTACACGTGACCCTCCGGTTCCCATGTGACCAAGCTCTGAGCCACCCAGCCCAGCTGTGTTTCTGTTTGAACCCACAGAAACCCACAGAAGCAGATTAAAAGAAACAAGTCCCACATCCTTCTGGGGAACCTGGCAATTTTCTGTGGTTTGATGTATATTTTTCCATGAACATTTTGCCTGGTTGGTTGGGTTTTTTTGAGGGNGTACCAACACCCCACTCACTTGGCTGCAGCCCTGATATCCTACAGGGTAAAGCCTTGTCCATCTACTAAAATGAGACAGTCTTGAGGTAGGAAGCTTAGAGTGGAGACAGTAAGGAAAGAGTGTTCTGCCCCAAGCCACAGTTCACAGATACCTCAACAATTTCTCATCTGATGGTGTCACCTTGCTTAGTCATGTCATGACTCCTCTTTGGTATCAGCACTATGCACATATAGTCTCTAGGATGGTGAAGTGTTTACAGCAAACAGGAGCACCTGAATATGAGTAAAAGCAAGAAAATCTTGCATTTGGTTGTGCAAATAGTAAGCAGAGGCAATTTGTTTTCCTTTATTTTCCCAGATTTTCTGTATTTCAGAAAAAGAGGGAAAAGTAAAATTGCCCTTTTGCCACAGCATAGCTTCTACCATTCACAGTAGTCTTCTTCTGTTGCACTGTTTTCTGCTTTTACCTGTTCTACCACTGCAAATCTAGGAATTTTGGTTACTGAAGAGAATACAGAAGACTTTGTTCTTTCACATATCAGCACACAGGGACCTCAGTGATACAGAGTGTTATCTTCTCTATTCCGTCTTTAGACAGCTTTGGCCCCATTTCCCTTTACACCTGGCTTTATGTAATTTGAAACCAGAGGGCCCAGCACCAACATAAGCACATCACAGCTTGCTGTGTCGGCTTTGCTTAGCATGTCCCATATGCCAGACCAGAATAATGGGAAGCTGACTCTGGCCTTCTGAGACCAGGGTCCCAATTCTACCAAGAGGAAGCTCATATTAACAGAAGAACAGAGGAAAGCATGTAAGAAAGCTGGAAGCCTACAAAAACTTTACAAATACTGTTTTCTCTCCAAAATCATCAGTCAATAAATTTGCCTGTCCCAGAAATAATATGTTTAAAGCAGAACATGGATTCTGACCACACTTTTTATTCCTGTCATACATCTGACCTCCCTTTCATATTTAGAAAAACAGGATGCAGCACTGAATATAGGACTTCATATTACCATGCATATACTACAACTATAGCTAAAGCTTACTATTGAAAATTTAGCAATCATAAACCTTCCAGTGTATTTAACTATACCTTATTAGGCCTGAAGGGATCTTTATGATTAACTGCGGTGATGGTGAGGAATCATATTAATTTAAAAAAGAAAATAAAAAATTACCATCATCTGATTGTGAAAACCTTCCTAAATTAGGGATAAACCCACAGAAGCAGATTAAAAGAAACAAGTCCCACAACCTTCTGGGGAACCTGACTGGAACCTACACATGGCAATTTTCTGTGGTTTGATGTATATTTTTCCATGAACATTTTGCCTGCTTGGTTGGGTTTTTTTGAGGGATGGTAGGTGTGGTCATTTTTGTTTAGGTTGTTGGGGGTTTTTTTAATTTTTGTGCTCATCTCGTCTGCCTACATCCACCATACAATATTCTGCGGTGCAAAGACCACGAGCTTGAGGCAGGTGCATCTCTTGAGCTTGCTCAAAAGCTCCTTTGAGATGTGCTGTAGTGTCAGAGGAGAGCCCTCATAAGAGGAGACTCCACTGAAATATTAGCGGAACCTAATCTCTCCAGCTAGATTTAAAACAGCAAAGGGAAAGTCATTATCTCCTTGGTAAAACAGAATAAAGTGAGGGAGAGAAAAAAATCATAGTGTTTGTCAGATTGCACAAGCCCTTCACCTAATGAAGAAATTCCAGGTCTCCAAGAAAGATGCAGCAAATGTGAAGTATCAACAAGTGCTTTGTAAGCACCCTTAAGTAAGCCTTGCAGGAAAACATAAATTCTGTTTTCTGAAAGCTTTCAAGAACTATATAGGATTTTTTTTTTTTTTTAGAGGCACTAGAATGACACTTTAAAGGTATTAAAAATAAACACAAATCAGTTAGGAAATGGGAAAAAAAATCCAAATATTTAAAAACTCTAGGGAAAGGACCAACAAAACAAGCTGTTACCTCCAGTGGTAGCTAGGAAAGGCTACCTCCTTACCTGAGAGCAAGGAATAAATTCTTAAGACATACTGAGAAATATTTAGCGCATTTTAAGCAAGTGAGATAATGTGATTGCACAGGGAAAGACATTTATATATTTTACCTTGAAAGTTAGGCAATTTTCCAAGACAATGATTGTTTTTATTTAGTTCTGCTATGATATTACTGCTAACAAGCACTTATGAAAACCAAGTTTTATTTGCTATGGTATCACTGACACAGTACAGTCTGCCAAAGGGCAGATGACGACAGGCAGCTTTCAATAAACTGGTGCTTCAGTCATGTAGGAAATTTTCTGCACCATCTAGTTTTAGGCAACTTATTAGGGTACTGAGCGGCATTAGACAAGCTATTCTATCCCACGGGGGATATAGTCCCCAGATCCTAGTACCTCGCCCGAGAGGGATGCGCCGGGTGCTTTGCTGAAGCAGGCAGTAACGTGATGGAGTGAAAGAGCTGAGACCTGTAGCAGGCCACTGTCAGGACCAAAGGACCCACTGGCACCAGACGGCAAGAAGGCCTGCATCTCAGAAGGTCACCCTTCCCAGGAAAAGCGCCAGAGGCTCCGTGAGGAGGAGTGCAGCCACACATGTGTCCCTGTCAGCTGACCATGCCCTGGTGGGTTAGAAAGAAAGGGGTGTCATATTTTTCAGATGCTTCAGCTGGAAGCTTTTGTCCTTGACCATGCTTGTCAAAGAAGAGCCAGAACAGAAGAATGCAGACTCTGATAAACTCCTCAGCTCCACATGATCTCTGACTACACTTCCTTCACAAGGTACTTCTGCTTTTCCATGTACCTCAGTTAATTTTGGAAGGTAGATACCCTAAAGGATGCAGCTCCCAGCCTCTTCAAAGCAGATATTTCCAGGAGAAGAAACCAGGCCACGGGTCTTCTGCATGACTGAAGAACTGTGCTGCAGGCTGTCAGCATCCTTTCTGGCACCAGAAATGTTTCGTTTCCTTCTGAACAACCTCACCACCACAGCAGGAGTGGTGATGCCTCCCCCCAGTCCTGCCTGGTCTGCCTACCCAAGTGCAGCTTGCTCTTCAGCATTTCTCAGCTACCCGCAGAAGAAAAGTGACAGATTTGAACTCCATCAGTGAAAGATGGACCCAGACCTCAAGCCTTAGGCTACTGGTATGTAAAGACAGGCCTGACTGCTGCAGCATGTGAGAGAAATCCTGCTCAGCTCTCTCAGGAAACGGGGTGTATGACTTCAGCTGGGGTTGGGCTCAGGTTTGCAGCAGTAGCCCTGGCTCAGGTGCCCATGCTCTAGAGAGACAGAGAATTTCAGACATCCTTTTGTTCTTCGTGCTTAGCTCTGCCTGCACCCCTTCTCAGCATGCAGTTTTAGTTTGACAGCCTAAAGAATGTGACTTCTGAGGACATCCAAGCATTTTATGTAAAGTACATGCTTACATATATATCTCTGTATACATAATTTGTATTCATACACACAAGTCAGCACCCACTTTCCATCCCCTCAACCTCTCACTAAAAAAATAAAACCAAATAAACCCAGCCCTTCTTCCATACAGCACTTCCTGATTTCCACTTCTAAATCTGACAGCAAAATAGATGGTTTGCCTTTGGCTTGCCTGGGTCTTGGGTCACATGCCAGAGCTCAACTTGACCTTAATTAGTACATCTTGCACTGGAGAACGTATTGACAAGGGATAGTTGATGGTTCCAGATGTGAAGACATAATTGTATTCACTCTTCAGCAGGAAAAAGAATTAGCATTACCTGTTTCTACAGCATAAATGACATGGAACAATTCAGAAGAATTGAATGTTTGAAAGCCTGAATCATGTAAGGACAGTCTTAATGAAAATTCTATGTATCAATATTTTACACTTGAAATATGTGAACAGTAAATGACTCTTAATTCATGAATCTTCATAAATATTAGATTATTCTAAATGCATTTGCCATGCAATGCATCTATCTCTTGTTCACAACTTAAAGGTGAAGTGCTTCTCAAGATCCTCTTCATTTGCCAAAATTAGACTTTGATTTTGTTCTGACTTCTCTGACTCACACATCCTTCTCCTGCAGTTCTCACCAAAAAAAAAAATCCTTTTCAAAGCTCACTAATTCACACAACACCAAGAGCAACCATTTCAGAATAATGAATTTTGCAAATTCATCCTTTGATGAAAAATCATAAAAAGAAGCAAGCATGGCACATTGTTAATTGTACAAATATGCAGACAAAAGCACTTCTTCATTTTCATTTTTCCTGGTGAAACTCTAAGCTTACTTAGCAAATTTAGTATTTTCTGTAATTTGCCAGAAAACCTAATATGTATTTTCTTCACATTCTTTCATGGGAATACCCAAATAACAGATTTTTCTAAAAAGCGAGGATAGAATTGTATAAAGAAAAGCCTTTTACCTGCTGTTTTGAAATAAAATGGTTTTGACTGTAAAGCACAAGGCTTAAATGCTTTTCTATCTGAAAATAAGACTTATTTTGTCACATAAAAATTTCAGACCTTGATCCAAACAGCAGATGTCTATGTTTGTTGAAAGAGCTTGAATAAGTTTCCATTGACCTCTGGCTATCAGAATATTTATGAAAGAGTGACTACCTCAGAGCTGTTTCAACTCCTATTAAGTCTGTGGAAAGAAATATGCATTTCTGGGACATAATCACAGGTACAATGTATCACTTTTCTTTCCATTGACTCTAAAGGTTGGCTAGTGTGAATCTGATAAGCTCTGGTTTAAATATCTACATTGGAGGCAGCAAAAAATATATAAAATTAAAAAATATGGATCCAGCTCCTGCCTACCTCTGGATCATGTTGTCTGAGCAGTCTGTATCATCTGAACACAAGAAAACACTTTTTCACTGTAAGAGTGGTCAAACACTGGCACAAGTTTTTCAGAGAAGTTGTGGAGTGAGTCTCCAGACTTGAAGATATTCCAAACTAACTAGGCTTGGTCCTGGGCAACCTGCTTTAGATGACTTTGCTTGAGCAGGGCGGGTAGACTAGGTGACGTCAAAATGCTCCTTCCAACTTCAACCACTTTATGGTTCTGGGATCCTCTTCCGAGAATATGCATATGGAAAAGAGATTTTGGATGTAGCAAGTTAGAAGTGCTCCGTGATGCATTGATGCCAGCGCTGAGTGCCTGGGAAGGATTATGTGTGCTTGAGAAGCTGGTTCATGCTGGGGAACCAGGCAGTGAGAACTGCTGTGCTGCAGAAGGAGGCTGAGTTGAGTGAGAATCATAGAATAGTTTGGGTTGGAAGGGACTTTTGAGGGTCACATAGTCCAAGTCCCCTGCAATGAGCAGGGACATCTTCAACTAGATTTGGTTGCTCAGAGCCCCGTTCAACCTACTTTGAATGTTTCCAGGGANTTTCACTGTAAGAGTGGTCAAACACTGGCACAAGTTTTTCAGAGAAGTTGTGGAGTGAGTCTCCAGACTTGAAGATATTCCAAACTAACTAGGCTTGGTCCTGGGCAACCTGCTTTAGATGACTTTGCTTGAGCAGGGCGGGTAGACTAGGTGACGTCAAAATGCTCCTTCCAACTTCAACCACTTTATGGTTCTGGGATCCTCTTCCGAGAATATGCATATGGAAAAGAGATTTTGGATGTAGCAAGTTAGAAGTGCTCCGTGATGCATTGATGCCAGCGCTGAGTGCCTGGGAAGGATTATGTGTGCTTGAGAAGCTGGTTCATGCTGGGGAACCAGGCAGTGAGAACTGCTGCGCTGCAGAAGGAGGCTGAGTTGAGTGAGAATCATAGAATAGTTTGGGTTGGAAGGGACTTTTGAGGGTCACATAGTCCAAGTCCCCTGCAATGAGCAGGGACATCTTCAACTAGATTTGGTTGCTCAGAGCCCCGTTCAACCTACTTTGAATGTTTCCAGGGATGGAGCATCTACCACCTCTCTGGGCAACCTGTTCCAGTGTTTCACCACCCTCATTGTAAAGTACTTCTTCCTTATATCTAGTCTAAGTCTATCCTCTTTTATTTTAAAACCATTACCCCTTGTCTTATTGCAACAGGCCCTGGTAAAAAGTTTGTCCCCATCTTTCTTAAGTACTGAAAGACCACAATAATGTGTCCCCAGAGCCTTCTCTTCTCCAGGCTGAGAGGGCTGAACAACCCCAGCTCTCTCAGCCTGTCTTCATAGGAGACCTGTTCCATCTCTCTAATCATTCTTGTGGCCCTTCTCTGGACCTGCTCCAACAGGTTCCATTATCTTTCCTGTGCTGAGGGCTACAGAGTTGGACACAGTACTCCAGCTGGGGTCTCACCAGAGCAGAGTAGAGAAGAGGGGGTTTCTGTCTGCAGCATGAATGGGGCAAGCATGAGTCATGCTGTGTGGTGCAGGGATTTGAGACGGGCGAGATTGTGCTGTGTAGCTTGTACTTGTTATTCATGGAAGAGCACTGAGCTGTGAAAGCTCTGCAAATTAGAGGGGTAGAAGAGTATAGCTGGCAACAAGTCTTCATGTGGATCTGGAAGTATTTTAGGACCATCAGCAAAGAAAATTGTCCCTGCCTATGACCCACTGGGAGAATACAGAATCTATGCTATCTATACTACACCTCAAGTGATCTACCCTGTGAGCTCAGACTGTGTATTTAAGGTGAATTGTATACTTACATCTTTGTATGATTGAAGGGGAATGAAGAAGTATGGCCTCCTAAAAATAGGCATGCTCCAGATGGAGAGAAGGACAGGGCAGGGGCTGCAGCTGGCCTAGCATCTGTCACTGCACCTGGGGCTCTCCAAAATCCCGTTTTCATAATTTTCTCCTCTTTGAAAATCCCTTGAAGAGGAGCCGACAGGATGAGGCCATCACAGAAAGGAGACACGGGTCTGTGAAGAGGCATTGCATGACATGCATGAATGGACTAGCAGCTGTATTCATGAGATTTTGGCAAGGACTGACTGTATCAGAGGGTCAGAATCTGTAACCTGACAGCAAAGCCAGCCCAGCTGGCTTCACAGGGGTTTTTATCCAATGAGTGATGGGACAACCTGGGTCACAGGAGGGGTCCAGAACTGCTATACTAGTTCTTCTTGCCATGCTTGCTCATCCTTTCTTCTTTTGTCTATCATATTGCAAACTTTTGGAGGTAGAGGAGGGAAATATTGTTGCTTCCAAATACCATTTCATGGAGTACAAATGAATCAGATGAGATTTGTGTGAGATGCCTTATAAATAGAGATGAATAGAGTCTGAAATAGCTCATCTGACAAAGTACACACAGATACCATCAAAATACTCATGGGTGAATGAATAATACAATCTGCTTGGCATCTTAAAAATGGTGTGTTGGGTGTATGCTCTCTAATGCTTGCAAAAAGCCATCCTGTGGGGCCATTGATGGAAAAAAAAGATCAAGGAAGTGGAAGTACGTTTGTATATGAGAAAGCCTCTCTAACTTCTGAACAAGGCATTCAATACTTATACATACATACTACACTGCTCAAGACTTTCACCAATATTGAGAGAGAAATGTTGCCAAGTCACTGTCTGGTGTTAAATGGGTTGTACACAATAGATGCAAAAAGCAAGTAATTCAATGGAGCGCTTGTGGGTTACACAGAAGTTTGCTTTCAATGTCATCTTCCCTAATAAAAATGCAAATATAAAGCTAATTCAGTTACATGAGCACTCAATAAACCTTAGTAAGAGCAAAACAAAAGTGTTGGATTGTTCTTCTAGTACATTATTGTCACATCTTATTCCTTCACTAATGTTCTTTTAGGAGTCACTTGCTTCTATCACTTGAAAAGGTCGCAACTCACATGCCAAATGGTTCTGTACTGTTCCAAGTCTAGTTTCAAACCAGACGAATAGCTTAGTGACCTCTGGGAGCTGTTGTCTTTATGATACGTGGCTTGTTAGAACATTTTCTACATGAAGTACAATTAAATAAATAGCAAAGTCAGCAACCCCTTGAGAGAGCAGTTCATCTCACCTAACTTTAGCCACCTAAGTTAGTCATCAGAGCTCTCTGTGTAGTTGATGGAACTCTCTTGAATAGTTCCTGAAGGTGATTCATCTCATCCTGAAATAAGCAACAAAGAGAGGGATGAATTGTCCTTTGGAGATACTCATCTCTCTCCATCAGCTAAAGAGAGAGCTGACATTACTGCCTAGGGTATCTTGGATGATTAGCTTTAAGATCTCTAGTCACTTTTAGCTGTCCATCTGATCAATGGGATACTATGATTTGCATGCACAACAGCTTTTAAAGATCCTGTTTCTCTACCCTTACTTCATAAGTAACAAATGCTCTAATTTATGGGCAGGCCGTATATGCATACTTATATATATATAAGTGTTCATATTTTCATTTATGTGTATATATAAAGGATAGGCCAAAATTTCTAAGGGTATTCAGCTGTTCTTTACCTTCATTTTTTGAGACTGGGTAATGATCTTCTTCATTCAATTTCAATTACATCAGCTGTCAGTTATCCTGTTAACCTGAGGATCATTCTGCTCTTAACTTTCAGAAATTTACAGGGAGAGTGAACAGGATTTACATTTCCACAGCTCTTAATTCTTGAAAAGCACCTTGATACTTCAACTGAGCTGAAAGTCATGCCACCAGGCTGAGTATCAGGGACAAGGAGAGAGAGCTGAAGTATTTGATCACCAGGGCTGACAATTTCCAGTGATTTATCTTAAATCTTATTCTTCTAACTCTTAATAAGTAATGTTAGTTTGTATACAGAAAATCTTAGTGATAATGGTCACGGGCAATAATTAAACAAATTTGGTCTCGCTACCTCTCAGCAAACTAAAAAAAGGACTTATTGCAGCAGATGTCAGCTACGTAACAATTTTGTTAATGACAAAACGCCACTTTCTTCACTGAGAGCAGTTCACCCATTCTCTGCTGATTTTGTCTGCCAATGCTGCCACTTCCATGGATTTATAATCTCTTTTTTATTTATTTATTTGTATTAGGAAAGGTTGTGATCATGAGCCAAGGACCCACATTTGGCTTGAAGCCTAAGGGAAAATGCAGCCCCTCACTGATAAGTGCACACACATGTGAACCTTTAAGACCTCTGTACAAAGGCTGTATTTGCATCTGCTGAAGATTGAGACAGTCAGACTGAAAGGAGCCACAGAACACATCTGCACAAGCCTAATACATAGGAATGTTCCTTACAGTATGGAAGACTGTGTGTCTACATAGACACAGGCATATGGAGAGGTACGTTGAGAATGGAGAAGGCATAAAGTCAGGGAGAATATGTTAGTTACCAGTGTGCTGGAGAAAAACATGGGAAGATCATATATGCCCAATGTGCAGAGGTTACTGCACTCAAGTGATACACTGTGGTGAAGGAAGTCAGTGCAAAGACTTTTATGAGTGGGTATTTATAGTCAAAAAAGAAACAAAAAAATGGCCTCCAGCTTCCCTACTCTATGGAATGCTGTTGTTTTGATTGATTTGGGGTTTTTTAAATGGCTTTCTGTAAGTGTCTAGTTGTCAGTGCTGAGCTGTGTACAACATGCAGAGGGAACCCTGAAGTGCAAGAAAAGCCACGAAAACTAAATGGCAGTGACCATATTCAGTAAGAGTAACTAACATCAGTGCCTGGTAGAAAGATTTAAATAGTAAAAATAGTCACTGTTTTAAGTGAAAACATTAATCCTTAAAAAAAATAATACATCAAATAACTAGACTGGATTGAGAAGTGTAATTTTAAAATTCGTTACACTAAAAGCCTTTCATTAAAAGTACTCCTTAGAGCCATAAAAGATTCCTATATAATGTATACAGACAATAAGAAAATTTGAGGGAAAGAATGATGACTACCTATGGCATCTTTTTTCAAGTCCTGATCATGTGAGGTCTAACACCATGAAAGTGATGACTTCCATGACATGATGCTTGGTCAAATTCAGCATGAACCATTTCTTGGCAGTTGACTTCTCAGTGAAAAAATTGTTCTTCTGAAGTTACACTAGAGACCCAGTGTCTTGCTGTGGATGCATCTTCCCCTGTAATTAATGTCTGTTATATGTACATTGAGTTCCTCTGGGAAATATGTGTTTGTAGTGGGAATTCTGACAGAATATGGTTGACTTTACCACAACCTCCATGTTTTGTTTATGAGTGACAGAAATTATATACACGGACCTGAGTGTTTTCCACAGCAGATAAGGATGAAATGGCAAATAAATATGCCAAATTGATACAATTTATTATGGTAATTTTGCCTCGTCTTCAGTTCATGGTGGAGGTTATTTTCAGTTTGGTGCTTGGACGGTACTAGATCATACACCTAAAATTTTGTTTACTCATTTTTTTGTTTACTGATTTTGTAAAATGAACTATTGGGTCAACTCAATATACTCTTAGGAAATCTCCGTTTCCCCCCCATCAGCCCCAGCCATGATAAACATCATCTTTGGACCTTAATCTTGTCCCCTTAGGAACATAGCTGTGAGAATCTCCATTTATCTTTATGATTATTTCTGAGTTGATTTTGTATTTCTCAGGAAGGCGTATCTAAACGTTAGCAGCTAGGGATTTTACTTTGCATCCACTCTTTAGTAAGTGGTTGTTATTGTGAATCATGGATGAATGAAGTCCTGGTACTTTTTATTCTTTGCAACAGCATTATTAAAGCCAAGTTACAACGTAATGTAAATTCTTTCTGCTTAAGATGTGTAAAGACAGTATTTTTTTCCTAGCATAACAGAAATTCTGTATAATATGCAATAGTTTAGAGACTGTTTAAGACTGTAAGACCTTTACCTTCTCCTTCCTGTTAACACAACAGACACTTTTATACACACACACACCACATGCATCCCTGCACACAAATTTCTAAATATATTCATTTGCAAACAGATTCATTTCATAAACACGACAAATGCTTTAATGAATTTTAAGCCACGGCCAAGTGGTTGTATTTTGGTTATGGCTCATTTCACAGCTCCTCCCAGAGATGGATTGGGGAGCTGATGCAGGGTTCAGTGGTTCAGCAAAAATTAACCGTTGTGTGAAGGCAGCAGAAAGCCACGCTAGTTCTGAGGTGACACTGTCCTGGCAGCAGACAGAGAGACGGGCAGACAGGTCTTTTTGATTTCTTAGGAAAATCAAAAAGACCTTTTATATGCTGTGCTCTGGGCACATTTTATGCTTTAATACCTAAGATGAAAAAAACTCTTTTGCAAAATTCATCCATTTTACAACAAAATATGAGGAATTACTGCAACAATTTCCTGAGCATAACTATTATTTGTTACTCCCATTATTATTATCTGACAAATGATAGCTATATCTCTAAAGGATCTAAAGGATTAGAATGGCCTTATAAGAACCAATTACTAATAGATAAGAAGTCAAGTTAAACAGAAAATATTTCTACTAATTGAGGAACTACATGATTTTTCTTAACAATGTTGAAGAAACTTGTTTATTAAACTGAAGAAAACAGAATAAACACTCTGAATATTTTTTAAGAATTAACACCTTGTATTAGAATTACTTTTATTACGCAAGTAATTTTTAAAATACTTTAATATTTCTTTTAAGAACCCTCAAAAAATTGGTTCATTTGAAATTAAACTTCTGTTAAATTAGGATATAATTAGTGAGACACTATAACATGAAATACATGTAAAAAAAATGTTGGGACTTTAAAAAAATCATTCTCTGTGAGTATTACCATGGAATTGCTACATATTTTATAGTATCATATATTGGTTAGCTGGAGATGCTGTGTCTAACTGATACTAAACAGGTAAAAAGGTGTTCAGCATCCTGAAAAGTCCATAAATGAATGGAATGTGGCCATTTCTCCAGGAGATTACACAGAAAACTGTTAGTTAATGAGTTCAAAGGAACTCAGTTTTGCCATGTTATGCTTATGGGGAGTTACTTCATAAGTTTTATCTATCTTCTTTTGATCAAAACATTTTAGTAGCCATTTTATTAATCTATTACAGTATTCCAAAACCTGGTTTAAAACCCCTTTTTGTGAATTCCAAGGTGAAATAATGACAGTGCAAGGGGAAAGGCAAGCATTTTTTGAAAAAAAAAAAAAGNCTTTAGTCAAAAAATTTGCAACACAAGAAGGAACCTGGCAGTCATCATTGTTTATTTTGCCTGCAAATCAGATACTGGAAATAACCTGTAGGTCATTAAAGGACTCAGGCAGTATTCACACACCCATCTTCAAAATGAGTAGCAGTGAACGCTGTACCATACATCGCGTTTCCACCAGCACCAGTACCACCCTCTGTTCAGTGGACTTTGGTGTACTGGCTGCAGCCTAGGATCTCCAAAGAAAACATCCAGCAGACAATTTAGGTACACACAGTGCTTTCCAGAAGAAAAATTTAGGTAATTTTAGAAGGGATTTCAGGTAACTACTAGTAACTACATGAGCACCGGTAATGCATTGTAAAACAGAGTATAGACATCAAAGCAGAGTATAGACATGAAACAGAGTACAGTCATGAAGCCCTGCCAGCAACAAACAATTGTTGAGACATTACTGTGAGGAGACATGAAGAGATTATATTCAAGCTGGGGCTAAGAAAGAGGAGCAATGCTCTGAGAAACAAAGTTCTTAGGCAGCAGTTTTCTGTAATACATAAGTATCGTCCTTTTCGACTCATGCAATAATATCCTTATCTTTCCTTTAATGACTAATTCAGACTGTGATTCACCTCATCTAACTTTACTCACTTGAATGCTGGGACCTTGTTTCTCCTTGTAGCTTTCATAAAAGATTTTGAATCTCTGAAGTTTAATTCACCATTCCTGTCTTACATGATAAGGTACCTGAATGTGCCTTTCTTCCTTCTCACCAACAGAGGAAATCTCCAACACAACTAGTTTATCTTAGATGACAGATGCTTGGCAAGATTAATATCTCCTCAGTGTCTACCTCTTCCATGTGGTTAATAGACATCAGCCCTAGAGGAGTGCATTGGTTGTCATCCACAAATCACTCCTGACTCAGTTGCTATCAAGTTTACAAGAAGTGATGACATTTCCTACTCAATTTTTGTTTTGTACTTTACTGTTGAAGCATTTCTTAAGGAATTAGAAAACCAAACTTCTATGTCCTCCTGAGCCTACATCTCCCCAAGTCAAAGAGAGTTTTCTGATTGGAAGGTAACAAGGGCAAGGCACTTCCAATTTCAGATTGAGTCCCTGTGCATGTGAGATATGGCATCCATGGGTTAAAATCAACCCTGAGCCCATGTGCGGAGGCATGCAGGAGACAACAGGGCGTCTGATCTGACCCCAGGAGTACTTCAGCTTCCTATGCCTTCACTGCCTTCAGCAAGTTACAGAAAAAGTCCAGGAAAAAACCTCAGTGCAGGAAGTGGTTTCATGCTCTGAGTTCATAAGATTTTACAATGATGTGCTTAACCACAGACCAGCAAGAGACTTGTGAGTTCATGCGGACATCTCATTTCTGGCATGTCTTACTGGTGAGCTGAAGGATCCGGGGAGACAGTGCATTAGATACTACCCATGCCTTTCCTAACAGCTAACCTCTCCTCCAAGCAAAGCATTAAGAATACAAGGGACAAGTTCAACACTGAAAAACCCACTTGCATAGCTGTGATTAATCATGCCAACACCCTTCATGAATATCAGCCTAAATACTCACATTTCCATATACTTAAGTAAATCTCATTCCCTCTCTTCCCTCTGTGCCATGTGCATTTAACTAGACCTTCTCATTGGCGATACTGCTATGAAATAATTGATATTCCTATTAGAAGCTCTTTACTTCCTTAATTTTTTCCCTGAGGAAATTTATCTAGGCATAAACCTGTTTGTGTTTTCAATATATCTCTGTCCAGGCTTTTGATTACAGCAGACTTGGGAATTCTTGTCAAACAACTTTGAAAGGTATTTGCAATTAGCTTTCATAATATAGCTAATCTAACAATAAAGTAGAATTCACTCTCCTGCCCCTCAAATGACTTTGAAGAAAAATTCCCTATAAAATTAATAATAACTTTGAAAATGCTTTCGCTAGTATATTGCTCCTGATGAGACGTTAGGCACCTCTCCAAAATTTTTTTTTTAGTACTCATTTCTCTTCTATGAATAATTTCTGAAGAAGAAATAATGGAACTGTGATTACCAAAAACATACTGAAAATAAAGTAGTTACGTGAAATTTAATAGGTTCTTCTGGTGTTTATATCACTCTACTGGAGCAAATAATAAGTCCATTAAGACTGTGTCTGCATTAAGAGGTAGTGAGAATCAATGGGAAAAGAGCTCTAATGTGAAATAGGTGATGTTAGGGATTGGATGTTGAACAGCTGTGTGTATTTCAGCTCCTACATGTAAATGGAAATAGCTATTACTTCCATACCAAATATGTATTTTCCTTTACATTCAGGCACTGAAAAAGATACAGACACAGACATAGACATAGGTGCAGACGTGCACATACACATAGGTATAGATGATAGGTATAGATATAGATATAGACATAGATACAGATAGAGATAGATAGATAGATAGATAGATAGATAGATAGATAGATAGATAGATAGATAGATAGATAGATAGATAGATATGGAGATATCCACATTTCACCTCCATGTTTTACTCCTGTGGTGATCAGATTGGTCACATTCTTAAGTAAAAGCCTTGTACCATGTGTCTAGTTGCACCACCATAGTGTTACAAAACACTTGCATTCTGTTCTCTGTTATGATACTGTAATCCACTTCTATTTGCATTCAAGAAAAGCTAATATAAATTATATCCTGATTATTCATTTTTTAATTTGCAGATGTATAGCCTCTGTTTTGATGACAAATTCTAGGATGTGAACCAAAGCCCAGTAAATAAGAATGATCAAGAAAGTCACTACAGAAGGACTCTTTTGAGTTTATTCATATGCATGTGTGCTCCATAGGAGTACTGAAGTCCACAAAGAACAGATTAATATTGATTTCATGGTTTTTGCCCTGATTCTTGGTTATAGACACTGTGCTTTTGCAGATAGGGTATTGTGGAGCTCTTATATCAGCATTTGTTTAGCCTTTTTCACCACAACAAGCATATGCCAGGCTATACATAGATATGAACGTGTCTCAGGAGCTTTGACAAATCATGGCCGCTTAGAATGACCCACAAAGAACCACTGCCTCCCTGAAATAGAAAGTCAGGTTTTCCCCCTGCAAAACAGAGATGCTAACATTTCAAACTCCATGGTATTTTCCAACCTTTCATCTGATACATGTAAGTCCAAAGATAAGCCTGACAAGCAATGAACACTTCTTTATAACAGCAGTGAGTGTTTCTTGATTGCAGATACGAATCAAATACATGGAAAATGCTAGAAAGATGGTTCTTCATTATCCTGCTCTCCCAGACACCAGTTTGCTTTGAGTGTTTCTCACAACAGTACAAGGGATACAATGACTGATGCAAGGATTGCCTTGGTGCCTAAAAAAGTGGAAAAGCTGCCATCTATTGGAATAAGCCCTGACAGTTTTCTATAGTTGTGTGAAGAAAAAAATCTAGTGCAAATAAAAGCATGTGGACAGAGCAGCTAGCAAACCTTTAACTTGAACATATGTAATTCTTCCTTCCTTTGTTTTGCCTGACTATTGCCTTGATGTCAGTCAATTCCTTTTAAACTATCTAGATAAATATTATGGCAACAGTAAGCTCAGGCAAAGACAGTGTGAAATATACTGATGTTAAAAATAATCTATTCACATATCAGATTTAAAAATGTTCACAGGAAAGAAATATTTTGTCCATGTTCAGTTATTTACCTCTGTCTCTCAGTCACTCTGTGTGACTTATTTTCAATCAAACAATGAGATGCCCAAAGTCAGCAGTTCCAAATAGCCTTAATTTGATTTTTTTTTTCTTCTAGCTCAGCAAAGACCTTTAATGTGCTTTCAGTGCCCATGATATAAAACTTAAAATACAAACATTTATCCACCATATGTGCCTGCCTCTGTGCACTCTAAGGCTATATCTATATTAGCAAACAGTGCAGCCCAGTGGGAGTCAATTTGTGCAGCACAACAGTCAGTGCTGGGGGCTGATGCCCATGCCAAATGCATTTCAGAGGGTTTCACTGCAGACCACCTTCAGCCCAGTGCCACAGCCTGGATGCATTTTAGCAGGTGGAGCTTATTAGGTGAAACCCTGGGATGCATATTGCAGCTTGGTTTCATCCAAAAGGAATCCAGTTAGCATGCTTCAAGACAGTTTTGTAATGTGAACTAAAGCAGGGCATGTGAGGCTCATCATGCGATTGCTTTCAGAAGTGTGTTCCTGATCCAAACTCAGATGCTAATGTCAAGGCATCTATTGAATTTAGCTGAAGCACTATCCAGCGATGGCTAATATGGGAAACAAACTTTTGGGGAGGCNATATATTGAAAAGCACTGGGCCCAGTACTGACCCTTGGGGAACACCGCTCATCACTGACCTCCAGCTAGACTCCACGCCCCTAATCACAACCCTCTGGGCTCTGTCCTTCAACCAGTTTTCTATCCACCTCACTGTCCATTCATCTAACCCACTCTTCCTAAGCTTCCCTAGGAGGATGCTGTGGGAGACCGTGTCAAACGCCTTGCTGAAGTCAAGGTAGACCATATCGACCGCTCTCCCCTCATCCATCCATCCAGTCACACCATCATAGTTAGCATGCTTCAAGACAGTTTTGTAATGTGAACTAAAGCAGGGCATGTGAGGCTCATCATGCGATTGCTTTCAGAAGTGTGTTCCTGATCCAAACTCAGATGCTAATGTCAAGGCATCTATTGAATTTAGCTGAAGCACTATCCAGCGATGGCTAATATGGGAAACAAACTTTTGGGGAGGCAGTGTGTCACAGAAAGAAGAGGGGTACCAAGCCTTTTTATCAAAAAGGGACAAACATTACATTGACAAAGTTTGGGGTTTTTTTATTTTCATGAAAGAGAAGCCTGTTTTTCACTTATTTTTATCACTATTGGTAAAAGAACACTCCAGGTTTACATTTGTGTTTCAATTCACTCTGAATCCTGGGTGGCCTGTTAATTTAATCAAGTGACCTTTACCCTGCAGCAGCAGGGGATAATAATGTAAGCCAATATTATCCCTTTGACTTTTGTAAATCATACTACTTTGACCTACAGTGCATGCCAGCTATTCCAAGTGAGACTGTTCTTACTGTCTTTTTGTTAAAGGGCTCCTTTTTCTGCCAGTTCTCCCCAGGATAAGGACAAATTAGGAGTGAACTTCTTTTTCACTAAGTAATTTTGCCATTCACCACAACTTTCATTGTACTTTGAGCTCTCCTTGCAAACTATTTTATCTGATTTCTATTTCAGTTGTCAGCTGTTTGCTTTTTTCTTTTCTTTGCCTCTCTCCTCATTAATCAGACATGCTTCTCTTTCATAATGCCTTTCTGTCACAGTAGTTTCCCAGATGCGACTGCCTGGGTATGTCAGCTTTTACCTTACTCAGGCTCTGACTTTCCACATTTCATCTCCTTATAAGTGCTAAGAGGAAGGCAATGTAAGACCCAAGTGTACAGAGCCTGGAAGTGCTCTCCATCAATTACCTTCTGTGGTAGCCTATCTCATGCCCCTGCCTTCACTTTGGATCAGGGTCCCAGACCCTTCCATCTGTATTGCAGGTCTGCAGAATCCAAACCACCTGCTCCTTGGGCAGACAACATAATTAATAATCTTAAATTCCTCCTTTTGAAAATGCCACTTTATGAACTGCTAATGGTATTTCATACTTCATATTTGTAACTGCATTTAATTTTTAATCTGCTTAGAGGTTAAGTCTTTTCCATTTAACCATGAATAAAAAAAAAAATTGAAATTGAATCTGGACAAACATGAAATTAACAATTTATTAAAATTCGTTATCTACTTTTTCTCTGAAAAACCTGAAACCTGGCCTCATTCTTATCAGGTTCTCCTTCATGAAATAGTAATTGCATGTTATCTATCTCTTCCTGATCAACTTAACTTCTGAAAGCAGTTCTCAAAAAAAAGACAACACGTTTTATAATGCAACATCTGTTATCTCCCCTTTTCAAGACTAATTTGAATGTTCCTCATTGTTGATAAACATAAATAAAACAACTATATTTATTGGTTTTGGGAAACTGGAAGATACATTATGTTATTCAGGGTAACTGACCAAAGCACAAGGGAAAAACTTCCACCTGAATTTTATCTATGTTAATATTAAATTCTTTTGTGCTGTTTCAGCTATGTGTGCATATGGTAAAGTTTAATTACCTTATGAAAAAACAAAGAAAATTATTCCTTCCTAAGTAAGCCAAACTCAAGTTTAATGGCTTTTCATTTTAGAATATAAAAAGGTTTAGAAAAATTTGAATAAAACTGAAAGTGACTAAGGAAAGTCATAAATTGGTTAGTGATCATCATGGTTTGTATTCAGTCTTGAACAAAGGAATTAAGGTCTATTTTACTTGGATGATTTATAATTTCTTAACTTGATTGCATTTCCTTGTTTCTACTTTTTAGCCTATGTTATGCAATATGGTTTACAAAATCAACACACTTTGCAGATTCATTGCATGTCTTATAAAATATGTTTAATTTTTAACATAGACAAGATCTGGGTTTTAAAACATATTAAGATCATCACTTTCCAGGAGATGCTGCGTTTCTATATCCATGATACAGTTTGTAACTGCAGAGTTAATAAAAATGCTTCCAAAATTCTAAATCGAGTGAAGAAACAAATGAGAATAAAGACTGAGTCTCCTACATATGTGGATGCAAACGTGTAAGTGGGACAAACTGTGAAGAACGGGATGATTGTTTAGAATTTAATAGACGTTCCCAAACAGAACCCAGAGGAACAGCCTACGTGCTCCGTTATTCCTCCAGTATAGAAATTACAAAAAGAGCTGCCATCAAACATTGAATGTAAATCTAATACTTGTCCAGTGAAAAGCTCCTTTTAGATATGTAACAGTTGCAAATTATAGGTTATTTACTGTAGAAATGTCAATGTTAAATTTCTTAGCAATGAATAACAAACAATAAACAGTTTCTGAATTTTATTGGGCAGTCTGTCATAGAAAAATTGTTTTACAGTTTTTTTCTTTCCACATCAGTGGCAGCTGACTTTACCTTCATAAATCTCAAAATGTCACTGCTATGTGTGCTTATTCTAAACCTTTCTTTGGGTTGGAACAAAATGTTATTGTTCAGATTAGGCAGTATGTAAAGCACTTTTTTTTTTCTTGAAGTGCAGCATGCAGTTTGAATACCTGCAATTCTTCATGCAAACCAGCAAAATTACTATGAATATCATAGGACTAGATACCAAACTAGATATAAGGAAGAACGTCCTTACAATGAGGGTTCAGAAACACTGGAACAGGTTGCCCAGAGAGGTGGTAGATGTCCCATCCCTAGAAACATTCAGCATTAGGCTGGAGAGGGCTCTGAGCAACCTGATGTAGTTGAAGATGTCCCTGGTCATTGCAGGGGGCTTGGACTAGATGACCTTTAAAGGTTCCTTCCAACTCAAACCATTCTGTGATTCTATGATAGGACTATGTCAGACTCAGGATGGACCTTGGAGAAAGCTTCATCAGGAAGCCCTGAATCACCATGGCAGTATCACCATGGCAGTGCTAGAACTGTGGGACAGGTTGCCCAGAAAGGCTGGTGAGTCTCCATCCTTGCAGGTCTTCAAGACTTGACTGAGCAGCAGACATATCTTGAGAGGTAGGTTGTCTCAAATAACCTGGAAAAGTCCTTTCCAACCTGCTTTATTATTCCCTGATTCTATGAAACAGAGCTCCTATAACAGCTTTTGCTGACGAATACTGTTTTAATCCTACAACTGTGTCATAAAGTGATGTTTAGCAAATATGATGGGAGAAAATATGTAGCCCCACTCATTGACTGATACTCTTCCCTGCTTCAAGGAATCATCCACCATGCTGCCTTTTCTTATAGAGGCAGTCATGGGCTTCACTCTCAGCAGCTTAATTCCTAAACCATGCATAAGTTAGTCATCCAGCAAAACAGATGCTGTATTTTCTAACTTTTATTTATATGTTCACAACTGCTTTAATAGAAAAAAGTGACAGCATCTTATTACACAAGATTCCTCTGGTACAGTTAATATCTAGATACGTGCTTTATAAAAAGGCTTGCAAGAACAAATCCTATTCACTGTGAATAATTAGGCATCAAGGTTTTAACTGCAGTCGGGTTATAAAATATTTTTCCTTTCAGCTCTGTGCTAGCACGCTTTTGATGCTGACACAGACTAGTTATTAAAAATTCCACATGAGACAATGTTTCATCTAGTGTAAGAAAAATGCAGAAGAATAATACAGAGGTTTATGACAGTTGAGAAGCTCGGGTTTTTGCATTGTGGGGTGTTATGATGTAGTGAGCATCATGGGTCCTGATGGTCATGCTGTATCAGAAGCAAAAAGATACCCTCACAATCTGTCTGGAGAAGTTCTATATTGTAGCTTGTAAGGTCACTTTTTCCCAGACAGCACTACTTCCTAGCTTTAGGCTGAAATTCTGGAAAAGTATACAGCTGCTGTGGAATATTCATAAGCACTTTCTGAAGATGTGGACTATTGTTTCACTTTGTAAGCTAGACGAGCTCGCTAACAATTCTCTCTAAATACCTTTTTTTTTTTTTTAATCTTTTTTGTGATTCAAAACTCATCTCCACAAACACAAAAAAAAGCACAGAGGAATAATGACAATAACCTAATGAAAGAAAGGGACACCCTGCCCTAGTCCATCCTGGGGTTACCACAGGAGAGAGATTGGCCCCACAGGCTGGGGGTGAGACTCATCATCACAAGCGAATGGGGACACTATCTGGATCATTTTACAAACTAAAGAGGTCATTGTCTGGAGTGTGGGACTCATTATGGGATGAAGATGAAGAGCAGTTCAGGATTGCATGATATATTTAATGGATATTTTAGGGGACAAACCAAAGGCAGGAAAGGAGGGATTCATGGTGACCTGGGGAGGAACAAGTGCAGGGAAATAGAGGGACTGGGGAATAAAAGGTCACAAGCAAAGTGGTTGCTGGTCTGGCCATGCTGTCTTCCTATTAAACTCCAGTTCTAATTATTTTTGTGGGCATGGGGACTCTCTATTCTGTGTGTATGTGTGAATATGGATGTCTAGTAACAGCAGTTGGAAGATGAACCACAGGTCACGCAGGCAAGGGTGCCAGCAAGTAGAGAGATCAGATTGCATGTTATGTGAATGTCAATTACAGTGCATAATCACTAGTAATCACCAAATATAACTCACTGGTGAGTAGTATCAGTGGCTTAGGAGCCAGGTATTCAGGCAGCCATAAGTCTGGGCTGGATACTGGAGAGACCAGAGCAATCTTCAAGTTGGTTACTGGAGGAACCATGAGGTTCATGCCAGCAACTGGAGATACCATGGTGCCTGTGAGTTGACATTTTAAGGTCATAAGACTTGGACTCGCTATTAGACCTATTTACACATTCTCTGTGTGCAAGGCAATTGGTTGAGTAGGGTATGCAGGGGCCTGGATTATGGGTAGACTGGGCATCTAAATCCAGTTACTGGAGAGATCCACGGTGCATGCATATGGATGTTTGAGCTCCAGTAGCTGAGTGGGGCTGGGTACCATAGAGGCTCACATGTCCAGATGCCAGCAGCTGGGGAGACCAGGATCCAGGGGCAGCTACTGGAAAGACTGTGTGACTAAGCCCAGCTGCCAGAGGGATCCACACTGTACATATCTGTGTATGTATAAGTGCTTATATATATTTCCCAATAACAGGCCCTCATCCCAATCGGACAGAAAAGGGAAAAGTATGAGGATGTTGGTGGTGTTTGTGTTTGTGTGAGTACATTTTTTTCTCTCTGTGTTAATCTGTATGTCTGGCCGTGAGTATATATGCATGTGTATTGTCTGTATGTGTGCATGCATGCCTACTGTAGTGACTGAGCCTGTGGGCATGGGGCTGCAGCAACCCACCTCTATTGGGCTACCAGATTTTACAGTTCCTATAATTCTCAGAGTGTAAACTTTTTGCTTCTTCAAGTAGTCTTTGCTAAGCAGGTTACTCATTTGCTCAGAGTGTAAACTTTTTGCTTCTTCAAGTAGTCTTTACTAAGCAGGTTACTCATTGGTAACTAGAATTACCTGAAAGAGTTATCTGTACTGATGAATGCCATTGTCCTTGTTCATATGTCCAGATTTTATTTATGACCCAGAGCCTGGAGCTATGACCCATACGCACCACTGGTATAGCTTCTCCTGACAATATGGCCATGCAAGCTCACATCCTCCATACTCTGAGAAATTGGAAACATGCTGTAAGTATTGCTAACGATGTATAAGTACCTGACAAAAGCTGTTAGTGTCTGTCACGGGGTAATTACCTCACATACTATTTCATGGTACTTCAGCTAATTGCGGTAATAATAGACTTCTGATTGCATTCAAAAGAGAAGGAAAAGGAGATGGGTAAAAGGAGGTAGGAAGGGAGGTGAACAATGAGAAAACTTTATACTAGTCATGTAGAAGATGGACAGGAAATAAATGTGGGGACTACACTGCATGACATCACATCACATTGCTTTTTAATGATTACTGACAAATCCCTGAGGAGTGTTGTCAACTTTCATAGCAATCAGGAAAGTGCCAATTCCCGAGTCGTGTTGCATAGCCAGTGATAGATACACTTCTGTTAATTTCCACTTAGTAAATGATACAAAGCTCTGGAGACTTTGTGATTTTATTTTTAATACATATGTAGTCACTTGAAAACATGTAGAGTGTCAGTACTGGTGAGATTATAAATCTTATTGGCCAAAGGCTAACACAAAGCCTATAATGGGAAAGCTGGAAAAACTCCCAAGGGTTATATAATCACTTAAGAAGAGTATCTGAAACACTTTACAGAACAAAGTGTTGACAATGTCAAAGATTTTAAAACCAGGATTATCAGAAAAATGTTTCAGCTTGAGAATTTAGCAGTTTAAAGCAGGGCCAGCTGCTGTAGCATGCGTCCCAGGTTCTGACCTGGTTATAACACATAGCATGAATTACAGAGGCCTCGGTACCTATTTACTGGTTGTTGAGGTGACTGGAAGTTAAGTTCGTTAAAACTGGGCTGTGCTCAAACACAAATTCTTCCAAATCTGAAGGAGTACAAGTTCAGACTCAAAAACACTTAAGTGAAGATCTGGGGCTGTCTTTCACAAAAATTGGAGTCTGTGCACAAAGTTTCCCTCTTATTTTTGATTTTGATCATGCTTTGGGCTCTGAACAGCACAGTAAAGTCAGTTGATTGAACTGGTCCACTATGAATGTTAAAGTTGGTGCACATCCCATATTGTACTATAATAGCATCTAAATTTGTGGTGTTTGCTAAGTATCAGAGAGTTACAGAGGTGAACAACACAGCGTTTCAAACACATTTGATGATAATCAAGAGTTTCAACATTTGCTTAATTTTTCTTTTGAAGTGAGCGTATGAACATGATTATGTGCTGCGTAGAACACCTTCTGCAATCAAGGCCTTAAAAAACATTACTGGCAAGGAAATTTAGAGCAAGAGGCAAACACATTGGAAGAGATATTTTGATTCAGTGCTCATTAAAGCCAAGGGAAAGACTCCAAGCAACTCTAGAGAGCTTTGGGTAAGTTCCAAGGGTTCCTGTTTCTACAGTTTCATATGATTCAAACCATTTATGCATCTTTCTTCTTTTATTTTCAGTGAAGCTTCTGCCATTGTGCCCACTGAATCAGAGTAAGAATGCTCTGTCTGTGTTTGTCATGCATGAAAGGCTCCTCTCACATCTGAAGCGTTTTGATATTTCACACAGCGTAGCTCCCACTGTCACAGGCAGAGCAGCGAGTGAACTTCTGTGACATAAAGAGATGTTGCACCACAGTCAATTAGTGACTTGCTGCAGGAAATATCCTAATCCTTGATGAAAGCAGTTTTGTCACCTACAGCAAATAGCACTTCCAGGCAGGTGATATGGGGCTCTTTTCATTTGAGAACCCTCTGACCTCTCTCTGCCTTTCCCATCTGTCCTCTGTGCCACCACTGTGTGAATGACATATCCACAACAGAAGTGAAGAAGGTGTACTTAGATATTAAGAATTCAGCTTTCCCAGGTGTTTCCCAGCTATACTGGGTGACAGAGAACAATTATTTTTACGCTTTGGGACTTCTTCGCTATGAGTAGAGGATGTTGAAACATGTTACAACAGTTACACAATCAATTCCCATTAGTAAAAATAGCAGGATGGTTGCTTGCAATTGCATTCACCTGGGTGAAGCCAGGATTTTTTTTATTGGACCAATGTAGCCATTGTCTGGAAAGCTTAAGGGCTGTAATTTATTTTTTATTTATATTGGTGCATTTACAATCTGGCATTCTTTTCAGCACTGCTGTTTACTCACAACTGCTACTTCTGGAAGAAATGTGCATGAATTTCCTGTTTGATTTTTATAGCTCCCTTTATCACAAGAAAATTCAGGTAAGTGCAGGGATCTAATCTTGACAATGCTACCACATCTATAAGCAAAAGTTCCACTGTTTTCCCTAAGACGCCTTAAAAAGTCTGAAGATGTGAAACCTGTACAGTGTTTAAACAAATAAGAAAATGTAAAGGCAGCATATAAACAGTTCAAATGAGGATATTTTCTCTGATTTCTTACTCCATCAAGAATCCACTATCCATGCCCACTTTCAAGGCAAGGAATCCAACCATCCACGCCCACTTTCTTTGATTTTTTTGATTGACTTTTCTTCAATCAGCCATGAGCTTTTCCCTGAGCAGTCATCTTGACACATGTACTAACTGCCTTTTCCTAGTCTGCTTGGTCATTCATAAAAGCTAGTCTGTCCCAGCTATCAGTTAGTACAACTATCCTGTACTAGAATACTTTCCAGGGACAAAGGCAAAATTCAAAATAAGAAAATCTGAGCAGAAACTTAAGGCACACATGCCGACAATCATTACAGCTGGGGATCAAACTTCATGTTAGGAAAAACAGAGAAAATGTTAAAGTTTTTCATGTGACCTTCAAATAAAAACAGTCTACAGATGTTCCTCATGTACCTGTATTCTCAGAAAACAGACTGCATGATTTAAATTGGTTTTTTATGGGCTCCATCCCCACCTGGTAGTTTGAGGGGAACTGCTCCAAAGAGTATTAGCAAAGGTCTGAGGGAAAGTACATTTCAGACTAATGCCTATGGAACATAATAGGTTCTTCAGAATAACTCACATGTCCTTCTTGAAAAGTCAAGTTCCATAACTTAGGTACTCATAAATATGAACACATTAAATCCTGTTAATAGTTTTTAACAACATTCATCATCCCACTAGAGCATACCATTTTATTACCACTTCCTAAGTCCTTCAGAGCTGATAAGGACAGTACTGAGAAGTCACAAAGAAACAAAAGAGATTCGAATATGTTGGGATGCACAATAGGGAAACCCCCCCACCCTGTTCCTTCAAAACAGATCTTTAAAAGATCCAGTTGACAGCTGAGGTTATGTCAGAGAAAGGTATACTCTGCTGGGGACAGGCAGGAGCTTGTGCTCAGGCTGGAGCACAAATGTACAACCTGCTCCTTGGGAAGAGGAGGGGACCTCAGAGGGAAGGGAGGGCTTTCTCTACAGATGTGTGAGAACATGGTGCATTACTTAGTGAGTAGCCTTTGCTGAAGTCAGCAGGAATAACATATTGGCAATACAATAAAACTTAAGGTCGATGACACAGAATCCTTTAAGAATAAATACTTGAAAATGCATAAAGCAGAAGTCTCCCCAGATCATTGTGACTTCCTTCTGAGGAAAATCAACCTTTCTTGTCCAGATCTCTTGCAATGAGGTAAGAGAAATACGTACTTTTGGGGGGAGAAAACCTGAATACTTCATTTTCATCAAAAAAAAAAAAAAAGTACTTCAATATGCCAATGAAATTTAACTCTCCCTGTCTGGGCCAATGTGCACAATTACCTGACAGCACGTACTACTAGCCTGCCCTCAGGTGATTTTTGGCCACAGGTAGATTTGAGCCTGAAGTAATACAGGGAGCCATGATACCCAGAGTTTTCTGCAGTCTTATCTCAGTCATTATCAAAAAGCCTCTTAAAGTTTCTCTTCTATCCTCATAGACATACACTGTGTAAACAATACAATGACAAGACAGAAGAAAAGAGAAATCTGATTTATGAGCTGCCTATACTCTGAAACTATTCTTAAGTATTGAGAGAAGGGACAGTATCATTTCACCCAAGCTGCAGATCTCACATGTTGAAAGATCCTTTGAGCTTCTAAGCATTCCCCTTGTCTTAAGTGGGAAGATTATTCAGCTGAGTAAGGATTACAGATGTCATTAGGAGGTACAAGATGGGGACCACTATTTCTGTGCTGCCTGAGCTCTTCTGGCTGCTAATCAGTACAGAAAGCCAGCTGAATGGAAAAGACCAACTCTAAAGCAAGGTTTGGTTTACAGTTTGCACTGTGTGCTCACTCCAGCTCCAGCAATAAAAGAGAGATAGTACTTTGGTGCTCATTAATTATTTATTACCAGTTATCTACACTCTGAACTATTCCTCATGCAGGAGCCACTGTGCATCTATGGTAATTCATCAGACACAGATGTTTTCAAATTCCCTCTAAAGCCATAAACAGGGATGCCAGCTGCCCAGCTAAGGTAGAGAAGCCTTGATTTATTGGAACAGATTTTGCTATTTAAAAGGCTTAAAGTACAAACTCTAGGTAAAATAGGCGAACACACTCTAATATATTAAACAAAAGAAGAGAACAAAAAAAAGTCAGAAATTTGTTTGATGCCCAGCCATGTGGTTAGTGAAATAAAGACAGATGGAAACACATAAACACCAACTTCTTTGCAGCAATTCTGCTATCACAAATTCTCACTAGAGCTTCCCCAGCTTAACTTGCTTTGTAGTTTGCAGTCATATGCTTGCATCCTAAACAGCCAAGCAGCTTTTGCTGCCCTTCATGCGGAACCAGTTCTGCAAAATGGCATGTTCCTAATGTTTTTCCTTTCTGTCATTTGATTTTTGTAGGCCTTGATCCTTCAGAAAATTATGTATACCTACTCACCCCACTGCAATTCCTGTGACTTTTCACAGGAGTGAAAATACTTGCATTCCAGATGAGAAAAATGCCACATGAGCTTCCCTACAGATGTAGGATTTTTTCAGTCTTGTGCTTGCTCTCACTTTCTTTCAAGGTATATTTTTATTTCTAGGTCATGAGATGGATGCTATTAGAAGCTGTTCAAGCTTGAAATGTTCAAACTCTCTAGAACTTCAGGTTCAGTTCAGAGGTCTAACCTGAGACCAGCTGATATGAATCAAAATACTTCTACAGAGCCTTGAATTAGGTGAAACACGACAGGTGAGTCCTTCAGTTGTCACCTGGAAAGCGGTTCGTGTGATGAACTTATGTGGGAGAATTTCCCAGTTGTTTGCCTAAGAACCAAATTATTTCTCTTCCGTTGAGACTACAGGCATGATTTTAACTGGACAATTAATTTGTAGTATGAGGAGCATTTATTTTGTCCTGTGTAGATTCCCTTCTGGGGGCAAGTAAATGAAACGAAACCGATTACACAGCAGAGTCTATTAAAAAATATTGATCAGACTCTTTCATTTTTTATACATCTGTATGTATGAAACAACAAAACACACAGACACCCAAGCAGAAGATAGTCTGTGCTGGTTAATTGATCCTACTGAGAAGCATACGCTTACCCTGGCAGAGTCCCAGTTTCACAGAGCTAATAGTTCATTCAGCACAAGCTCAGGCGAGCATGCACAACACACCGTTGTATCTTTCACATATATTGCACAACAAGTAACAACCTTGTGACCCAGAAATCCAGAAAAATAAACAAAGAATGAAAAAAGGAATATATCCACTGTACCAAGTTGTCAGTGAAACACTTTTATTCTCCTTATTTCCTTTCCCTTGCTGGCTGAGGAATACTGATGAAGTGAAAGAGTCCTATTGACCCTCCTGATAATGCGTCCTACCACAATCCATATTAGTCCATTGTAGTTGTTAGGTTCAGTGCATTTCAATACTGCAAGGCTCAGAAGGGGCACCATAAAGGAACAAGGAGGTTAAAATATTGAGTTCTTTATTAAAATAAATAAATAACTAAAAAAGAATTGTCAACAGTCCCCTAAAAAGAGAAGAAATTCAGACTTAAAAGTAAGGAAGGAAAAATCAGAAACAAGTTTTGATTCAAAGCTTTGCAGAATATGCATATTTTAAAACAAATTTCATGGGTATGAGGCAAAATGACTCCTTGAAGTTATCCCTGAGTCATAGATACCTGAATTAGGGGAGAGTGCTCATAAAAGTACTATATTCTCTTTCTTTGGTCTTGAACTCTTCATCTTCTTCTACCCTTGAAGGCTTGTCAGAGACTGGATACTGGACTAGATGGAACTACAACCTAACTCCATGCAGCTTCTCCTGTGTTCTCCCAATGTCCTGCTTACACATGCACGATACAAGAGTTACAGTACATGTATCTGTTAACTTCTGATAATATGGGCTGTGAGGGAAATTAAATCATTCCCTGGAGTAGAATCAGTAGGCTGGGAACTTTTTAAAGCTTGAAATATCATCCCAAAGCACATAGTTTTCATTAGCAACTTTTTTCAGTAAGCAGCCAGTTCTACATTAAGTCTCTACATTTATAGTGACACAATTCATGCTTCAGTAGTGTCTTACCTAGTTCTAATCTAAGTCTACTTTAATCAGTAAACGTATCACATATTAATTTTCTGATGCTATTCTAAGTCAAACAAGCTTTGATTTCAACTACCTTCCAGATAATTATTTCACCCAGCTATACATACCTAAGTACTTAGAGCCATGCTTTCAATCTGTGCCACTCAAAGACTACATAACGCCCAAGCCTACTAGTGACAGAGCCTGGAGTAGGTCTCTCCATAAAGATGTGTTATGAAGACTCTCCTATGCCTGATCAAGCTGGGTCCCCATCAGGCTGAGCATTTTATATGTAGTCCACATTTACTAGTTCCAGTCACTGACTCTGTAGTGTTTCTTAAATTACATCAAAGATCAAGAAGTCACAGCACCATAGGTATGTGTTCATGTCTTTTCAAAGCACTGTCTCTACCTGAAGGACTTTATCCATGACATGACAACATTCGGGAATTATTTAATAACAGTAAAGGAATTAAATACCCAGATCCAGATCTTCAAATGGAAGATAAAAATAACCTGTTCAGGGGAGACATTAAATTTAAATACAATTTTTTTCATTGGTTTGAATAAGGAACTATCTGTTAAATTTCAGGTATATAAGTCTTTTTCAGAAGATCCAAAGACGATTAATGTCAAAATTGTGAACCACTTTTCCAGAGAGCAACTCATTGCATCAAATGTAAGACATATTCCATGAATTCTTTAAACCCATTTGAATTAATCTGAATATAAAGGGTTTTGATCAGTAAATAAGGCTTTTAAAATAATTTAAAATTAAATTTCCTGAGACTGAAAGGAAATATTAGAGCTTTACATGGTATTAAACTAGATTTCATAACAATAAAATATGCCACAGATTTGTCACATTAGATATAAAGCTTTTTATCTGAAAGGACAGATTTAGAAAGCTAAATTTAACCATCCTAGATAGCTCATTTTGTATTATTACCTATATTATTGTAGTTCAATACAGTATTTTATAGTCACTGGAACACATAATAAAAATTAGTAAAATAAATATTTCTTTCTGTAATTGAATTTCTCCAAAATTATAAAGGTATAGTCTAGCTGATCAAATAGAGAAACTATGCACATGAAAAAGAATGAGTTGGATGTTAGCAAAAATACTTTTAATATTAACCACGAATGTACAATACACCATCCCAAAATATTTTTGATTGAATCCCAAATTCTGAACCTTAGCTTTTAAGGCCCCTCCAAAAATACATAGCTTTTATTTTTAAATTGTCACAAACATACAATGAAATGTTCTGAAATGAAATGCATAGTGCTGTGCCAAATTACACTGTGTTCCATCCTGTGTTAAACACTGATGCAAACTTATTCCAACAAAGCCAAATTTCTAGGCTTTTCTTCCAAATCTAATCCCTCAGGCACTGTAACTGTCCAAGGTTTATTTGTGAATCTACTGCTAACAACCTGCAAAGAGCCTAGTATGCAGCCATCCAACATACTGTGTTCGGTAACTCCAAACATTTGGGTTGTTCCGATTCTATTCAGATATAGCTACTAAATTTTTGTATTATTGAAATGTTTGATTTTTCCTAAGCTTGCTGTTTGAGAAATATGCCTATACTTGATAAGGTCCAATATAAGCATGGTCTACAGTCCAGAAATTTCCGTAACAGTCTTCTCCCTGAACTTGAGGGAGCTAGATTTGCCCTCTTATGCCACGGTATGTTGAAACAGTTTGTCTATAGAGCAGTGGCTTCAGAACCTTCCACCAGCCTGATCAGTGCCCCTAAACTCCTCTGACACCATCCCACACCCTTCCGTCCTCATGAATGAACCAGAATAATTCTCCATCCACCATTTCTTCACCTGTTTCCTCTGTATCCAGAACCCCCCTCACTATGAGGGATTCAGGTTCTCCTTCATAGAAAATTCTTCCTACGTGAAATCCTACCTGTCTATAAACTCTAAATGTTATAGGGTTCATCACTACAAGAGGACAGATAAGGATATGGTAAGTGTTTGAAGGTTATCCTTAGTGTCTCAGAAGATCTTGAAGTCCCTCATTCTTAGCCCAAAACTACTTCTTTGTAGCCACCCTTACTGATTTAAAAGTAAGGCAGAGTCCAAATGAGATGCAAAAGTAAAAGGGTACTTCTGATACTTGGGGCAGGAGAAGAAGCAGAAAAAAGAGAAGAGGTAATGTTGAGGGAGATTCTGGCTGCCACTGGGCTGAGGCTGGGCTCAAGCTTTGGGCTGGGGAAGTAGACTCTCCCAGGGAGAGAGACTTCCCGGAGTCAGAGTATGGCAGGTTGAAACACACAAAATAGGTAACCCATGTACTTCAGTAGGAGGAGAAACAGATTTTGCACACTTACATGTCGGGCAGAGACTGTTCTCTCTAGGGAGCCTCTGATCAGCAGGGCATCACAAAAGAGGCAAGATAGGACACTGGAGCTGTACCTACAGCCATCAGGCAAGTGCTGCCTCTCAGGAAGCACAACGTGCAGGAGTTCTCTCTTCATACTCCCTGTGGGGATGCAGCTCCATATTTCCCTACTACAGAGCAGTTCCTTAGAAATGAAGCATTTAGGAAATAATGTTTGCTTGTATTATAAATACTTGTCTGGTTTGTGCTTGCACATGTTTGTGATACAGAATAAGCTTTGTCTAAAAGGAAGGAATATATGTCCTCGAGGTCATTTAAAACCATTCGTACTTTTACACTTTCATATACAGAAAACAAAAGTGGTTAACACAAAGGTGTAAAAATTCTTGGTCATATTCTTTTTTATCACTGAATAAATGAGGAGCAAGCCCACTGACACAATAAAGTCAGACTCGCTTAAGGTGGAGCCTTCCTGCCAAAATGTCATTATTTTTTAATGAAATCTGGGTGTCCTGTGCTTTAATTTAAAAGGTAGTCTATTTTTATTGTAGGCAGTGCAATGGAAATTGTAGTGCTATCCTTTGAGGTGTTGTGAGTCATGAAATCGTAAGTTATCCATATGAGTGTCCATCATTCATCAAACACTAATAGCTAGTCTTTGATGTCCGACAGAAGTATAAAAATACAGAATATTACCTTTAAAAATTCTGAGTACTTCTCCTTTTCAGTTACGTTTCACAAGCTATGGAGTTTCCATTGCATATGAGAAATGCTATGTGAGCTGTAAAAAAAAGTATCTGTGTAAAGGATTTACAATAATTCAACAGTGAATAGAAAACAGTAGATCTAAACTGGCAGTGAGTATACCTCCTATTTAAGACTGGACATACTACCGGATGTTAAAGCTGGAAAAATACAGGGGTTAGTCCGTAGACACCTATACTTTGTTTAAAAATGGGTCTTGATTAATAATAAGGAAAGTCAAAAGTTGGCTTAACAGGAAATCTGACTTCTGTGACTTCTTAAGTCTTTTTCTGTACTGCCATCAGGAGTCTGTGACATTGATTTAGAAATGCTATCAAAGCATTGACCCATCCCCAACAGATCCTACTGTTCTCTCATTTTCTCTGGGCTATTTTAAGCAACAGCTGCCATTGTTCCTCCTGCCTTTCATCTGCTTATCAGTCACGTTTAGGCATCAGTTGGAATTTCCTACATCAGCTTTCTACTTGAGTATCGCTTATGCTTTCTCTTCATGCTGTCCTGTCAGGAGTTCTCAAAGGCTGCTTCTGCTTTCCAACTCTGGAGTATGGTTTGTGTTAATGCAGCTTCAGCAAAGAAAAAATATACCTCAAAAAGTGTAGGAAGAAGCTGATAATTAAAAGTTGCTGCGTGATCTTTACTATTGTTGAGAGAACTTGATTTTTTTAGGCTTTGAATTTGAAAGTGCAGAGTATCATTTGCCTGTTAGTGTGGTCTGAGTTTGAGAAGGGCATAAGGGAGGACTGAGAAGCCGAACTGCAAGTCAATTGTGATATAATTAATTACAATTACGTAACTTAGAGTTCAGGCTAGTAATCATCCAATTACACTTGCAGGAGATGGAGCACAAATTGACTTTGTCCCAAATAGTTAAGCAGAAAGGTCATTGTGTCTTTCTGTTATGAAAAGAAACTGCTGAGGAACTGTCTCTAAAATAAATTGGCAAAACAAGGTTCGAAGATGTTTTTGAAGCTGATAAAAAGTCAGCAATTTGAGCTTTTTAAAGTAAAAAATACCATAGGATTTGTGTCATGCAAAATCAAAGGGCAATCAGGTTTTCCAGTCTTCCAGTCAGCTGCTTTGGAAAAGCTATAGTTATAGCCTTAAATATCATAAACAAAGGCGTTTCTGAGGAATAATGTATTAATTTAACATTGACTGTTCACCAAGGAATGACTTGCTATTCCACAAGGCTAGTTACTCACTCCTGAAAGTTATTTCTCTGACATTTGAAGCAAACACTTTGCTATATCCGCTCAGGAGTCCTTATACCACTTTTCTTATTGGTGCAATCATTTCAACTTGGAAAAATGCAGAATAATACCAAATTAGGGAACCTAAAGATAGCTTTCATGTTTATAGATCTCAAAATCCCACTCAACAACTCTAGACAGCAAACAGCATCATGATAATTTCCTATTTTAATACATCATCCTCTCGTCATATCGATTGATCCCCTCAGGTGCCAGCTCATATGTGTCAGTCATCGGGAAAAAAATTGTAACAAATGCTGATAATGATATCAGCAATCAGTACTAAACAACTTCATGTTCTGGGGAAACACCCAGCATCTAGAGAGATAATTTCTTCTGACTTTGGAAGAACTTCTTAAGACATTGCAATGAACATCTAAGTTATCTCAAGCATTACCCATTAAATTGCTATTAAATGATACACAACTTAGCCTTTGGGAATTCCTCTGAGTTGTATGCTGTGGTTTTCTTCAGCTTTTCTTTGGTTTTTTTATCAGCAATTAAGGAAGCTCCTATGGAGGTTGCCCATTATTCATGTAAAGCATATATAGCATAATACTATTTCTACTGACAAAAATCATAAGAGGATGCTTAAATGTCAAGGTGGAATTGTAAATTATACAAATTATCTTAAATTTCTAAAACATCATCTTTTCCACGGGAAAGGTCAATGTAATCACTTCAATTGTTGTGTTATTTTATATGGAAACTCTGAGTTACTTGGCAATTACCACCTACTGAACATAAATATTAAAATATTTAACTAAAAATTGAATGGTAACCATCAAGGTATCTGTATCTGTAGATGACAGACTTATAAAAAAGGTTACCATTATAAGAGACAAATTTGCAGCTGTAGGAATTGTAGGCCAATGGAATGGAAGAACCCAAGTTCCCACAAGTAGGAGATAGATACTTGCTGATGATCAGCCACTAAATGTCATCATGTTGCCAGTGGAAATACACAGTTCAGTCTTCGGACAAGGAAATATGAGCTCTGTGCTTTGAATCTAGATCTCCTGAACACAGTCACCGTGGTTTTTTTAGTTGGATAATTTGTGTTGCTTTATTCCTGACCAGTATGCTTATTTCCAGATAATAGGTGTCAGGTTCATGGGAGATTACAAAACTTGAAACTTTTTTAGGTCCAGAAAGATATAAATGCCAAAAGGCTCACAGATATCAAAGAAATAAAGCAAATCATAGTCATAAAGAAAAGAAGCATCTTGCAAGATTTGAGTTTTGAGGTGCAGACCCTTCCTACAACAAATACATTTCCTCATGGAAAAACCAGCTCATTTCAAGGACAAAAATCTTAAAAAAGGAATCTTCTAGTGTCTCCTTGCATGTAGAAGATGGGCAGATTTGTTGGAAACCAAGCTATGTGGCTTGTGAATTTGCAGTGGGATTCCATGTACCAATCCTTGCACCATTCCTTGCATGTCTGTTCCTGGTAATTTGAGATTAAACATAAGGCTGAACTAGAACATGCATAGTCTTAAATTATTAATGTTCCACATAGAGGCACTACAAAGAATATTCTAATAATAAAGTATGTCAATCTACAAGGAGAAAGTAACAAGTACTCTTATGTACACTTGAGATAAGTGTTGCAGCTCTCTAATATAAGTGCCACAGTTCAGACAATGAAGATCCTGACTTTGGTTTAAAGAAGTACATCTTCAGAAGTGGCATTTTAGAAGGTTTGTTGCATAAATCTCACATATATTACTCATTATTGTGTCTTTCCTTTGCTCCTCTCCTCATCATGAACATGCTCAACACACAAATAAGAAGATTTAGAACACATAGTTTTTTAAGGTAAAAGGATAAAAAAAGTAGTTAAACTTTAGAAACGTTCAGAAAACTGTAAAATTTCCCTCTCTGTCACATGCACACAGATGCATACGATTGCATTCTCCTCAAAAATGTAAAAGTATTGCTTTGTAGCAGAAGGTAGAAGATTGAACTCTTTTTTTTTTCCCATGACCTTTACGTCATAGAGGGACTTTCTTGAAACAAGTGGTAGAGTTTCAGCTCAACTGCAGAATGAATGTGGGATCAGCTTATCACCAGCTGGTTAAGTGGCCATAGCAATGTTTAAATCATCTGTTCTTCTGGGACTTTGTTTTCTCAGGGTTTGTTTCCTCATTGCTCTTTCTCAGAGACAACCTTTGTGGCTGCAGGTCCATGTACATGAAAACACAGGCTCTACATGGTTGTCATGGAGGAAACAACTCACAGGCTCCAGGTCTTAGCCTGTGGTAAAAAGTCCAATCATTGAACAGATTTCTACTTTATATAGTGGAGAACAGCAGAATAAATTTTTTACCCACAACTCCAGGATCATGTTAAGTAATTAGTCTGTGTGAAGAAAACAGAATACAGGCTTTTGCTTACGATAATGAGTATAAAAGTGATCATGAGTAAAGATTATCTTTTACAAAAATATGAGATATCATAATGCATGCTTTTCTAGATGCACTGCTGAAGCTGCCATTGGACCCTGATGGTCACTTATAACTGGTTCATTTAAAGGTGCCAAATAACCTAAGGCAGGTGCCACAGATGGGAGGAAGACACACAGTAGTTTAGGGGAATGGACAACATTAAATCTACTTTTCTAGCATCAACAATTTGACCTAGAAAATAAAGCAGGGGTTAAAAATACATCTCATTAAGAATAAAGGGTTTTTACTTGAGCTCACACTTCTCTACAGATATTTCACCAGGGGCAAACACACTTGTTTTTCAAAATTTCTTAGTTTAATTAGTTCCCATCTTCTAGCAATCAATCTTAAGAGTAAACATTTTTTTTAGCAAGACTACCTTTAAAAGTACAAAAAATTAGACAAATACAAAATAGAGGTTTGGTGTGGTTTGGTTTTAATCAAATCAGTAAAAAACAGAAGGAACTAGAACATTGCAGGAGCAGCAGAATAAATGTGAGACCTGGCAAAACTGAGAGAACCCAAATCACAACCTCCTCTTTTAAAGTTCACATCCAGTTTTCTATTTCTGTTGGAAAAGCGCATTTGAGTCCCACTCGGGATAAGCCCTTGTGCAAGGAGCATACTAAGAAAAGCATACAGCAAGAAATACATCCAATCCCAAATCCAGTTCAAATAAAGTTGAAATGAAAAGCTTTTTGTGCTCTCTAGGGCTTCTCTATCTTTGGCTTTACATCATTTGTCAAACAGAAAAATAACTTCAAGATCAAAAATCTGAAACTGGAAATATTTTCCTGGTGTGAAACTAGTGGAGTTTGGTCTATTGTACAAACAAGAAGCTTTTATACTTATTCCTTTCAGGTTTTTTTTCAAAGAAGCTGATATTGGAACCTGATATTGTCACAAAAATGAAGAATACTATTTTAAAGATTGTTGGTCTCCATCTCATAGTGATTTTAAATTTTTGATTTAACTGCAAAGAAAGAATGAAAGGAAAAGGTACAAAGAGTGTGACAAAGGAATCTAACTTTTTGCAAGATGAAAGCTAGAGTGTTTAGGAAATCTCCGTTTTACATTACCAAGATCAATAAATGGATTCCAAAGAAAGAATAACTTAGAAGTTTATCTTTCCTATTCATTCACTGCTAAGTAAGAGTTTCTAGACTAGAGCACATCCATCTCCACCATTTAACCTCTTCCCTCACCCTGCATACTTCACACGGGCTTCTATTAATGATGTTCAGTAAGTCATAAGCCGTGCTTGCCACATATAGTTATGGGAGTTTTCTGAAATGTTTACAATACTTCTATAGTTACTAGGTAGCAGTACAACCTACACAATACACATGTCCTAGCAGAAGTTTTAAGAATATAATTTAGTTAAGTTCTAATATTGTGGCTACACTTAAAATTGGGGCTTATGTGCAATTTTGCTGCAATACTATTTTCTAAAATGTCAACAATTTTGTAATCTTACCAAGCTTATACTGAATATAAAGATGTGTATATAAAGATGCTGCTCTGAAAGTTCTTTTGAAACAGACTTAGAAAAATAAATTCAGTACTTTATCTAGTACTCTGAAAGGCACATAAAAGTCCACATAATAAGTGCCAAGGTGTAAACACAAGAAATGATCACTGTTGGTTGAGATAACACAGTCATAGCCTTAACTTTGGCACATTTTAGTTAATCAAGAACCTAATATTAAATGTAAGTGTGGAATACTGGAGTCTAAAATACTCTGATCCCATCCCTTGAATGGGGCTTTACAGAGTCACACAAAAAGTTTTAGTTGTCCAGTCAAGTAATGGGATTGGCGTGAGATGCTGTTATTTCTCTGTCTCTTTGTATTTGTGCCAAAACTCAAACATAAGGACAAGTTGCATTAAGACCGTGATGCAAAGTTGTGGTGCAACCACCTTACCATAGCACTGGAAGAACTGTGGAACCAGTCACCACCCAAGACCGCTGGAAAATCAATCAGCAATTCAGGATCCCAACAGTGACTTTGAGTTGATGGTGGAAAGCTCAAGTATGGGCTGATGTGGGGTCCTTGATGTGGAACTTGATGTGTTGAACAAGTGCCTGTGCTTCTCTGGTCTTTGATGGCTTTATTTTCTGCTTGGGATGATAGGCACCAACCCCAGGCAGACCTGTGGCTGGTCTGGGCTGCACTGTGGAACAGGAGCCATGTGCAGGCAGTGAACGACTGTCCTCCAAAGGCTGTGCTGTCCCAATGAGGAACTACACATCTGTGTCTATGAATTTGGAATTGTTTAAATAAAAAAAGTAAACCAGAAGTGATTTATTTTGCCATTTCTCTGATGGCTAAAGGGAGCTAAACTGACTACACTGCCAGGAGGCTTATACTGAGCAATTTCTATAGCAACAGGATGACACAGGCTGGCTCATCAAGAGCATTGTTACTCCATGAAAGCATATACTGGAATAATTAACAAGTCTGAGAAAAAAAAAAAAAAAAAGTTGTTCTGTATTATGCTGTACGTATTAAGAAAAGATTGCCTTTGGCTGGGGTGTTTTTATTCCCCACTGCTTCTGTGAAAAATGCTGTAAAAACAAAATGTGAGTGGCAATTAATTTCTTGAGAATCACTCAGTCTCCCCATGGTCCCTGGGCTTGGTCCGGTTGATTTGTCTGGTAGAGGGATGCATTTATACCTACTTTTATAAGTTGAGTTATATATTCAAAATGAGGGAGATGTTAAATAAACTGCTACAAGTGACAGGAAAAGGTGGAGTCAGGGGACAGCAGAATCCTTTTTCTGCCTGAAGCACTGAATGGGTATTTCAGATTGACTTTCTGTCCATTGTACCAACTAGGAGATACATTTTCAGCTTTTTGGTTTTCACCTTGGACAATCAGTAACATTAAATACCACAATCAGACTGACAGACAAACAGGTGGACAGAAGAATGCCAGCAAACTGCAAGTAAAGACTCGATTTCCTTGAGGGGAAAAAATGATAAATAAAATACACCTCTACTGTTTGTATTTTCCTTTCCTGACATCTGTCTCGTTAGCCGGTTGTACTTCAGCTGGTAACACATCAAGGCAATGTCCAGTCCCTTCATAAAGGACCACAGCCCACTGCATTCATGCGGACATACATTTTCACAAACTGAGCTTGAGCTTTGGGATCAAGTAACACAAATCTTAATATATGTTTTGCCCATCTGTAGAGCGGGTGTTATTCTAGTTGTAAACAAAACACTAGTACTCAATCTCTTGTTTCTAGGGTTAACTGATGGCTTTTCTAAAGAAGAAATTCAAGGTGTTAAAAATACTAGATAGTCAGATAGACAGACACATTTATATGCCTCTCTGTGTGTTGTAAAATCACAAGTCCTCATTTAAAAAAAGTATTTTTGGAGGACATGGATTTACCGAGTAGCGACACTCATTGCTTGAGATGGTGCCAGCTTTAGTGGGCAAAAAAGCAATCCAGGACAGAATGCTGAATGACAAGAGTTTTCTGCTCTGACTGGTTTGTGCTTTGGGCAACAGCAAAGGCCAACTGCAAGTAGTTTAATTCAGAAGCATGAGTGGACTTTGCCTCACTGATATTCTGAAACAAACCATGATCTCCGAGCTGTTTTTCATGTTGACTCACAGCAATGAGGAGCACTAGGGCACTCCAGAGAACTGGGCCAACTTGGAGCTGCTAGAATGTAGAAGTCAGGCAGAGGCCCAGGTTTTAG
>VXBO01000960.1:238068-284616 GCA_013400135.1 Rhinoptilus africanus
TTAAAAAAAAATAAATAAGCTTTTAATATATGTGCGAAATATTTAATATGGTTTAAAGTATGTGGTAGTTTAGGGACAGGATTTTGAAGAAATTAGTTCTCTAATCTAGACCATCCAGGAGCCAAAGGTCATTATCATCTATTAGTAGTTAGACCAAACTGTCTGAAAATCTTATTAGTTTTACTATATAAAACAAAAAACTTGGACACTCCACAAAATGATGTCTCACAGCAAAAGGGGATATAGTAATACAAAATTTTTTGAAGAATACAAATATAGACTTCACAGTGAATATGCTATTTATAGCAGAATAAAGAACGAATAGGTTGTATTCACATACTTTCTTATTGTTTTATAAAGAAGAACAAGAAAGAAATATTGAAGTGCAACATTGCTCTGTAAAGCAAAAACTACTTCTAAACACTGAGGCAATGAAACAAGCAACAATCTGTCAAATTACTGTATAAACCCATATAGATAACACAGGACAATGTCTGTTGTCCAGGAGAGCAGATAATTCTACGTGACTGATACACACCAAAAATGTTCACGGTGGATCCTGAGAACAGAATAATATAATCAGAATGCAAAAGCTCACTTCCAATTTCACTAAAGACAATAGGAACTTTATTATTGACTGTTGTGTCAGACTGGAGCTCACAGTATTTCTCAGCATTGCCAGAACTTAGTAAATTTGAATCATCTTGGCTAATGAAAGGGTCAATGATGCAGACTGTATTATTGCCATTCCCTGATTAGCTGAGCAAACAACCTCTGTTAGCAGACATATATATGTATATTATCAGGGGGGAACGCAAACATACTCGTCGAAAGCCCCAATTTGAAAGCAGTTGGGCAGATTCAGTTGTTTGCTCAGTGTTTATTGAAAGTGAACACAAAAAGCCAGCAAATAAAACTAGATGGAATTCATTTTTGATGACATTCAGTAGTACAAAATTAAATAATAAAAAATGCACAGTCATGCTCCTGAGAAACGATAACATAAAATTCTGCTAAAAACTCAACTTAGAATCCATCAACTAGAAAGAATGAGGAAGAAGACCTGCGTAACCTAGTTAATCACAGGGGATGACTGTGAGTCACCAGGGTATTGCAGTCATTAAAAAGGCAAATGCAATCCAAGGGTGCTTCTGATGAAGCATTTCCAGTGCAGAGAGAGAATATTATTTCCGTTCTATAGGGTACCGATGAGCCTTCATATTAAATATCTTAAACTGCATATAATTCTGGCCATACATGTCCATGAAAGATTAAGTGAAGCTGGAATAAGCTCTGAGAAGTGCTAATGGTCTGATCTGTAGATGGAGAGCCTGTTTTATAGGAACTGACAAAAACTATTTACCTGGTTTAATCTATCCAAGTCATAGCTGGGATATGACACAACAACATTCCACCAAAATGCCAGGGACTACTTAAAGTGAAGTAAACAGGAGTCTTAATGGTAGAGGAACAAAGCAGTATTACAGGAATATGAATGCAGATAGGTTGGAAATCAGAATAAAAATAACCCACCTTTTGAGTAGCAAGGCTCTAGGAGATTGTTCACTTTCATAATGGTTATAGAAGACCTAATCACTTCTAAAATGGATCATGATAAGTGTTAAAAAGTAACTATAAAATGACATGTCTATGATAAACTTGTTTAGGACTTGCTGGATTATCACACATTTTCCATTAATTCACTTTAAAAAACAAGTCTGGACATTGTACACAAATATTCTTCATTGCTTTTCTTTTCTAGCTATTTAGGCTTTTATGGTACACTTACATCCCATGGAGGATCCTTATTATATATTTGGAGCATTCAATAAAATTTTCTCGGTTCCAGCAGAACAGTTGTAAGTAAGAAGTTGATGATGTCGCCCACTCCCTTAATGTGGGAAATACCAGTCATTTGTTTCCAGATTAACATTTCATTTGATAGAGGTTCATCAGTTTCTTCCACCGAAGGAGCCATTGATAATTCTGTCTTATAGCAAGCAGAACAGCATTAAGGAACAGCATAGTTAAATGAATTCCAAGACACAGACATATAAACATCTGTATTTCTAATGGCCATAATAAATCTTAACCCTTGGGGGAAAAAAAAAAAAAAAGTCGCACATTTTGGCTAGCTTGATAATTGGATCAATTTTTCACTTATGGGTTGTCAAATGCTTAACATTTTAATGCATGAACAACAGATCTCAAAAGTATTTTAATTAGCACAGTAGGGCTCAAACCTAACCCTAGCCTTCTAATTGCAGTGCTAAACCATGTCTGAATATCTATTTACTAAACAGAAGTTAATTAAAAGCATGGATCCATACTATACACATAGTATTAAACTGAAAGCTGAAAGGGTACCCCATCTGCAGAAAAAAACCCCTAAAGTGACAAATAAGGATCTTTATAGGTTCATGAACTCCTTTCTCTCCTTGTGCCACTTTGGCTGGTTTCATTGTAGTCAAAACACAGACAAAAAGAGATGTCCTATTTTGCATTTTATTCTGGATGGATTTTTGAAAGAAATGAGCTTCTGAACAAAACTCAGGATGAAATAGTGTACAGTTTAAGGTTACATTTTCTACAGTCATTCCTCTCAGTCATTTATTTGCTCCTGAAATTATGCCAATGTTACAATTAGTACATTTCTTCTAAACCAGAGCAGTTAAGTGATCCATGTTCAGAAAACCAAGGAACGAACCTTAGAAGTGATCAGTGTAGGCCATAGACTTACGGTGGTTTTACTGACACAGCCAAAGAATGCTGTAGGTTGCAACACAGGTAGGGAACAACAATCCACTATGAGGAGAGGTGCAAGTTCTGTAAGCCAGGTTTGACACCAGAAGAATAACAACCTTGAAATGACCTCTAAGGTCAAGAAAATCTGAACCTGGTTTCCTCAAGAAATGAAAGCTTGGTTTGTTTGTTTTTTTGTTTGTTTATCTGTTGTCTACACTCATCAAAGTATTAACCCTTATTCTTATAGGCAAAAGGAGTAGCCCTATAGATAATCTTCAGTTCCTCGTCAAGAGCCGCATTAGCACAGACATTTGGTTCCTGTAGTGCTTGCAACTTGTGAAGTGTCAAGAATGAGGATTAGGTGAAATCCGAAGGTAAACATGCTGGAAAGATACAGATCAAAAGTAGCCTCTAAGGAGCTAAAAGTGAGGGTGCTGGAAACAGTTTAATCCATCCTAATGGATTTATTAGTCACTTCAAATTGCCTTAAAGACAAGCAAACTCACCTGGTCTATGTGACAGGCAGTTGATTCCTAGGAGGCCAAAAGTTTTGAACTTCACTATCAAGAGACCTGGGTGTCATTTTCGTATTCTTAGCAGTTTAAACACAAGCTGGATTACTGAGTAAATCCTGAATTTTCCCTTTTGCGTAACATACAGTGAAAGCGTCTATATGGAAAAGAAAAGTTATATGAAGAGGAAAAACGTATATGAAGAGGAGAGACACCCTGTTAATTTTGCTGGGAGCTCAGCTATTTTAAAAAACTAAGGAATCTGTACTTATCTCCATGTACCATCAATCAGGCTTCGCTGATCTTGCTGTGTATAAACAGTGTTTAATTCTCAGTGGTCTGAGCTTGATGTTGGAGTAGTCTTCTACTAGAAAGCTGTGTAAGAAGGTCATTTCCAGAAGAAATTGTCCAAAACATCAGTGAACAGCATCACAGATGGGCCAGAAGTGGGAAAGAGATAGGAGATGTCTAGTTCCCTCCTAGAGAGGAGATTGCAAGTTCCCTGCAATTTCTAGCATTTAGTTGCTTGAAGTAACATAAAAGTCTGTTCTAATAACTAGATTATATTGGTGGAAGGGACTGGAAGTATGTTGCTGAGAAGACATCTCTTACATTCCCTTGCATAGAATTTTGCTTTGCTTCATCTCAAGAATTGGCTCCTCTGATACTAAAATATGCAGTCTAATTTATCACATAACTAAAGTAAAAAGCTGAAGCAGAGTCGTAGAGATTAACAACTGCAAATACTAGAGACTTTGTTTTCCAGTGAAAATTAAGTTGAAGTAAAAGAAGTCAGATTTGTTCCATTTTGAATGCATACACTAAGAACTGGCTTTTGACGTGCTACCTCTTTTTGAGGAAAAAAACCCCCTGAAAAGTGCATCAGTTTTAAGGTAGTTCAGTAGATAATTATGCCAGTAAGCCATATGACTACATTTGAGGTACTGCTTCTGAGCTACTGCAGAACAAATAAAACCTGCTACAGGCCATTTAGTATAAAGAACTACCTGTGATTTTTTGAGTAACGTGGAAAAGCATATTAATATATCCATACGATAGCAAACTAGAACATGAAAAATTTCTACACTGAATCTTTTTTTCAGAAAATAGTTACTATTTCTTCTTTTTACCCCAAAACCTATTAAAGCATTCATTACTCAGGGAAAGAAAAAAAAAATAAAATCTGTGAAGTTACAAATGCATTGTCATGAAAACTCCTCTGGAGGCACAGACAACCTTAACTTAGTGCAACCATGCACTGGGATAAGAGTCTGCACTCAGACAGCTGCCATGAAGCAGTGGTGAACAGTAATTTTTTTCCATGTCGATTACCAGGTTTAATTGGCAACATAGCTGACATCCAATCCAGACCTCATCTTCCAAAGAAGGGAGACAGACAGCTTTTTTTCTTCATAGAATAATTATGGTGGACTTCTCTAAATCTTATTTAGCCGTATGATCTGTACACGCTATAAAAGCCTTCCTTCTCCACAGCTCAGCTCCTTGTTTTCCAAGGAGCAAGTCCCAAATCCAGTATGCCCCAGCCATATAACCTTATCTCATAGTGCTAAGGAAACTGCTAAATGATGAGAAAGAGCTGTGAAACAGTCTACAAAGCAGAGCCATGCAGGATAAAAAAGGTAAAATTACAGAGGTTGTGTTGTTCATACGGTGATTATTAGCCTAAATATTCAAGATGAAAAGCACCACAATGTCAAAATATAAAATCTCAAAGGAAAACACAGAGGCTTGGGAGATGATGGCAACTTAGGAACACTGAAGGCCAGCTCAAGGAGGCAAGGAGATTTAAACCTTCCTCTCCTAACAGGTGGCTACCTTGCAGCAAGACTCTTTGATAAGCATAATGCATTTAGTTTCTTGCTAACCCTAGTTCTCAATCATGCATTTCAGCTAATAATCATTGGTTTTATGCAGTATCTATCCCACTTGCATAGTCTCTTTACACATGGATGAAGACATCTTAATAAAGTAACTCAGAGTTACAACCATTACATTACCTAAAGCCACCTTTTCATGAAAAAAAAGAACTCTTTAGATCATGCCTATCATCATTTAGATATTCTAATCTCTTACAACAACTGACCGCACATGCAGTGACAAGAAATTTTTCCTGATTTATCCTGCTTTTAAGGTAGGCAGGCTCAAAATCTGTAATACTAAGGATTCATGCACAAATAAATTACCATGACTTAACCACATAATAGAGGAATTGCCCACATGCAACCACTTCTTGAAATACAAGAAGTTATTTCGCCCAGTTCAGTGCACAAAGCACAGCTGAATCAGCTTACGTTTAAGAAGAGTTAAGAACTCCTAAATTAACATTTGCCAAGGTTCATCTATCACATTTCATTGCATCATGTCTTTCAGCTCTAAAGTTAGGGTTATATAGAGGAAATCTGAACTGTGGGCCAGAAAAAACATACATTTATAGAGGGTATATGTAGATTTCTATAGCTTTCATCTATTTCCAGCTTGTAGACACAGGCCTAGGGCATCATTACAGTGTGCTTCACTTAATCCTTATTTCATTTTTTCAGCCAGCTTTGCATCTGTTTTGTTCACAGTGGAGTAGTATGAAGAAAACCTTAGCTGTGATCCAAGTTTTATAACTTGAGTTTGCACAAAGATTTACATTAAAATTATTTTCCCAGGCACTGCTGTCATGAACAATTACTGCTTTACTCTGGTACTACCGCTAATAACAAAAATGATCTCTTCTAGGTGAAACAGGGCGAAAAAACCATCTATCTGGGTAATGCATTTTGGTTGTACTTTTTGCCTTTCCTTTTCCAGTATTTGTCTCAGGTACATGTTGTTAAGGAGACAATGTGAAGAGGAGGCTATAAGACCTTATGTATTTCACAGTTACTGGAGGTTGTAGTGAAACAGAAGGACCTCACAGGAAGTGATGGCTAACTCCTTGTTCCCCAGGAATCAGCTTACTCTTTTTTAAATCCAGTTTTGAGGGCCAGTAATGCATTCCCTCTGGGTGTGTAAGGAAAACCAAACTTAATGAAAGTAAGATTGAATCTCTCACTGTTTTAGGACAGCATCTTCAACTCTGACATTGACAATGACCTTCATCTTTCCTGTTTTCATTCTGTGGTGCATTATAGTTAGGTTTTTAGTCTTTCATTGCAAACCAGATATTTATTGGAGGGCTTTGGGAGGTGCTTTATGGCCCATGGTTTTTTCTGGATTAGATGATCTGTCTCCTTTCAGTTAATTCGTTTTAACTGTGGGGGCTACATGACTAAGATTATCTCAGCCAATTTTATATTCTTCTTTGTTACCACTATCTCCATATTCTTTATGAGGAAGTTGAGATGTGTAATAGGCACAGCTTTTTAAGCTGGTTAGAAACAGTATTTCATAATTATTATTATGTCAGATCAAAGCAATGTTTCCTGCTTGGATTTGTATTGCTATATTATGACTGACATAAGGCAAATTCAAACAGAGCGATACTGTAGCAGGCAAAACAGTCGTAACTGGCATAACAAAATATCAAGAGATTGAAAATGATGTTTGCTTTCCTCTTTAGAATGAAGGTTCCTGCTGAACTGAAAGACATGAGTTATCTAGCACACAGATAGCCATGTTCACGCCATGAAATCCAAAGAACATGGCAGCTCTGAAAAAGAAAGAAACCGGTGAATCTCACTTGTATGACGTACAAGGATGAGGGAAAATGTTCCCAGTAAATCTTCCACCCCATGCAATATTTCATCCTGTTCACAGTGGAAGCCCTGCACTGCGTGCTGCCTTACCAGGATTATATATACATTCTTGAAGTCATAAAGATGCAGTTATTGATGTGGGTTTTTTTAGTCCCAAGGATAGGAGTGTCTGAGTGAGGGCAAGTCGTACTTCCCATGGACAGAATACACACCTTCACCACACAGAAATTCTAGTAACTTCCTTTTGATCAAGTAAAGGCATTATTCATATACTTTTATAGAATAGCTGTATTAGGACAAGAGGAAATGGGTTCAAGTTATGTCAGGGCAGGTTTAGATTACATATCAGAAATCATTTTTTCACTGAAAGGGTTATTAAGCACTGGAATAGGCTGCCCAGGGAGGTGGTAGATTCACCATCCCTGGAGATGTTTAAGAAAAGGGTAGATGTGGTACTTAGGGACATGGTTTAGAAGTGTCTTTTTGTCAGGGTAGGTTAATGGTTGGACTTGATGATCTTAAAGGTCCCTTCCAACCTCACCAATTCTATGATTCTATGATTCTATTTGCCTCTGTCTCCTAGATTAGGACAACATATAAAAAGGGGGTTCACAAACTATTTTTTATAGAGCCAGTTTATGAGTGGGACTGAAGGGTGGAGGGCACAAAATTATGAGGACTCCCAGCCTCAATCCCAGCTCCCTTTTGCACCTCCTCTACAGATCTCTCAGGCTCCGAGGTCAACTGTCAGCCTGGGTATCTCTCCTGCCCACTACTCTCAAAAAGCCCAGATTCAGCCTAACCCTAGCAGAGTGAGGCCCCTAAAACTGCCCTGCCCTGACGTGACACCCCACTGCTATGCTGGACAAGTGCATTGAAGGAAGATTCCTTGGCTATGTCTACATGTCCATACACTTAAGTTCCTTTATTGCTCAAAACAGGGTAGCCACATCCAAACTCTCTCCTAGTCTCTGGCTGTTATTAACTCCTGACTGGTGCTCATGGATTGTCTTGGAGAGCAGCAGTTAGTCCAGGCCAAACTGTACCAGGGACTGTGCTAGAACAACTCCGTGCATCGTCCCATGCTGTGACTAAGCTTTCTGCTCTCATACAGGTAAGTTTCCTAGTACAGGCGTAAGTTAAGGTAACATCTTAAAAATTAACACAAATTTAGAAGCTGGTTTCACCAAAAAAAAAAGCAATAGGAGTTACTTTGAATCTTCTTAAATATGTACCTTTATTTCTTAGCTACTCAATATTTTTGAAAACCATACTTCAGTTCCTGAACTCCCATGTTTGCTGAATGTCCCAGTGTCTCCTATATTCATATTCATATTCTGTGGGGTTTTTTAAAATATTTTTTGTTAATGTGTCTTCAGGCCATTTTTAATGCAGAACTTCTCTTTCATTACAATGGCTCATTCCAAATACTAGGCAATTATAAATAATAAAAATGCAAAATAAGACTTAGATAGGTATATGCAGAATACTTAATGGGATAAAGTAGAATAATTCACCTGTTCCCATTTATGTGAGGTCTCATAAATGCACTGATGTCTCACACCAGGAAACTCAATGATTTTAAAATAACATTTATACAAGATATACCCAATTTGCATGAAGCTGCTGTGATCTACCATATACTGTTAATACTTGGCAAAATATTTTATTCCTTTATGGAAAAAAAAATTAAAAATAAAAAGATAGGTTATTAATATAGCAAATTTAACAATCGTGTAAACTCCAATATCAAAAGAAAACAATACATGAAATCTTTTGTGTTCTGTGTTGAATTATGCTTGCAATTAAAAATGCCCTCACTTAACATACAGGGAGGGAACAGTTTGCCCTGGCAATAGAAAACGACTAACAGCTTAATAAATAAGTGTGTTTGCTGGGAGCAATACCGGTTTTGTAGGGATTTTTTGGTTTTGGTTTTGTTTGGGGAGGTGGGGGGTGGTAAAGTAAAATGATTCTGAGATTAGGCCAAAGACATTTAATGAAGATAGCATGATTAATTTTGTTATGAAATTTGGGTTATGAATTGCTGCTCAGTTCATTGCAGATGTTTACACTCTGTGATGGGTGCACAGGCACACGCAGCAATACTGAGAATACAAAGTCAAGAACTCAATAACTACTAAAAGGAAGAATTTAAATTTTCTGTGCAAATATAATTCAGTCACATTATGTGTGTAACAGAGGACAGTACCGTAGAGGAAAGAGCAAGATTTAGAGCTGTAGCTCTATAGACTTTTTACTTGGTTTGCTGTGTCTCCTGCCAATTCAATCTCTGTTTCACTGCCCTGAGTAGGATACAGACAGACTGAAGAGCCTGGTGGGGATCTTTTATGTTTATGTTTTCCTAGGAATTCTTCTTCATTTACAGCATACATTGAAAGGTGCTCAGTTAAAGAGCACCCATTCAACATTTAGTTTTACAGTCAGTTTTCAGTGAGCAGTCCCATGCTTTATTTTAATTCATTCCATTCATGTCATTCTCTGAGGAAAAAAATATTGATTTCCTCATGTTTTTCTTTTTTTTTTTCCTGTGGCACTTTTCATTATATTATGTGAATGCTACACAAAATAATTATTTTCATATATTGTGAAATTACAGGTTGGTATTCTTTCCCCATTTTACAAATACACTGAACAGGCAAACATATTAAGATTTTTTAAATATCCCTGAGTTTTGGATGTCCATTTTGAAATATTTCTCACCTGCTTTCTTTCTCGGCTATTTTGCATTACAGAAAGACTCAATTATGGTTGTCACTAAAAAAGAAACTGTGTGGCACTCTCATGGTTATGGCCCTTTTTCCCTGTGAAGATGTTCAGTGAGCTTAGGCATAACCCTTTTAACTTCTTTCCTGCAGTTCTAAGACTATGCAGTCTCCATCTACCATCTCTGGTAACATGTAAAGAAGATTCTTACAGATATTTATCTATTCTCTTCCGTACTTAAATGACCACCCACTTTCCTGTGCTGCACAGGAGAAATGATACATTGGGCTTGGGAAAAAACAAGGCTGGCTTGCTCTGAACTGCAGCTTTTTTTACAAAGACCTACCCTTCCCCATGGCTGAAGTACATTGGGAGCTATGGATGAGGCTGGGTCTTTTGGTTTTAATTTTAAGTGGACTTTATTCTCTTGTGAAAATTATGTCCAGAATTTCCTTGAATGTGTGTCCTGGGGAAATTCCCATAACAAAATGGTTTACCGAAAATAAATTATTGCAAAGGAGTAGAAATCCCACCGTATGGGACATCAAACCAGTTTTTACTTCTTTCTATAACTTTGATTTAAAGGCTTTGAGCTAAGTTTTTAAGACATGGATCTGTAATATTAGCTTGTTAAAATGAACACTGGGGCACAAAAAAGAAGTCTGTGTTCAGCAATTATCAGGAATCAATAGGACCTGAAGGTACTGCCACCAAAATTCAGACCAACAGGCCATGAAAACTGAATTCTGTGCTCTTTAAATAATTTGAAGCAACAGAAGCTATTGAAAGCAAATGTATATTGCAATTCAAAATCTTAAATATTTCAATAAATATAAGAAAGAGTTCAAATATGTACACATGTAACTCACCGCCCCAGACATAAATTCTTCTTGTCATTATTGTTCCCTTTGCAATTTGACACATGATGCTGAAACAATAAGGCAAACAATTGATTATTATTAGATAATCACACACCTGGGAGACTCCAAGTCTCATTACAGGGTGTAATCAGATAGTTGTAATCACAGGAGTACGATAATTTTTCAGTTATATGTAATCATGTAATTTCTTTAAATTTTACTACTGCGATAAATAACTTTCAGTGTGAATAGAGCTGCCAGTTAATGTCACAATATTTCACCTGCAAGACTTACAGAGACTAACGTACTTCTATGAAAAACTTAAAAGCTATTATAATTAGAAGCATGATTCAGTCTAACATGCATACTCTGCATCTGACAGTCTCCCTGAAGTCATATCGTTTGCAATGCCCCTCCCCAGCAGCAGCAGAACTAGAGCAGTGGGTATAAAGTGGCCAAGATTTATTTAACTGGGGAGTTAAATTGCATCTATGACCAAGTTTTATTCTGTTTTTGCAGTAACATTAAGGGAAATTTTGATGTCATAGAAAATAAATGTTGAATATTAAATTCTGACATAAAATAGACCTTGAGTAGAAAAGAAGGAATGCTGTGATACTATTAGATTTATAATTTTTAGAAATAGGTATACTTTATGCACTGTATAGTGAAATGTCTTTCACTTTTAGTTAATAATAGTTTATATGACTATTAGTGAAACAGAATGTAGAGATGAAGGTAAAGAAAATAAAGGGTAAGGTGCTAAAAAGAGCTTCATAGAGCACAGCAGAGGCTACCGAGGGACAGAGAGTGGCTGGTAAGGTTCCAACTAGGCTAGAAATAATGGTAAGGACAAGGAAACCTAGGCGACATTGAACCCAAGCCAAAAAGACAACTAAAGCTAAACATCTCAGAACAGGAGATGAGGTTTACACATTTTAGATTCTGGACTGTACTCTTGAGAGAAGGATGGTAAAAGAGACTCTGGGGTCAAGATAAATAAGGAATCTTACCTTCTCAGTTTAATTCTGCAAATAAAGTCTTTGGGTATACAAATACGGCAAAAACTAAATAGGTTTGGATGATTTACTTTATCTCTGTGGATGACATTAATAGGTTCATTACTGAAATTTTCTGTATAATCTCTGACATTTTCTGTATATTCTAGCACTCACATTTCAAAAAAAGTTTGAAAGAAGGATTTGACGTCTGCAAAGCATGCCTTAATATACTTGAGAATATAACAAAAGTAGGCCCAAGAGACATTTAAGAAATGTCTTTTGTATTGTCTACAGCTGTAGGAAGAGCTGATATTCACTAAGATGGCAGGAAAAATGGTTGGAAGCTGAAGTTAGACGATTTTGAGTAGAAATAAAAGGCTCATTTTTCAACTGAAGAGTACTAAAGCAATGAACCTAGGGATGCTTGGGTTCTCCATCTTTTGACATCTTCAGTCAGAAAAGAATGCATTTCCAAAAATTTCTATGGCAACAAAGAAGTTCTGAGCTCATACAGGAGGTTCTCCAACATGACAGTAAATAGAGAATATAACTACTCTTCTTCACATGAAAGTAAATAGAGAATATAACTACAGAAGCTGAAATGTTAACAGAGACAACTGAATCTTTAACTGACCTGAAGAGACTGATTGCAAGAGTTTTATGTAATGCTAACGAAGATCTGGGCACTGCTGTGTCAAGAAACTGAAAATTAATACACAAGGCTAAATTTTCTTGAGTAAAGTTTTGGTATGCAAATCAGCAATTTATTTTCTCTTATTCAGACTGACAAACTCAGAAAATTTATTTGAACTTGAATTTTTTACCCCTGCACATTATCAGCCTGAAGTTCTATCACTGTTGGAAGCGCATGTGGACATTTTTCAATATTACTTCTCTATGGATAGAACATTTTCCTGACCATACAGGAGATCTGTTCCATGGGCTGAAACACACAGAGAGCAGCCTTGTGATGTTCATCTCCAGGAGCAAGAAGAGAGTTGACTTTACAGTTTCCAACATATGGATCCTACTCCTGGACCCACGTGGATCGTAAAAGACAATGAGAAATTTTCCAGGAAATTTATTCCTTGGGGTCTTCTCAAATATAGAGCGGAGGTCAGTTTTTCTACAAACATAATTGCAATAGAAGATACAAATTACAAAATTCTGTATAATTTTATTAGACATACAAGTTTCCAGAAAGGGTAACAAGAGACACTACCTTCCATATGAAAATTTCAACAACTTGAGATATTTTTCAAGAGAAGCCACCTTCCATACAACAGAAAGAAACTGGCAAAATCCAGGCTGAAGGCTGATGGCTTTACTACAGTACCAAAGCAATTGTGTTCCAGGAGTAAATTACTTGAGAAGCATCATGTACAAAGAGGAGTAGCAAAAAAAAAAAAAACCAACCAAAAAAACCCCAAAGAGCCGTGAAGCAGTGAAGTCAAAAGAATTTCACTGTAAAATAGATTTTACTTTAATTTAAATTAATTAATGAGGGGAAAAACTGCAAAGAATGGGAAGATTAGTGAACTAAGAAAAAAAATGGGAGGGGACAAAACTGTTACCTGTACATCAAAAAAAAAGTGCAACTACTTAGTTTCTCTTTGGTCTTTCCACTGGCATAAACCAACGTCTTCCTTCTATAAGACTCGAAAACGAATAACATTCATTTTGAATGTACTGTTTTCATGCTTAAGAAATAATTCACCTGATGACTTGGTGAGAAATACAGGCTAAAACTACTGGAAGAAAGAGACCAAGTGAATTTTAAGCATCTCCCACAAATTCATAGAGATATCAAAACAGAAGCTGTACTGTGAACTAACTTCTGCCGCATGTTTGACATGAAGATTTGATGCAAATCAATTTGTTGAAACTGTTTCTGGAAGGCAAGCATCAACACTTCAACTACAGAAGTCACCTGCACTGCTGCCTGGTTTCAGGTGACTGGAGTAGGACCTTGCCTGCTGGGGCCTGTCCCACCATCCAAGTACCTTTGGGGTGGAGGCCCTGCCCCAGCTGCCTCCGGCCTGAGCCTCTCTAGCCCCAAGGAGGTGCCAGTACCCTGAGAGCATTCTCAAAGCATGGGCTTGAACCTGAGATATAGGAAAATCTGTTTTCCCTGATGTTTGACTCAAAATAAGAGCATGAACACAGACATTGTTCCCCAGGAGAGTCATGTTTATGTAGCAAGTTCATGTAACTTACTCGTATACATCAGACATTTAGCTTTTGAAAAAGTTAGTTTATTTTTTTCCTGGTCAACGGCCATGCAATATACCAGAACTCCCCTATGAAATTTCACAGAGTGGTTGGCCGTTTGGGGGATACAGATTATGGCACAGAAGATATATCCACATAATCTGTCTTCACTAGGTAAGGAAACTGGGTTGATTTCACTCTTAATCACATTAGGGAGACAAAATTATTAGACCACCCAGGTCACTGAGTCCCTGCTATTGCAAACCAACGTGACTTACAATCCTTTTGCACAAGCTATTTTTTCTCCTGTATATGTCTGTGAAATTACTACTCCAAAATGATGCGAATCCTAGTATTATTTTTAAAAGCTCTGCAATGAGCTCCATCCAAATCCAATCCCAACCTCTTCTCTTCCTTCCCCAAAATGACACTGATGGGAAGAGCTGCTTTATCCATTCTGTTAACCATTTTCTGACGTTTTAGCTGTCACCTCATTAACCCCCACTGCTTGGTGGTATTTGAGAAGCGAGTACAGTGGTGGTGGGCTGCTGCCCTGGCTGTAGGTGTTGCTCTGGCTGTAGAGGAGCAAGGGCATGGGTGCAGGGAGAGTGAGAGCTGTGTACCCAGGCCATGGACCAGACTTGCTCATTGGAAGAGCCCATCTGCTACTCCCAGCGACCCTCGGTCCTAAGCCACTGCTGGCTGTGCCTTTGCTGAAGCGCATGGAAGAGGAGAATAATCAGTTCCCCAAGCCCTGGAGTGGAAAGACACAGACAATCTTAAAGCTTTTAAAATATGTTTATTTTTTGTTTTCTCTGACTTTATTGCAGTCTGAAAAGAGAAAGAGTGCTTTGCCAATAATAATCTGAAAGCTCTGCTTGTAACCCGTGCAAAATTACTGAAGTGGGTAAGGCAGATGACTAGTTTAGTACAAATGCAGAAAATTAGGCTGTGTTTATCATGTCTTTAATGGGACTGAACATTTCTGTTTCATTGATTTTTGTCCTTCATTCTGCCCAGTTGTCATTACAGCATTTTAAAAAAGCCCTCAACTTGTGTGTTTCACTCAAATGATGTATGGGCTTTGATTAGAATCCACATCAAAACTGCTGCAAGAATATAGCAGCTATTCAATATGCTTGGGACCCAAATAAGAAAAACAGAGAAAAACCTATTTCCAATACAAGGTTTGATTTTTGCGTCTTGGGAGTTCTTTGTTGAAAGTAAGAGTAGAGAGGCTCTGGGAACTTGTATGCACAGAAAGGCAAATTTTTATTATTTGTTCTGCTCTGCTAGCAAGACAAATTAGTTCATCTGCAGATCCATGAAGTTAGTTAATGAAGGGTTTCGAAATTAAGATATACAGCTCAGTCTTTCAGCTCCGGTTCAGGGAATCCACTTACTAAAGTCAAAAGGAGTTTTGATATAATGAAGTCTGATGGTAAAGTCAATCATTAGAGTCTATTTCCTGGGCTTTCTTTGGGCACTAATCCTGAGAGAGAGCATCTGAGATGGAAAGTTCTCCAGAGGGAGGGAGCTGCAAGAGTCAGAAGCAATCCAGACAGATCTTCATGGGGCTGCAAGATGAAAAAAGCCCATAACAGTGCGTGAGGTTAGCTCAGAGAACAGAACTACCCTAAATAGAGGCACGCAAAGGTCCATCATGTGAAACACAGCACATTAATTCATTTAATTAATGAACAGAGCACAGATTCATTTAATGAACCTAATTCAAGGGCTCCATGATTGCAAATTGTATCTTTCTGGAAAAATAACTCAAACCACTTGTACTTAGCCTTCATATTTTCAACTCTCATGCAGGCTGACTTGAATCTACTTCCTCAAAAAAACCCCTTGAAACTGTAAGAATTTCACATCTATATTATTTGTTTTGTAGAAAAAGATATTTTGTGGTATCATAACACCTGGAATTAGGAACTGGAAATCGAGTTCTTAATAGGAAAGTTGTTTGCTATTAATTGAAAATCTTCACCTTTTTTTAGACTGCTTTTAAATTCTTTATTAAGGACTGTGTTTTCTCTGTGCTCTAGGCAGTAAAATTCTTTTACTGTTGTTGTCCCTCTGCAGATGTTCTTCTGCTCATTTATGTTTCTGTAGCTGAAAAAAAAGAATTGAGTTTCTTGCCTCTTGTAAGTGGACATAAAGGTCTTCTTGGGTTTTTATGTAATGTGTTTTACTTTCTGTATGTGCAAAACTGGATGAAATGTGTCTCTTCTGCTGCTAACAGAAACAAGAGAGAAGTGACATTGCTTTTCTATAATTAATCTGTCATCCACATTTTACATCCATCCAAAGAGAAAGAACAGAGAAAGAACAACACACTTGGGAAAATTGGCATTTCTGTGTCTGAGCAGGCTTGTGGTAATAGCAAGGGGATGAGAGGAGATACTCAGAGCAAATTCTGCCTCAGGGAGGAGCACAGACTCCTGCAGAGTGTTTTAAAGGGAGTCAATAAGATGTAAAAAGCAGAATCATTCTCAACAGGCAGACCATATAGTGTATGAACCAATTCACAGAAGCATCTGAAATGCAGGGTGCTTTTCTCACTGTGTCAAAAACATTGTTAAAGCCTGTAATCTTACAGGTGTCTGTTTGTATCTAAAGGGCAGCCATGCTCAGCAGTTTTGTATTACCTCATATTACCATATTTATATACTTTGTATTACTTCCTTGCTGTGGTTTCCTTTGGTCGTTCTCTTCCTAACCCCCAACAATCTGAACACAATGCAGGCATGTTTTTGGTACGTGGAGCTGTGATTTTCATTTCCCCACCATTAACCGTTAGAAGTAAAATGACTAGAGCTTGCTGAAAAAAAATAAGGGTACAATTTAACCCAAATAATCTTTGATAAATTTCTTTAAACCCATTCGTTTTCTGACTTAGGTGGAAATTTCTCACAATAGCTTTATCATAAGGTTTAACTCAGTTTAGTTCAGTAACTATAGCTTTTCAGTGAGAAAACATGCTTTTGAGAAATGAAGCTGCCACAGATGATTCTAAGAATAATATCCATGAAGAAAGAAAAGTATAAAAATGTTTACAATTTAAAATGTCATCTGTTTATTTCATCACAAGTTTCATCCGGGAACAGAAAAGACAAAATAATTCGAATGGAAACCTTTTTGTGCCAAACCTTTCCACCTGCTCCACAAACGATGCCTGTGCTGCCACCTGGAGCTCACTGATGGGTTAGAAAGGAGAAAACAAGGCTGGTAAGAAAAACCAGCAGCTGCTCTGTAGTCTTGGTACAGTCAGAGCTGGGACAACAAGCAAAAACAGTCATAGAATTAAGGCAGGTTTTTATCTCATCTGCGTGGAGTCCTATGCAACCCACAACAAATTCAGTGTAGCTACATAGCCAAGGACTGAAAATATATTTTCCTGGGGCTAAATCAGACAGCAGATGCAGGAAAAATTGAAGTCTCTCTGCTTGTCTGAGCTTGGTTTTACCTCTCAAAGAGCGAGTGAAAGAAATGTGTGGTTTTTTGGTTTTTTTTTTTTAACGGAAATATTTCACAGCAATGCTTTTAAACAAACCCCAGTCAAGGATCGTGATTTCAGGTAATCCCACATGGCTGCCAGCAGCAGAGGCAACTACTTTATAGAAGTTTCAGCTCTCTTATTTTCCTATAAGTGCCTTAGTTTCAGCTGACTTGTGTCACGGTGGACATCAAGGCAGCCAGGTACCATTTTGCAGCTGGCAGGGCAGGAGATGCCTTCCTAAACTAGTAGGAAGGCAATTCTTTCAAAGACACTGATTTGATCAGCATGAATGTGTTATAAGAATTATTTTAAAAATTTAGAAACTGCTTTGTAACAGTATGATAACCTAAAAAAGCATCCAACACCTGCATCTAACAGTAAGTAGAAAAGACAGAAATTATGATTATATGGACAAAAAACTCCAAGCTTTTAAAAACATAAAGCTCCTCTGGGTCGATTTCTATTAGAAGCCATAGTGAAAAAGTGAAAAATGGAGGAAATTCTATGTGATTTATGATTATGCTGAAATAAGAATTATCTCACTGCTTGTACAGCATCTAACCATTTCAGAGATGGCCCAAAAATTCCAGGCTGGTCCTGCAGTGATACAAATATAAAAGGGACCTCCTGGCATTCAAAAATCCCAGCCAGAGCCTGTATCTGTCCTGCCATGGAGTTTCAACACTGTCTGTCATTTTCACGGTTCGCTAAGCACCAAATGTGTGTACTGTCAAAGACAGCTGTTAAGATAATACCTTTACAAATGAATGCAGATTCACAGTGAAACCTTAAAAATATAATGATATCTTTTGTTAAAGCATGATTTAATTATCGTTTTTCAGAGATGATTATGATCTGCTTCGTGAACAGTGTCAGTGTGTTGAGTGACTTAAAGCAGAGACTAATTATTCATATTCTAACTTTGTCTCTATGAAAAAACAAAAGCTTCCTTCTTATTAATAAAATACTAAATAGTGATTCTCAGATTCTAATTAAAATCTTGTACATGTTATATGTCATATTAAGTGTAGGAACTGTTGAAAACTTGTAGCATTTCATTAAAAGGTCTATTGCTGTTTAAAATTTTGATGTTTTAATGGAACTTGTCACTATAAAAAAGTTGATTTGTTTTTTTCAAATATTTGTAAAATTATCATCTTGGTTCTTCCCTGCTCTTTTCATTAAGTTTTTGAGGATCATTCACATAAACATATATATCATTCAAGTTAGCTTTTGAATAACTGAAAAATTTCAGAAACGGTCCATTTCTTTTCCAAATGTTCTTTCATTTCTTTTTCCAAAAGGTTCTTTTCAAATTGGTCGGACAGAGGCATTCGGGGAGCTATCAAGCTAAGAGTACCACATGTAGCTAACAAAGATAACTTTCTTTTAAAGGTATTTATTAACAATGTATACTTAGCAATTACTTGACCAAGACCCCTGATTTGACTTTTACTTTCCCCAAATTTATCACACAGGTACAAAGCCCATGTTTTCCAGAAGCATGACAAACACTTAAGATTTTAGGTGCAATTGAAAGGTGATTAAGTCAAGCCTTTTGCAGCAAATGCAGAAAGTAAAGCCTGAGGGGAAAGACCTTCCTTGGGTAACTTAGCAGCATTCCCTCAAATAGCAGGGCGACTGACAATACAAATGTATGTTTTAGTCCATTGCTAATGTACTAGATTGTAGAAGGAAAGATGTGTCCTGATAATAACTACATCCCTAGGAGACAGAGTAATTCATTAATCATGTGCATGCCAAGTGACATTTATAGTTTTTGCTTTGTTGTTAAACATAATCACAAGTCACAAATATCGGCCGCAGACTTTAGGCTATTACTTTACATGAAGACTCAAATATTCCTCACTGCTTTTGCCTCCTTAAAAATCCAGCAAAAAAACAGGATCGGGGACTATCGAGATGGATTTGATTGCAATAAAGAACAAAGTAGCATCGGGTTTACTCAAAAAAGTTTAATATTGCCTTGATACTCAGTAGGAATTTGCAAGCAAGTTCTCGGGGCAGACCTGAATGTTTAAAAGGCATGTGAAAAAAGAGACGGAAAATAACCAGGATACATGGGCCAGGTCAAAAAATAATTGATGTCCAAGGGCAGACTGTAAATGTCATTATTTATTAGTGAACATTTGACTCTCTTTCTAATGTGCTCTGTTAATTTTCTCCTACATCTGGAACTTCGTAATTTTCAGGGTTACCCTAATAATAGAAGACTATTTCTGGAAGTCATGACTTTTTTCCCTTTTCAGAGTAGCATGATCTTAACAACAATTTGTTATTCTTAAACATGTGAGAACATTTAAACCTTCCTTGTTTTCATGAGGAAATGCTACTTGCTTCTTTCAGTTGATGTAGCTCTGTTTCAAAGACTAGTGTCCTTGTATAGGTGTAACTCAGCTCAAGAAATTTGTACATTAAAAGCAGGCACCAATCATTTGGGCAACCCTCTTACTAAAGTAGAGCTTATCTAAGTTTATTGTAGAGTTGTTGTTTTTTTGTTTGTTTGTGTTTTTTTTCCCCAGAAACAGAGTGATTCTTGCAATCTATAGGGACTTTTCTTTATAAACTTGAATGAAATAAAATGAATAAATCTTCCCTTCACACCTTTTAAGTTGATTTTAACCATGTTTTTGATACAGGCAGGCTACAAAAGGCTGAATAATGATGACAACCGTATATGGAATAAAGGATTTGCAGTATACTTTTTGAAACACAAGACATTGTCTCATTGATCACAGAATTTCAAAATGGTCGAGGTTGGAAGGGACCGTTGAAGGGCATTTGGTCTAACAACCCTGCTCAAGCAGGGCCACCAAGAGTCAGTTGCCCAGGACCATCTCTCCGGATGGCTTTTGAATATCTCCAAGGGTGGAGACTCCACAACCTCACTGGGCACTCTGGGCCAGCTCAGCGTCACAGTGAAAACGTGTTTCCTAGTGTTCAGAGGGAACCTTCTGTGTTTCAGTTTGTGTCCACTGCTTCTTTTCCTGTCACTGGGCACCACTGGGAAGAGCCTGGCTCCATCATCTTTGCACCCTCCCTTCAGATATTTCCACATACTGGTAAGATCCCCCTGAACTTTCTGCTCTCCAGGCGCAATAGTCCCAGCTCTCTCAGCATTTCCTCATAAGACAGGTGGTCCAGTCACTTAATTATCTTTGTGGCCCTTCATTGGACCCTCTCTGGCTGCTCCATGTCTCTCTTGTCTCTCTTCTACTGGATGCATCACCGAAACATGAATTAGACTCACTGTCAAAGAAAACTTTTCTAAAAAGGAAATTAATTCCCTTTTTATTGGCTGAAAAGTTTCCATTTTTATGAAAAACCTTAGCCATTAAATGCTCTGGTTTGGTATATAGTAATTTCCAGTAAGTCATTCCCGTTCTTAGGGCATTCTAGCTTCCCTAGAAAGCTAGACTGAATGGGATTCAATACTATGTACAATTCTTTAAACAAATGTAGTGCAGTTCTATAGCTGCAAGTAATTTTGTCTCCAAGCACAGACAAGGAGAGGAGGACTTTTTCTGGAAGTGCTGTTAGAGGACACTGAATGGTGTTATGCACAGCTCCCTGCTTTTAGATGCAATATCTTCACACATGTTTATTTTAAATGGAAGAACTTGTGAGCTAGCTGATTGAATGAAATAATAGCAATTCCACTGACAATGTCTTTGCAATGGACACAGGTCCAAAGGGCACACTGCTTTCCATTGTGAGGGGTGTATGCACTTCCAGGAGAACAGCAGGACACTTCTGCAGGGTTTTTTAAAATATGTCAGATGCTGCCTGTAGCCGTAGGACAGTGCGTGTCCATTTGCCTTCTTCTCAAAGAGCAGTCCATTTATAGACCAGACAGCAAGGCACAGAACTATAAGCGGAGAGGGTGTCTGTGAGCTGCGTGTGACTGGCATGCGCACAAAGAGTCTAAATGTTAAATTGAAAAACACAGAAATGTCACTTTGGACAAACATTAGCCTATGGCACTGGACTTCACAGTAGAGCCTATCAACTCACATAAAGAGTTAGTGAAATGCACGCATATACCATAAGCTATAACCTTGAGAAAAAATATCTGATTTTGCACATACTTGGGAGCAGCAAATGAAGGCAGAGGATGTTGCTAGGGATGACCAGCCCTCCTGAACCACATAACCCCAAATCTTCACACAGCCAAGAGCACCAAATCATTTACCAGAAATTCTGGAGAACAAAGAGGAGGAGAAGCTCTGAAAATGGCAAGGGAGTAAAACTCTTTTCTTGCTGAACACAGAAAGGCATTAAAAAATGCCTGGCACTGCTGAGCTGAATGGATTTCCTCCCATGGTGACAAAGCTGGGTTACTCTAAATCCCCCATAGCCACACAGCCAGCCCCTTCCACAGTCTCCATATGGGAACAGCCCTCAAGAGATACATATAGCTACAACTTTCTTCTTTACTGGGAGAAGGACGACAGAAAATATCAATTTCCTGTCAAGGTTATTTTAAAAGACAGCCTTTAAAAGGAATGAGGCCTGGAAACTGCCACTCTCAAAAAAAACCCCTTGAAACACTGGATATATTTAGAAGTGCGTGATGTCTGTTTGTAGCTGGTGGTTATTTTTTCATCAGAATGCTTATACTCGGCATCATGTTTGGTTTGTATTATTGGCACTTTCAGGTAAGACCCATGCATCCTAAAATCTATCATCTATCTAACATTTGGCCAGTGGTTTGTCTGTTCGGGGGACTTTAGGAACTAAAACAGTGTGGCATGCACATCTTGAAGCAATCAGAAGGTGGCACCTTATTAACGCTGCTGCGGCGGTGCTGTGCCTGGTTTGTGTCCCGGCTGTGCAGAAAAGCTCAGCACTGCAGCTGGGCTCTATCTGGCTTCAGAGAGGGCAGGAAGATGTGATCTGCTGTAGCTATGAACAAGAAAAAAAGAAGAGTGCTTTGAAAGGTGAAATAAAGGCTTCTGGTAGTGTGACGGACCTACCAGCACCAAGCAGAGACGCTCTTCAGAGGCATATAAAACCTATAATACGTTAACTTGTAATTTGAATGCATAGAAACACGTCAGGTATCATTATTATTATTTTCAACAATAATAATATCAATATATCAATAATAACAATGCTCTTACTTTTCCTGAGAAGAGTTCTGAGATTTTAAATTGTCCTCACTTGCTAATTCCAAGCACTCTTATGTTCAAGATGCAAGGTTAATTCCAGTCCTTCACAGATATGCAGGGATGAGGGTTTGAAATGCAGAGTACAAACATCAGCCCTCAAGTTTTGAAAAAAAACAACCCAGAGGAAAGTTTCTGACTTTTTGATGATGGCCAGAACTTTTCCATGACATGTGCCCCCCTCCCTCCACTTAAAGAGCTGATATATATCAATATATCTCTTTTGAAAAACCACCATGGCACTACAAACAGTCCTCTTGTTTTAGGAGCAGAAGGAGCTACCCTAAAGTTTGCATTAATTGAACAAAGCAGGCTTAGTTTAAAAAAGTTGTAAATATTTGAAATTTGCATTGTGTTTATGTCGAGTTGTGCTTACTGTTCTTGTCTGGTTGCAAAGAAAGAGGATTGCACCTTTTCAGAGCCTCTGGCTTGCAGCAGTTTGAAAATTGTAATGTTAGCCAGAGGCTCATTTTATTCTGAATTGTAAAAATTCAGAGAGTGAACATAACAGAATTCCCACAGGCTCCTCAGCTCGGTGCAAGACATATTGCAGAAGTGGTTAAACACGGTTTACAAATCAGAATCTTAACTCGAGGTGCTTCCAAGATCAAATGGGAGCATGCAAAACTGGAGAAAAATTGGATAAATACCTCTTTTACCACAATAAATGGATCCTGTCCCTGTCTAAACTGCTAGCTGCAAAATCTGAGACACTAAGGTATATTCAAATTCAAACATCATGTATACTGAACATCAAGCCCTGCTTACACCATGTGTATCCATGCACATCATAAATTACACATAAAAGGTATTATGCATTATTCTATTTCTTTCTGAAAAAGGGGGATATAAATAAATGCAACACAGAAGTTTGAATGTCATCAAAGAAACTAACAAAATGCTGAGATTCTAATGCTTTTCCCTTAGTTTTTGCTCTCCAGCAACAATCCTTTTGTGTGGGCCACTAGCACAAACCTACCCCTTCGTGGCCTTTGTGGCCCATCTACACCTGGACAAACAGATTCTGATTCTGCCTATTTTGCTGCCCAGAGTGGATTTTCTAGTAAAACTTGGAAGGAAACAGAACATAAAAGCAGCCATAAAAGCACCGTACTGGTGTCCCCAAAAGGACCTTGCTCCCTGCTGGCTCACCTGATGCCTCATAATTCCCCACTGCCAGTGAACAAGCAACCCATATCCACCCTCTCCTTGCTGCTTTTGTCTTTCTAGGGCTCTCTTGGTCTCTCATTTTCCTGACTCAAACCCCAGCTTGTGTGGAGGGTCTCAAAGTTTGGTCACTTCTGGCTCCGCACCTCCTACCCTGCTGGAGCCAACTTTCCTAGAGTGTTCCTTGCTCCGAAGAGTCCTGCATACTGAAATGAGCATTTCCGAGTTACTTTTTGGTGTACAAGTTAAAGCTTTGCTGGCAGCTGAGCTGGTCTTTTGCCAGGCATGACACTGCCTGACAGCACGTATCTTTGTATTTGTTTTTCCAATAAGAAAGGAGGAAAAGGGAGAGCTGGGCATTTAAACAGGCTCTGATTTTACTTAGAATAAATTTTAATTTACATAACCCCACAGAATACCTGAAGAATGACTCTGGTATAAACCAGTTGACACAGAAGACCTTTTGGTGGTTACTGTTGAAAACTGCATGTTTCCTGTATTGTATGATCATTGAGGGTCTCTTTTAATTACTGGGATTTTTTAAATAACGATTGTGAAGAATCACTTTTGCAGTAAAGCCACTCCAGATGATCAGTTGCTGAGCAAGACAAATGACTCTTAATGAATACATACAAATAATAATTGGAGGGAAAAGCCAAGACGGAAAATGTCGAATTTCCAATTCAATGGAGTAATTTTAATTTTAGTACTTTACAAACATGTTATTAACTAATGCAACTAAAGTTTCAAAAGAGGTCGACTCCTACACTTTATTAGCCTGACCTAAATATCCTGAAATATGCCATTAAACTGGGTGGGGAGGGGATAGCTTATGGTAATATTTAACTGGTGCTTTTTAATGGAGCTGTTGCACGGCACATTCTGCTTCTGTAGGAGCTGAAGTACAACAAATCTTGCTGAACTATTATTTTATTATCTGAAGTTTTGCCAATGCTTTAAATGAAAAGGCACAAACATGATGCTGTTAATCTTTATGTACAAATATATGGTCTTTGCTGCTAAATTATAATAATATTTTAAAAATTAACTAAATAAACCCATTCCAGCCCTAGCCAGGGAGTGATTAAGTCTGAAAGACTGCTCTCAGAATGACTGCTATAATTCTGATTGCACGGCAGTGCAGTTGGGCACTTACTTAACAGTCAGGTACCTGTCTACGTTTGTCGTTTGAGCCTCCATATGTAGCCAAGTAGAAAGAGAAGCATATCCAAGGGCAATGAACTCTATTTGTCTTCAGGTAGCATGAGCCACTCAGGAAAAGCATCTATCTCTCTCTTTCATTTACTCATGTTAGAAGCTTAAGTTTTGGGTTACTAAAGCTGAGAGAATTTCCAACCACACATCAACATGTCGTTGTTGGCCATGCCATCAGTGGGAACAAACAGGCTCATCTCCCTTGACACACTGGAGGACCCAAAGCCACCTCTCTGAAAGATATTATTGTTGTACACACTTAAAAAATCTAAAAAATTCTGAGTTCCTACCTAGAAGATTTGTATTCCTTACTGCACACCTTTCACCATACAGTCAATTTGTGGAAGTAAAGAGTGTACTGGTATGGAACTAATCCAGGGACACGAAGTCTTAAGTCTTGCTCAATCAGTATCTGTTGAAAATTCACTACTAGTTGCGTAGTATGTATTTGATTTAGAAACACTAAATTAAATCAGAAGAAATTAATTGTTATAGTTTGTTCTGACTTACATAAAATAGGATAAATTACTCTCTTTTGACAGTGAAACACACATAATACAAGCAACTTACAGTAAAAATAATTTTTATCTGTCTCTCTTTACTAATTTGCTAGTACTGCTCCTAAGACTGTATTTCAGAGACTTGCAAAGCAGCAATCTGTTTTGTGAAAGGCTGATCAGGTGGATACCACTGACATCAAAACTAGCAGCACCTTTAAAAGGAGAAGTCTTCTGCTTCATCTGATTTTTGCTATGCCAGCAACAGAGAACAACAAGGGAATAGCCCTGAGGGGGTCATCCCAGCTGAAGAGATTCTTCCTGTTGCCCAGAGCTGCTGTGTGATTGCAATACTTTCTTCTTCATACATGAAGAGAGTCTGGGGTGATGCTACGCTATAGCAACTCCAACTTCAGAGAGGCTAGGAATTGCCATGACAGGGCCTTAACTTTATCCCTGAGACCACATTCCTCACTAGCCCTTCTTCACTTTGATGCAATCTCTAAGTCTGTCAGTACTCTAGCAAAGTGAGTAAATTTTATATTAGGAAGCCAAGGGGATTTAGCATGAGAGTAAAACACAGGGAGTGAGGAAATGCTTCTCTTACCTCTGCGCTATTCCAAAACCTCTAGGACATGGTGGGGGAAAGATTGTGCACAATATCTGTCCCAGCTCCCTTCAGTAGAGACGTGGTTATCACAAGGATACAGATTTCTCATCCTTATTGTTGACGATTGCTGGCATTCATTGCAGGGCATTCATTTATGTATTCTTTTTTCCAATAATGTAATTGTCGGTTTATATAATATTATCCTTTAAATTAAAGATACAAGAATAAAATGGCCTCTGAGTATTTTATTACGTCCCATGAAAAACAGGTTTAGGTGGACATTTGATCACACTAATTACCTTATTAATTATTTTAGTTAAGTCAGTTGTCTACAAGATTTTATTTCTGCTAATGGACACCAACTCTCACTTCAGTCATGTCCACTGAGACTTTCATTAGGAATATTTTTTTAGGGTTTATCTGATAGTATGGAGTGAAGCAATTGAAAATTAGTGAATATTCAAAATGCATGAGTTAAAGTTGGCCATTAGTTTGGTTGGAAAAGCTTCAACATTAGGTTTAAAACTGAATTACTTGACCTGGCTGAAATATGTCATCAGAAAGCAAACTTTCTGAGACTGACTGAAAAAATTATCTAAGCATTTGGCTGACTAACTTTAAGGTGGTATTAATCACTTGAAATGGAGGCTACTGAATCACGTTCTGAAGTATTTTACTGGATTGGGGCCTTAAGCTTAAGTAATCTTACCAGATTTTACAGCATACTTTGCATTTTCATAGTGATTGCGAACACTCATTTTCTGCTGTGCATATAAGGGAATAGACTGTTTCAGTGACTGAATGAAGTGAGATGTCTGACAGATCCACGTTGCACACCAAGCAAAAGCTAAACATTTCACTACACATGACAGCTGCTCAAGAGCTAGTCTTGATTCAGTGGCACAATGAGAAGTTCGGGTTTGAGCACTGTGGGTGGCTACTAGGAGCACAGCTCATTTCTACAGCAAACCTACTAGAAAAGTACTGTGCTCCAGGTATGGGATAGAGCCCCAAGAGGGACCTGAAAAGCCAAGCACCATTCATGAAGAACCCCAGCAACAGAAATGAATAGCAGTTTTCTGGCATTTTAAATAGAAAGGGAATACATGCCATCAAAATGTCAAAACCAGAACAAACGTGTAGATCCAACATCTTGGTCAAACATCATTTCTCCTACAATCATGACTGAAGGATGAGGAAAATTTTCTCAATCTACTTTTCTTGAATCATTCACAAACCAGCCCTTATTTTAATGCTATTTTTGCTTTTAATGCTATTTTTAAGTGTTGTCCTTTTTATTTATCCAGTGGTTCGACAAAAACAGTTCAGTGTCTAAGTCTGGAGATTATTCACACAATATTAATCACAACTTCCATTATTAATTACTTGTAATAGATGGTTGGTCATCTTATTTACATTATGACTTTATGCTCTTGCAGAAGAATAGATGGCAGGGCACTTGATCAAAAAAAATATCAAATAATAAAGCATTACCAGAGGCTTTTTCAATGTTTGAGCCTTACTGACATGTTTTATAAATACCTAGGTCCTACTCAAAAATGAAGAAATCTGTGGAATGATTTTTGGGACCTTCTTACCATCTTCTCATAATCAAATCTTTACAACACAGTTCGTTTCTTATTTATTCCATTATTAAGCCATAGAGTGTGGTATGAAATTGAAGGGGTTTTTTTCATCCTTTTAGGGGTTGTGTTCCCATGTAAGATTGTCTAATTTTTCATGACTTTTCCAATTCTACGTGAATCTTTAAAAATTATAGTGATTTATACACACACAGAGTTTCTTTCAGTGGAATATATGTTCTTTTTTTGGCAGAAAGTCGATAAACTACTGACTAATTCTTCAAACAACTGAAGAGCCAAGATACCTAATCAGGTAAATAGATAGTTAAATAGCAGTGCTTCCCAAATTTCTCATGGTATCCCCTTCCCTTTCATAGATTATGAAACTGTGAACCTTTCCTTTCCAGCTGCCATTTGACTCTTGGTAGTAGAGGGAGTCCTTTTTTGTCTTCCAGCTCACAGGTGAGTGGTCTTATTTTGCTGATGTTAGTAGCATCATCTCCCCCTGTCATCTCCTTGCATACAAATCAGGGAAGAAATGTGTCACTGGCATCCCAGATTCAGCAATCTGAAGCAGAAAGGCAGGTGATGGGCTTTGTAACTAGTCTCTGTATCAACCTAGTTGAGTCATGCATGGCACTGACAATTTGCATGAGAGAAAGGGGAGCTGTGTCTCTTGCCTGTGATGGGTTTGGCTGCCACACGTTGCAGAGTGGGACTCCAGCTGCAATACAGTCTTCATTTTTTTTGTTTAATAATTTTCATCCCAAGCATGTGCTGGGTGAGCAGGGTTGGATGCTCCCCAGCTAAGCAGTGGTGGTTCATTAGCTAACCCTTGGTACACAAGTGGAGCCCTTTTGTTGGCAGATGAAGAGCAAAATTGAATGGCACTCCTTGAACTTTGGTTGATGGGTCATTTCTGGCTTACACTGCCACTCTCTGCTGCCTGCCTGGAAGCATCCATGCTCTCACATGCAGTGCAGAGCACTGAAAGGGAAAACTCTCTGCCACATTTAATTTGTCTTACGCTATCTGAATAGAAGCTAAGCTAGGATCACATAGGACAGTTAACAGCAAATGCTCCACTGGGCATGGAAAAGAACTTTGGATGAACAAAAACACCTGTATCTGATACTTACTGATATACATGTTCACCTTGACTTTTTGTTTTTTCTTTGGCAGAATTTACGTTTTTATTTGCCACAGTGACTCATCATTTACCTTTCCATCTTCTCTGGTAATGTGAGCAGTTAAATTTGATGACACTAATAATAACAAAATAAATACAAAGCTGCTTGCATAAGTGTAAGTAAATAAAACATTATGACAGACTATTTTTTATAGTAATTGATAACTAGAGGAGAAACATAAAAAGCAAGAAAAGAGCACAAGTGATATTTAGGGAGAATCTTTTTATAGCACTCGGTTGCCATGGAAATACTGCAACAAACAGGTGGCAAGCTTGAATATTTCCAGCTCCCATCACTACTTCAGGCTCTGCTGTTTGCACTGCTCACACTAAGTGTGTATCGTGCTGCAATGAAGCTCCCAGAGGCCTCATTGGAAGTGCAAAAAGCAGTCCTTCTTGTGAAGGACGCCTCTCCTGCAGAAAATCTCCAAATGAACTGATAACAAACGATGCTCTCTAAAACTTTTCTCATGTCTTCTATGTATTTTTATAGGGGATCAAAACCAAGAGGTAGCAGAAGCCTCTTTGCACTGATAAAGTTTGAAAAGCACATGCTATAAACAGAGTAGCTCTTACTTTGGGGACCGGGGCAGGAGGGGGTCCATCCCCATCAGAAATTTAGAAATGTCTCTAAAATCTTTTTATTTATGTCTTGATGGTGACTTACAAGAAAGTATAACACAACAGTGACTTACCCCTGCCTTACAAGGGTAACTGCAAACTTCAGAAAAGCCTGTTACAACAGGTAGCAAATTTACTATAATACATCAGTTTTCCATATATACAAAATTTGCAAGTACATCAGAGAGCTGCCATGCGTTCATGTGCCTGCTCAGTAGCCCTCAGCAGGATTTTTCCTGGTTATCCCTAAGGTTGCAGAAACATGTCACAAGAAGGGACCCTTTAGAGAAACTTAAAAGATCAATTACAAGGTAGTGGCCCTTTCTTTCCTCTTTTCCTGTATACAACAAATAAATGTTGACCTGGATAACCTATACTATGCTTATTTTGTTTAGTTCTGCTCTTTTAAGGCCCTGATTCTTTGTCGCATACACACACGTGCACATACACACTATAAGAAGATTACTAGAAAATAACATGGAAATACGTATAAGAAAATTTTATGTTGAGCTCTCCGCCCCTAGCCAAAGCCCATGAGTGCTGCCCCTGCTGCAAAAACAGTTGCTCCAAGCTAAGAGAGGAGAATGACTCCCTGCCAGAAATATCATTGCTGTCAGAGCCAACGCTGAACTGCATTTGCTGCATCACACTGTGAGTAACTAGTGTTAGGGATAACTCAAGTGAAAGTTCCCCTCGTAGCTCGTTTATGCTTCTCTGTCTAACAGGGTTTCTCCATCTTGCACTCTTGTTATTTTTGAAAAGTCTTTTTAAGACTATACTTTTGAGGGGGAGCCTTTGTTTTCATTTCTCACTCACTCAGAAAGCCAATGTTTTGTGCTGAATCACCCTCGATGTTTACTGAAATACGTTCTCCCCTCAGATACAATAAGGGTGAAAAAGTACTGAGAATTTAATCTCTCTGGCAGATCTGAAGGTTGTTAATTTGCTGTTTCCTTTGGAAATGATACACTCAGAGGATCCTGTGATGTGTACATTAATAAAATAAATTCCCAAGGGTGCCTAGCAACCTTGTTCTGTCCCACAGTGTAAGATATGTCTTAGTTTGGAATGGGGGAGCTTTCAGAAATAGCTGATGCTATCAACACTGGCAAAATGCTGGTCCAGTATTTCTAAAACTCTTCACACTGTATTCTGCTCTGAGGAAGCAGCCAGTTCATACAAATTTGTTTGGGGCAGCAATTTAATGAAGCAATTACACTGTGATTTTATTTTTTGCTCAGAAAAATCTTGACATTCAAAGGAGCCGCCTAATCCCTTTACCTCTCTGATAAGGCAATAGAGCCATGCAAGGAAGTACACTGGTATTCATAGTTCACCTCTTGAACCTCTTGATGTTTTAAATGACGTTTTTCTTATAGGCAGCCGTAGGCTATGACTCTCAGCAAAATGCTGCAGACCAAAAGTCACTTATCAAGCTATTTCTTTAATACCAGTTCTGAATGTGGTATTTCGTCCTTTTATTTCCCTCATCATAGAAATATGCTGTAGCTTCTCTCCAAAGCTGCAGCAGGCTTCCAGGGACACAAAAAATGTGGCGTCTTTTCCTGGGTATTGCAGCGGGTGCTACATTTTCAGTGTGGCATTTGAAATCATCTATCGTTAGACCAAATGACTTTGATTCTCAAAGTGCTCTTCAAAAAATGAAAAGCCTGATCTTGATGTTAATAGAAAAGTAATTTTTCTCTCCTAAGAACACAGTAATATTACAGAAGGTACATGTTGAGCCCCGTCAGAAAAAGACACACACACAAAAAAATAATGAATTTTTCTCTGTATTTGTCCTCATGATTGCCTTTACAATGACTTTCAGTCTAGCCTTTAGGGACAATCCTTCATGTGGATGCAATATTTCACCTTTGGTTCAGTCCTGGACATCACCCACAATAGTCCCTTTAGGAAAGATCTGAAGCATCTATCCATCTAAATTATTTCAGTTAGGCAATCAAACGAGATTTGAATGAATTTGGGTTACAACATTAGGGTTGCTCACTGCTGAATACATGAAGTCAACAAGACTTAAGACATTCTTCAGTACTCCAGAAGTTATTCATTTAATACAGTGAAAAATGAGCTCACTCCTTTAAAAATATTTCAATATGTATTTCAACATGACACGTTAACTTGGGCTTTTTGGAGTAATTCTCAGTAATATGATTCTACTATGAAACATGATTTTATTTGGGGGCTTTCTGGTCTTTATATAGAAAATGTGAAAGAACAAAGGTTGCAAAAACCTAGGGTAAACTCATTACCATTAAACCCAACCTTGCTGCCCTTTGCGCATCCATCCCATCCCCTGCAGCTCACTGAAACTCCAAAGCTCTGACCATTGTGTTATTATATTTAAATACGAAGTTGTTTCCCACTTTTCTCATTAAAAGTGCTGAAGTTCCCTTGAACCATTACACTAAGTCAAGACATAAGAGAAGAAGGCTCTCTTTTGAACCAGTTATTATTTTTATAATTTTTTTAAGTATCTGAATTTAAAACCTGGTATCTTATAGAACTGTAAAATCTCAAATGGTATCTTTAAACTATTGGGGAAATTATTTTCTTAGCTTCCCAAAGAGACCATTCGCTCTCTTTTGTCCAGCAAAGTACCAAGATGAAAGAGACTGAATACTTTGCTTATTTTAGTACATAGGGAGCTCCTTTAGGTTATTTTTAAGAAACCTTTATGGCTGTCTTTGCAGAACTAGGCATGTGGTAATGAAAGCATCCAGTTTTACAGCTGAAGAAAAATTTAAAAAAATAGTATTTAAAAGAATTTTAGAAGCACATCTGCAAAACTGCGTTTCTATGGCATATGTCATGCTGTGAATGAGAGGTCTAAATGTTTCAGAAAATCACCTACAGGAAGTCTTCAGGACTTAAATGCTGATGATGAACACAGGCCACCAAAGGTTCAGCTGATAAAAGAGAGACCACTTGGTATCTGCTTCTGTTACTCTAGGAGTGCATATGCTTATATACAGAGATGCAGATCAGAATTTAGAGGTATGGTAGCAAGCCTCTGAATGCAGACAGACCTTTCTCAGAAATTATCAAAACATTCTAAGATAAATCACCATAAATATATATATAACAAACATGGCATTTTATAACTTCAAATCATTTTTTTGAATTAAACATGAATAAATGTCAAATGAAAGTAGGTTTTTTGGAAAGACACCAGTCATTTTTTATTCATACATAACAGGGGCATTTATCATTTTTGTATAAAAACTGGTGAGAATTACTGATTCTAAAAACCAGAAATTTGCAGACAATTTTCCATATCCTTGTCTATTTCATGAAAATAACAACAAAACCACAGCTTTGTGTTTTTCACTCGGACTTGGCCTACTTGAAGCAGGCATCTCAACACCAACCTGGTGAAGACTGTTTTGCTCCATTATCTTTTTAACTGCTACAAACTGTATGGAGGGAGGATGCTGGGAAAGTATGGGAGGAACAAAAACTGGTCTGTGGAATGCAAACTATATTTTCAGATGTTTTGTAAATAATTCTCCAAGACAAATTAATTTCAAAGATGTGGGAAACCTTCTAGCAATGATAGATGCTACAGGGCCCTGGGAACATCTGACCACTGGGAAACTGGTCACTGATGGGGAGAGAAAAGCAGGAGGAGAGAGAAGGACAGGAGAAGGAGGTTTCTTTAACTAACAGCAGCATTACTCCTCTGAGTCAAATTAGGATATTAAAGTATCAGTGCCACAGATACGCTTGTTTGCCAAATGCAGGGTTAGTACAGCACAGCCACGTGGGTTTGAACGTGGAGTTACAGAAATAAAGGTTCTTGGGAGCATTGCTGGAATGCCTCACTCGGCCATAGGAAAGAGGAATCCTCCACAAAGCAACACATGTTCTTGAACTGAGGAGCAATCTTGCAGATTCTGGAAGGAACTACACTGTTGGAAATCTGTCAAAGCAAAGCCTCTGAATACACCAGAGCAAGCTGAGATATAAAGAGAACTAGCAGACTTAAAAGGCCCAGAAATATTTACCACTGTAAAAAAATGCTGTGGAAGACTATTTTTCAGTACCAAGAAACAATTTGCACATTACTGACTTGGCCTTAAGGAGGGGTAAGCACATTTATTCATGTTTAAAAATATGTTTAAAAATAAACTGTCCCCTAGTCTCAGACCATGCTTGATTCAAGTGCTCAGTTTCTTACTTATCTTCCTATCTATTATTGCTTCAGAAGAAAACATGGGGCATAACATCTCCAAAATACACCATTTGATAAAGCTACTTGAACTCATTAGGAATAACTGTTAATTAGAACTGCTTCTAATCCCTACTCTACCTTAGAGCAGGTAATACCAGAGTATGCATGTTTTTTAGGAGCTCTTCACTCAATATTATTTTTTTAGAGCTAGAAATGTAAACTGGATAATGCTTTTCTCATTTGCTAATATTTGGAACTCAACTTTCTACTTCACACTTTTACATTAAAATCTCTCCACTGAAATTTATTTCCTTCTAAATAACTAAGATCAAAAGATACGCATATACATCTTTCCATAAAATAAGCCAATTTCATACAAACAAAAATTTCTTCAATTGGCATTGTGCTGGCTGCAATTTTTGCATTAGACATCATCTAATTTTCATGAAGGTGTCAAAAATAAAACAGAAAAATTTTGTGCACAGATTTGCCTGTTTTTCACAGTGCTTCAGCTACCTTTGTAAATGGGGATAATTCTTCCCTGGTTGGCATGTGGATTAACTAGTTGAAATCAGAGCAGAGCATTCATGTGATTCTAAATACATAATAGCAAGCATGGGACAATGCCTCAGCAGCCAGAAGAAGCACTGAGGAAGAAGTAATATATTTTATGAGATTCAGCCTGTACAGGGCGGATGACATCCCAGAGTGCCCACCCTCTGGTATGTGCGTGACCTTAGCTCAGCTTTAGCAATCAGGGTGGGAGGTGATGATGCAGCTGAATCCAGAAAGAGCAGAATTTTTTTAGCAAACTGTTCCTCAGAGAGCATCCAACATGTCCTATCCAGCTGAAGATCTGACTACAAGGACTTCTCATCCTGGGTCTGTCTCAGATCATTGTGCAAGATCCTGTCTCCAGGAGTAGAAAGTAACAGATTCTTCAGTAAAAGGTATAAAAAGTTGTGGAATAGAAAGTTAAACACTAAGTTGATTTTTTTTTTTTTGACATAAACATTCTTTTCTCTTTCTGTATAGCCTATACATGACCACAGGAAACTGTTTCACACCTGTGTGTTGGTTAATGAGATTGCAGGAGTCTGAGTCAGGTGACATGAACTGCTCTGCACTTCACTAAAACATTAAACTTTAGTGATGCCTTCTCAGTTCCCAGTATCAATGCATTTTATGTACTGTGGGTTATACATTCTAACAGACAACCTTGTGCTTTGCCAACTGAGGATAACTAACTTCCTCAATGCAAACACAGCAGGGTCCTCCACTGCTCCCAAAGGCAGCAAGAGGCATATAAAATCAAAGATTTCAAGAAGATCCCTTCTGTCCTGAGCACACTCATTCTGCAGCCTGGTAGGGAAGATTTGTCTCACCCACCTCAAAAAGCCTTCAGGGTCGATGCTCACACCTAGGCTGCTTTAACTGACAGATGGAAAGAGTAACTCGCAGCATGTGATTCATCACACCCATCTCCAATGCCTACTTTAGCATAAGATAAATTGTGCCTAAAACTGCCCATTTTTCTTCACTGACTATAATGGAGACTAATAACCTAGGGACTGCCATGTGATTAGCTCAGATGCAGGTGTCAATGTCTGGTCAAGGATGAATTCCAGTCACTGTGATGGCCATTTAATGAAGACATAGGATCATAGAATCATAGAATTGTCAGGGATGGAAGGGACCATAAAGATCACGTAGTTCCAAACCCCCTGCCACGGGCAGGGACACCTCCCACTAGATCAGGTTGCTCAGAGCCCCATCCAGCCTGGCCTCAAAAAGTTCCAGGGATGGGGCATTGACAGCTTCCCTGGGGAACCTGTTACAGTGTTTCACCACCCTCATGGTGAAGAACTTCTTCCTAACATTCTGAATCGATACATCTCTAGTTTTAATCCATTCCCTCTGGTCCTACCATTACCCGACATCCAAAAAAGTCCCTCCTCAGCTTCTTGTAGGCCCCCTTAAGATACTGGCAGGCCACAATAAGGTCTCCTTGGAGCCTTCTTTTCCCCAGACTGAACAACCCCAACTCTCAGTCTGTCTTCATATGAGAGGTGCTCCAGCCCTCTGATCATCCTCGTGGCCCTTCTCTGGACACTTTCCAGCACATCCATATCTTTCTTGTAGTAGGAACTCCAGAACTGGATTCAGTACTCCAGGTGGGGTCTCACGAGAGTGGAGTAGAGGGGGAGAATCACCTCCCTTGACCTGCTGGCCACATATCCAAGATAGTTTTAAACTTGCAACAGCTACCCCTACTTTGGCACGATGGTCTGCACAGGTAGCAAAATTAATCCCAGAAGCTGAGATTCTGGGGTGCTGCAGCAGGGCACAACCATCTCATAGATCAAGACTCAGCTCTCATCAGTCCTTTCCATGCACTGGTACAGCCAAAAGTAATGTAACAGTCATCACAAAGTGCTACAGTAGAGCTAACGTAAGTGGCCTTTCAGCATAGGCAAAATTTATGCGCTTGGTTCTCAAAAGACCATCATCACACTGATTCTGGAGGAAAGCAAATTTTTTGCATTGACATCAGAGGGGCTGTTTATTTCCCTTTGGAAACAGGATTTTCTGATCTTTGCGTCCAGAGATTTTCAAAGTCTGGAGAAGGATTAACTCAGCATCTTCTAGCTTGCTTTTTAAAAAAAAGGTTTAGTAAAGTTGTCCCTTCTCTATTTTACCATTTGACCTGATTGGAAATCAAATCTATAGATTTATTTGATTGTCCTCCTATTGTGACAACTTTATGTAGTGACTGATTCCTTGCAATGGTAGCTAAACTTGATTTTAAACTAATGTTCTACATGCTGCATGCCACCAAACTGGCATATTTGAATTGATGTATCCTGCATTTATTTACAGCTCTTTAATATAAACACAGATGTGGAAGATTCTGTTCACAGTTCTTCCATTCTATAAGTATTTTCTCAAACCATTTGCATGGTCCAGTGAATTTCTGTGTTTCTTTATTGTGATTGTGTTTTGGAGATGAGGTTGTATTCTATATAACAGTAGAAAAATGCCTGAAGACTTATGACTTTTTATATGTCAATGTTATGCTTTACTAATTTGAAATTAGAGATCAGAGATCAACCCATAATTTCTCTGTCTGGAATAAATTATTCACTCCTCAATGAAATATGTTTGCAATAAACACCAGAGAGGCTGTCTGTTAAATCAGAAACTATCGTTTCTGCTGCTCAGAGAGCCTAAGTTCTCTCTGCTTGAGAGAAAGTACAGAGAAGTAAGGAATAAAGTACTTGATAAGGATGCAGAGACAGACCTAATGTCAAATTGCAATTACTATTCAGGTTTCTTGCTGTTTTAATGAATTTTTAAAGACTAAGTGTTATTCAGTTACACATATTAAAATTCAGTTAAGCTGTATTAGGTAGTGCATTCTTATCCATAAAAGTTTTATAGATCCTAAAAATACCCTGCAGCTTCCTAAACATACTTTGAACAGCCCTAAACTATAGCCTAAAAAGCCCTGCGTGTCTTCTGCTTACGCTTAATGCCAAGAACACCAATAGCTTTACTCATATTTAAATTTAAGCAGATGCATAATCCTTTGCCAGATAAGAAACTTATGGAATGAAAATTAGCATGGAATAATATTTTAAAGCTACCTCTTGAAAAGTGCGTTCTCCTCCTATGTCTTCTTTTTTCTAGAATATTTCAGTTTGAGGTCTGGGCTGAAATGTATCACTTCCTATATAGTAATTTTTTTGACACTCACTAGGTAGCTTTTCTATTAAATTAAGTATTGTGCTTTCAGTGGTATGGTTGATTTAGGAAAGGAATTGTATTTTAACACTAATTAAAATTTGACTTCATATCAATCTAGGAAAATGGATGAGTATATGTAATGAAAAGTGATGGAGCTGAGGAACCTGGTGAACTGGTGCTTTAAGAAAGCCTGGCAGACAGGAAGCTAACAAGGCAGGTGGATGGATGTGTGAAAACACATATAGAGTTACATCAGCAGAATGTGGTTGAAAGCCAATAATAACATTTCAGCTATGAATTTGCACAAATACTGCTTTTTTGTAGCACTTCTAGCAACACATTTTGCACCATCAGCATTCCATATGAATAAAAACTAAATTTATGTCCTTACCAGTCAAGATGTAGTAATTCACTATACCTGCTCTATCTTATCACAGCTGCAAAATAAATCAGTAACGAAAAAGTGCATGGATATTGTTAGTTAGCAAACAAGCTTGAGCTCCTTCTGATCTACCTCACCCTTAACTTCAGAGAGAGGAAACCCAAGGTCCGCAGGGTTCAAGGAAAGCTTGCTCCAAATAACTTATTTTATTTCACAGAATCAGAATCACAGAATCATAGGATGGTTTGGGTTGTAAGGGACCTTAAAGATCATCTAGTTCCTACCCCCCTGCCCTGGGCAGGGACACCTCCTGCTAGACCAGGTTGCTCAAAGCCCCATCCAGCCTGGCCTTGAACACTTCCAGGGATGGGGCAATGGCAAGTTCCCTGAGGAACCTGTTCCAGTGCCTCACCACCCTCACAGTAAAAAATTTCTTCCTGCTACCCAATGTATATCTACCCTCTCTCAGTTTAAAACCGTTGCCCTGTGTCCTATCATTACACTCCCTAATAAAGAGTCCATCCCCATTCTTCTTGTAGGCCCCCTTTAGGCACTGGAAGGCTGCTACAAGGTCTCCCCAGAGCCTTCCCTTCTTCAGGCTGAACAACCCCAACTCTCTCAGCCTGTCCTCATAGCAGAGGTGCTCCAGCCCTCTCATCATCTTCATGGCCCTCCACTAGACCCGTTCCAACAGGTCCATGTCCTTCTTGTGCTGAGGACTCTAGAGCTGGACACAGTACTCCAGGTGGGGTCTCACAAGAGCAGAGCAGAGGGGCAGAATCACCTCCCTCGATCTGCTGGCCACGCTTCTTTTGATGTAGACACAGTTGGCTTTCTGGGCTGCAAGTGTGCCTTGCCTGAGCTTCTCATCCACCGATATTTATTTAGACCAATAGCATCTTTTATTAGACCAAATATACTAGAAGTAGAGTATGTGGCAGACTTAATCAAAACATCCCCTTACAATAGCCATTAGAATTTAACTTTGGTCTTACTGCAGCATATCTGAGATATTTGAATAGGCACAAGAGCAATGAAATGCCGTGCACTTTTGTTGTGGTGTAATTTAGCTGTCATCTTAGTAGCTATCAATTAGCTAGAAGGTAAAGTATTACCTCTCCACTACAAATGGAGATGATGTAGTGGTAATTCATTTTGGTTTACAGTCTACAACTGTCCTGCACACTTGCTGGGGCTGACAGAAGTGAATTCTGGAACTATTTGCACACCAACCCTAGAGATTTATGGATTGAATTTATAGGCAACAGTACAATGCACTTCAGAATGAGGTTGAGCTGGAAAAAGTTAGGTGAAGTAGAGGAAAGTCAACAGTTCTTGATCTGTCTGAAAAAAATCCACATTTAGTAGGCTTCATTCCCATCCTTAGTTCTTACCTCTCCCTGAAATCATGTTCTCCACACTTAACCCAGCACAAGTTTCTCCTGTTCTTCCCACCTATCTGCTAAGGCAAATACCTTAATTTCCCATGCATATCTGTATGGAGAAGGTAATTTCTGCTGGTTCATATCTCCCATCTGGTGGAAATTTATTCATTTTCCCTGGGAAGAACACCTCCACTTTCAGACAGCATCAGGGTAGAGCAAGAGTTATCTCTAAGACTGTACCCTAATTAATCAGCCGGTACCCATGACTGTTTTCCTGATGAATTGTAGCCTTACAGTTCCAAACACAAGAACTGAGAGAATGAAGTTTTTAAGTCATAAACCACACTTTCTGTATGAAGGCAAATAAACACAGCATTTCTCCTGCATAAGGCAGTTGCATTTTATACATGCTCACATTATGATTTACACAAAAGTTTGTTGTACTAATAAAGAGAATTTGCACAGTAAAATTAATATTCCATAACAAAAATGTTTGTTTAATAGAACTCAGCCACACTAAAGTGCTGTTTTTCTCACCTCTTCGGACAAGACTGTCCAGATCATTTTTGGGGAGTCCAGATTATAAACATTTTAAAAGGCGTTCATAATTTCCTTATGAAATATCAGCTATATCTCATAGGCAGCGAGATCCCTGGGGTTTTTTCATTTTCAGACTGAAACTCTATACTAGGAAGATTAAATAGAAGATCCCTGCAGTAATGAATTTTCACTAGTGATTATAGTGAATAGGTGATCCTTTGCATAGGCAGGACTCCTCTGTAGATGTAAGGTTTTTTTTCCTCATCTCATCCCAGAATATTGATTGCTTCAAAATATCTAAAAACATCTCTTGCACTAATGAGGCTTACTTTTGGTTTTCAAAGTTAACCCGCTGCAGAATTATAAAGATTACTGAAGAAACTTATGTATAGATTGCATCCCTCTAATCTGATATTATTCAAGTGTACAAGAACTTGCATTTTCACAGATAGATTAAGTTGTAATGACAGCAAAATCTATTACATACAAGTAACTTTAATTCCTACCCCAGAGTATATAACTCATACTCTCTAAATTTAACTCATGCCTATTGCTTGTCTGCTTATATTCAACAGTTTTCATGCCTTGATATTTTTACTTGCCAGTTGGCTACTATTTTTGCCCTGTGCCATTAGTGAAATTGCAAAAGTAATATATACTTCTTGGAAAAATTATGTTGCTCTACTATCAAAAGGAAACATTTTTTGGGTTTTTAACCGTAACATAGACTTTTTTTTTTTTTCTTTTAAAGAAACACCATCCAATTTCCACAGGAAAATTATAAGACAGCCTTTGGACATCTCCCATCAAAAAAAATCTGCAATCAGTGATTTTCAAAGTAACCCCCCCAGTAATAAAAAATGTGACTTATTTCTTAACTTTTGGGTTGCATAGGTATACATGCATATGGTTTATAAGACCCACAGAATTTCACTGAGTGCTTCTGTGAAAACTTAGTTCTGTTATATAATAGAAGCCAATGTTATTCTTTAACTAAGTCAGACTTTAAAGTAAGAAAAGCCTTCTTTGTGTGCCCCCCAGGAATAACTGAGGAAAAGAAAATCATTGAATTTCCTAAAAGGACATGCTTCATTGAACTTTTCTATTTTAGATTTCTCACATGCAAAAAAGAGTAGTGTGTTTCTTAATCCAAAACCTGCCTGTACAAAAAGTTGATCAGGCCTGAGGTTTAATTTAGTTCCTAGTCCCACTGAATCTTGTTACTGGAAATTACATCATACAGCAGCTGAGCAATGGCTTAGATCTTGCCCTTGCCTGAAGAGACACAGCCCATTCAGTATTATTGATAATTATACTGTAATTTTTCCTGCAGAGTTAGAAATGATGTTCAGTTAAATATAGCATACACTGCTTATGTATATACTGGCAAAATAAGGCCTAACAATGCTCCCTTCTGCACTTGAGACCCCTCCAGCATCTCCTGTATTATCGTCTATTGTATTACTTTCTTATAGGTGGCTTTTTCAAAATTGATGTTTTGAGTAGCAGTGGTTTTGCTGCCTCACCCATGCATAAGTGAGACTACAGTGCCCTGATCCGTTAGCAGAGCATATCTGAATACAATATAAATCAGAGGTGGCCTGGTTGCCATGTTTGTTTTGTCTTTCATTGTGCCATTCATTATTTCCTGAAATTCAAAATACTGCTCTTCCCCTTCAGGCTGGGAATCAGTAACTTATTTATGTTTCCATGACGTCATTCTTTCTGTGAACAGCTAAGCAGATTTGTATTGATGTGATGTTTTTCAGCACACTAGAGAGTGAGCCAGTACAGCTAAATGCCACTTTAATCATTCCCAGCAGAGAAGTCTAAGTCAATGACCTGTATCGTTGAGCTGTATTACTTTTTTGATGCTATCATTTATTCTGTAATAAGCAGTCCAATGGAGCTACCCTCTACAGCATCTGCCTATTCGTGCACTCTTCTGGAGAGTGTGATTTATATTAATTTTGTGCTATATGCTGGTTTAAAATTTTTCAGCCATCTTTTGAGATCTCCTTTCTGTGTTAGGAAGTATAGAAGTCCACATTTTGTCCTCCCAACCGCTGAACTCCAGAAGATGTACAACCTTAAAACCAGCTGCCCGCCTTTATGAGAGTCAGCTGTATATTTATTAAATATTTATAAATGTAAGATATTTGAAGTTGAAATTGCACCTACAAGATGGAAAGTTCACTGAGATCGGTAGGAATCTGCCCAGTATTTTCAGTAGATTTATGAAGACTGTTGCAGTCCTACTTAAACAAGGAGCAGGTGCCATCTGTTGGAGCCTGGGGATTAGCAGCAGAGAGGCTGGAGACAGGGCTGTTCTGGCCATGACAGTCTAGAGACAGAGGTAAGAGTACACTTGTTGGGCAGAAATAACTCTTACTAGATGACTGAAGGAGTTGTAGGGGGATTAAACATATAAAGAAACACGTGCCCTTCTTCAGATTTCAGAGAAAAGAGGCGGCTTTAAAAGCCAACAAAGAGAATAATGGATTTGGGTTTGACCTGCTGAAACACACCGTGATCACTTCATGTGTCAGGGTCAGTCTCAAGTTCCCTTAAATTCAGAGGTAGCTTCATATGCAGACAGGTTGCTTGGGAGACCTTCTCTTGTGTCTGTCAAATTTATGATAATTTATTTATTATTTCAGCTTCTGAAACCAGTATTATAGAATATAATAAGAATATAAATCTACTTTGTCTGCTTTTAAAACCTTATATGTAAGAGCATATTCAAAAGTATTTGTACAAAGGAATTAAATGAAAGCTCTGCTATTTCCAAGTAGTCTGCAGGGTAACTTTATATTTACAAAGCTCTGCTATTTTTAAAAGCAAATATGATTAATTTCCTGACTTAAACTGTATGATGGTACTTAGAAAAAAAAAAAGTGGACATTGTATAATCCTGATACAAATTTGTATGGTTTAAAAACAGTAGATTATTCTTCTAGCAATTAGTAAAAATACCCCAGTCTCAGATTTTGAAATTAATTCTTTTATTTGTGTACTTGCCCTAGCAATAGAAAGGCTGCTGCAGACATTAAGATAGCAAGTCATTTTGAATGGTGTCATCAATTGTGAATCCAATTCAGTCACAAAATGTTGCAGGGGCAAGAGGAACCCAACTGCTGGGAATAAGAAAGAAGCTGCCACGGCAGCAGGAGTGATGCCAGCCATGTGGGGCCAAGCTGGGAGCAGAAGTGACCCCTGCAGAAGCCTGTCAGATCATGAAAAACCAACATTAAAGCAGCCTACATTTCTGATTAATTAATACAAATAACTGTGTTACACCTGCTAGAGTCAACTCAGGTACACACAATTTCCAGTGGAATATCTTTGAATGCAACAGCCTTTTATTCTAGTTTTATTGCTTGTCCTAATTGAGGGGGAAATACCACAGCAGCTCATTCATATACTATATGTGGAAAATCTCATAGGTAGGCATTTTTATGCAATGATCATTTTGAATTTTGCATTTACCCTCTGAATACAAAGGACTTCCAGCATAACAAACTTACACAGTTCAGCTGTAAGGTTGAGGCGCTTAATTCCATTCAGATCCCTGTCCTCAAGCCAGATTCCAGGCACTGTCCTCAAGACAGAGAGCGCAGGTTTGCAAGTAAGCTCCCTGGGTGATGGTGAGCAAGGGCATTTTAGGAGAACTGCCAGGTGTTTCAATTAAATGAATACAGAATGACTCAATTTAATGGTCCAGTTGATTTCTCTACTTTCTTTTTCCTTTAGCTTGGATCTATCTCACCGCTCTGAGATGAGGACATTTTCTCTCCCATATGCCTATCTGAAGAATGAACTAATTATTTAGCTTTGGGTGTGTTGTGCCCTAGGAAATTTTTAGTAAGACATACAGTGTAATTCCTATGCAGGTGTTTAGTACTTAAAAAGTTATGATCTCATCATATAGAAGTTCACGATTTGTGGAATATTTACACTCAATTTGTACTTAATCTGTTCTTCTATACATGTCTTCCTCCAGTCCACTCTGTCATTCAGCCAAGGAGCATCCTTGTATTTGTAGATACAGTCTTTCCTTGGCACTGTTCATTCCTTTCGTGCACAGTCAAAAGCCCTTTTATTAAGTCTGATACCTTGATGTACTTCCCTGGAGTTTCAGTATCCGTGTGTTAAGAAATCACCAAATATACCACAGTGATAACAAAATGGGCTGCAATGGCTGCCCTCCTCTCCTTCATTTACACTGAGAAGAAAGCAACAGAATAGATGTACTGTACATAGCCAAGTGTTTTCTTTAGTCCCTAACATCAAAACATTAAAAAAAGGTGATCTTTTGTTGCAACATCAAAATAATCATTTACCTTTTACTGTTGTTCATATTCGGTACAGTTTTCCTTGGGAATCAATAGAATTGCACAGGAGTACTTCAGATTCAGAAGATGTCTTCAAATCCATAAAAGATAAATTAAAAATAATAATAATAAAGTATTGAATTTGGGAGAACCTTTATCTGCCAAGGATTAATAGGTCAAGTAGGATCAATCTGTCTCTTAAACCAGGAATTTGCATATCTCCTGTAGTTTCAGAGTTCTCCCTTATTGAATTTCTTATCCTGTTCGGCCATCAAATTACATTCTTCACTTAGTTTCAATGCTTCTTTTTTTATAAACCTCCCAGCTATAATTTGAAGTATATCAAAAAAAGTGCAAACTTACTAAATCAATTTTACAAACCCTACTTCTAAGGTAGGGTTTGATCACAGTCCCTTGCCCCAGGTCCACCTTACCTCCTCCTGCTCAAACTCTGAGAAAGCTTGATTTCTAATGAGGTGGAGCCATCTGGTGTCTGTCATTTATGTCACACTTTCCTCTAACCTGCTTAAAAGAGTCAGGTTGCTTTAATACTATAACCTTGTGGAATAAGTAATGATCTTTTCTTATTCCACGCTCCTCCCCCACTTATTTAAAAGATTTTTGAATATTCTTTGCACTTACGTCTCATATGCTTGCCATGTGGGATTCAACACAGCCCTTTAAGCTCCTTAAGTATTGTGTTAAGTAATATTTGGACACACAAGGACAACCTGGGAAAGGGGCAGGAAAGGAAATCCCCACCTTGCCTTTTTAAATGTTTGAGAAACCCTAGCTTAGAATTTTATACAAGACTCTTAAAACTTTACTTCTTGAGTGTGAGCGCATCCATTTCTAGGTAGACCAGATTCCATTCCACTCCACAGCACTACCTGCTCCACTAACCAGATCCCTATTGATGTATTTTTCACATTTACATTGACAGCTGACACCTGTGTCTTCACCAGTAACAAAGGACACTGATTACTTCAGATGTTGGCAGCACTCAGTGAATTAGGAGGAAATTCAACTGTACTGACCCATGCATTGGTCCAGGCTCCTCCAAAGGACCTACTGCTGGCAGAAGAAAGCTCTATCATCTGCCTGCCGAGTATGAAGTTAGACACGGTGGCGTGGCATCAAACCTCAGTTCAAGACCAAGAGCAAGCTCATGTTGTCTAAGCAGGAGTTAGGAACTTTAATGTTGGCTGATGCGGCCATCAGTAGTTCTGGGAATGATGGGAACTGCCAGGAAATGAATTCCACAGCAAATCTGGCCTTATTGCCATTACAGTCACATCCAAAAACTCCCACAGGAATCAGAGACTCATTATTCATCCTTTTGCTCCACAAAGGATAACAACTTTTTTTATGGGCAGAAAAAGACAGCCATTTTAGTTTCCCCAAAATATTAAAGAGACGGGTCTTCATGGCAGAGCACTGAGTGTACAAACACTGGTGTTCTTCCTAGTCTGCTGGCCAGGATGAAGGCAAGTGACATGATGCTGAAAGTGCAAACAGACTGTACCTGTGGAGGACGTATGCAATGGAAAAACTAAGGGGTGGAGACAATGTGCTTTAGGCTTGGAGATTACTTCAGTGAGACTTGATAAAACACATCTTGGGCATGTTCAGAAACAGAATTTTAGCAAGGAGGAAAATGTATACGGTGACTACAGAGCAAGTTAAATTGGCCTGTGAGTCATCACAGCAGTATTTTATGACATGCTGTTTCAGCATACAACATTTAATCAAAATAGTGAGACACTTTTTCTGAACTAGAAAACTCGAAAGATAACATCAGTTAAACTGTTTTGTTTCGGTATTATAATAAGAACCACAGGCCACCTGGAGGGGTGACAAAAATGAAAATATAAAAAATAAATAGAATTCATTGCATGAAAAGAAGGCAATTCAAACTTTCATATCTTTATGATAAATAAAAACAAAATGCAATTTTAATAAAGTTAAAATGGCGAAATAAAAAAGTGATCTCAGAGGAACAGGCCAATGAAATTGTTGTATTTTTATACTTTTATAGTGGCTTTCTAGGTTTCTTTGGCATGTAACATTTTAAATTCTTTGGGGGAAATGTATATTCTTAGTTCTTTTCTTAAATAAAACCATAGCCTCACTGGATCATCTTTAGCTGAAGTCCCTTTCTCTTGTAGTTTAATGCAAAGTCTAGTGACTAAACCTGTAGTCTTTGCAAGGCCTAATTTGTACTCTAGGATACTAAATAAATTAAGAGATATGTAACAAAGCATGAGGTATCTATAAAAAAAAAAAAAAAAACAAAAACACCTGACAATTACCTTGCTAAAAAAAAAATTAAGTATTTTCTCTTTTTTTATAAAAGAGAGTTAAATAAATTAGAATGCCCCCTCATGTGTGGTACTTTATCCAAACATAAAATATTTTTCTGCATTTTACCTGTATTTCTGGAGGATACCAATTCAGCTGTACATTCAGGTTCCAAAAAGTGCTTGGCTTTATAAATCAATACAGCAATCTGAAAAATTCATAGAATCATAGAATCATAGAATCCTAGGGTTGGAAGGGACCTTAGTAGATCATCTAGTCCAACCCCCCTGCCAGAGCAGGGCCACCCTAGAGCAGGTTACACAGGAAC
>VXBO01000960.1:284689-410816 GCA_013400135.1 Rhinoptilus africanus
CTCTCCCCTCATCCATCCATCCAGTCACACCATCATAGAAGGCGATCAGATTAGTCAGGCATGATTTCCCCTTGGTGAATCCATGCTGAGTACTTCTGATGGCCTTCTTTTCCTCCATATGCTTTGAGATGACGCCCAGAACGAGCTGTTCCATCATCTTTCCAGGGATGGAGGTGAGGCTGACCGGCCTGTAGTTCCCCGGGTCCTCAAAATTATTTGAGTTTTTAGCTGCAAGCCAGCATACTGCTCTCCAAACTGACCTGACACAGTACATTAATTTGGTACGAATCCAGTTTCTGGCCACTGGCCTTTACAGAACCAGTCTATAAAAAATTTCTGTTCCATTTCCTTTCCGAGGGGTTTTCTCAGATGAGCCATCACTTTCAGATCCCCAGCTGCTGCTTTGCAGGTGCCAAAGGCATGGATGTGGCATGCATGGTGTGTGCAAGGTGAATGCCAGACTCAAACTGGTCATGAACTCAATATGACAGGCAAAAGAGTCATGTTCCAAAGGATTCCTTTAAATCCTGTTTGTGTCACTTCACTGGCTACAGCATGGTGAAGAAATACCCCACTAGCTTTCATTTAACAAGCATGGATGGCAGCAGCAGCCCTGCCAAGGACACATAGAGGACATGAAAACTCAGCTCTATGACTAGTTTTAATTTAGTAGTTTGCAGCCTACACTACCTTACTGCCACAGCTACAGGCCTACCAGTATCTGCTCTAATCATTTTTCTTGCAATAAGCACCACTAAATTCTGTATATGTGGAGCAGTGGCCCATCTTCAAACAGCAGTGATGTCAGTGGTCCATTTTGCTAGGCAGCCAAAACCAGGAGGGAGGATGCATATTCCTTTCCCAGGCTGGGGAAGAGGGACAGGGGGCAGGGAACAGAGCTGGGATGAAGAGGGGAAGAGAGCAGCACCCACGTGGGGCGTGGACAGGATCATAACTTTGGAAAGCCCTGAAAAGGGATACTGTCCTTCATCAGCTCACCACCACTGCCACCGCAGCGCCTCTGTTCCCAACTGCACCCCATGCCTCTACTTCCCCACTCCATACCTATGGCCACAGCCTCCTTCCAGTCTGTCCCCCAGCCCCATCTGAGCCTCATCACGGGCACCATCCTCCCAGGTTACCCCCTGAATGTCCTGCTCCAGAATGGCTGGGTCATATACATGGGCTGTAGGTGGAGGAAACCACCTGGTGTCCACTGCTACAAATGTCTACAGTCTTAATCACTGATTTTCACCTTTCTGTAAAGATTTTGCATAAGCCTGTGAGTAAATGCCAATGATGCTTTTCTTGGCAAGGGAATGCAACAAAATATAAATTATTTAATGGCTTTCATAGATGCTTTAATCAATACTTTATCAATCATTATTACCAGTGTGAATAGTATCTGTGGTTGTTCACAAGCAAAATGCTTAACTACACACCTAAACTCAAAGCTTTGTGTTTAATTTAATCCTTGCCACAGGCAATTTCTTATAAGCATGAAGCAAATCGAGACCCGAGGGCCTGTGTTCTAAGATAATATATCCTACAGTCCAAGGCTGGCAAAATGCTTGTTGGTGAAATATCAGTTCTTCTTTGTTTCCCTGCCTAGTTTCTGCCCCGCCAGAACCTCATGAAGAGTTGTTTATTTTATCTTCATTAATAATCGAAAAAAAAAAAGAAATTTACTGATCTTTCTAAAATGTTAGTTTCCTTAACAGTTTAAGACAGTAAATTTTTCTAGTATAAATATTTTCTTAAGTAAATGTGCATTCAAAAAGCTATTTACCACTTTTTAAACCATGAACTTTGAAATTTATATTTTCACACAACATTGTATGAAACAGCTTTTCAGCCAACCCCCAAAATAAACCATACGTGAAGTTTCTTGAAACACACCTTTCTCCATGAGGTCAACAGCAACTTCCTATATACGTGGAGTACTTTGCTTGTTTGTTCGTTTGTCATTTTTAAGAAATTCTGATATTTCCCCAGTAGGTAATTGTTCTTTTAAAGCAAAATTCCCATGTATTTTAGATTAAACCTGACTGTCTTTGATCTTCATGCCACTCGACTCCACATGACAGGTGATTGTTAAAGTGCCTGTTTTGATTGTTTCATTCTGTAATCTTTTGATACCTGCAAAGCTAGTTAAAAATTATAGTGTTTGACAGAAATATTTTCCATTCCTCCTCCCTCCCACAAGAGACAAAAAATTTATTTTAAAAGTCAATCTTTATGAATAATAAAGAATTACTTTAGCTCTCCAACTGACATGTGCCATTGCACGGTACTTGGATGTCAGAAGAGTCCTAAATATGAATATTCATACTCTTGAAGAATACTTGCTCCTTCATGGTACAACAGATCTGAATTATCATATCAAAGTCTTGAAGCAAAGGCTGTCTGGAAATTTAAGAACTACAGTGAATAGAGACGTTTCTTGCTGCCACTTTTGCACCTCTCATTCTTTATGGGTGGGCACAGGAACTCCTTGGCTTTTTAATTATTTGCCACTTTAATATTTTATGATATCAAGTATCTGAAGATTCTTTTTACTTCTGTGGATCTCCTGAAGCGTCCTTGTCCTAAAACAGCCTAGAGGCTGGTTACATGCTGGCTGGTTTTGTCACGACTCCATGAAGAACCAAAGAACATTCTCACTGAAGTCAGCTGCTCTGAAAGGTAAGAGGTCTGCAGGCGACTGAGAAAGAAACAAGAGGGAAAAAAGACAGGAAAGAAAAGCACCAACCACACGTGCATTACCTTTGCAAAAGAAGTTGCTTGGCCTCGCTTTTAGTGGTAACAACTGCTAACTGGATAAGATATGGGAAAAACCAAAGAAACTGGGGTGGGATGACACAACCAGCAGGGACATTGGCAGCTTATGCTGAACATCTAAGTTAGAAAGCAATAAACAGGGAAAGCAACAGCCCTTTTATGGGAAGACCTCCCCAGGAGTCCAACACAGTGCATAATGGAAAAAAAAAAAAAAATCCTCTAAAACTGATTGCTTGATTCCTCCCCAGAAGTTCATTAGATGGAATTTTGCTGGCAGAAACATGATGCATACATGATTAATAAGGCTTCAATTTGCAAAATGAACCTACTGTATTTTTACCCTTCGTCAAGGTCCTGTCTTTAATAGAATGAGGAAGAGGTGCAACAGATGCTAGTAAAAGTGAGTATGAAATGAAACACTACCAAAATCTGGATGATATTAGTCTCCCTCTCTTGATGCACAATATTTCTAAGTTTACATTGCCTATGATTTTAAAGACATAATAATCACAATGCAGTTTAAAGGAATAATAACAACAACAACAAATTCTGTTGGTGGGAAAGAGAAGGTACATCCTGGTTGGGAACTGAGATTTTTAATTTTAACCAGATTTTTCCAAAAATATATTTTAGTGGAATTTAGAGGCTTACTTTTACACAGCAGGCATTTAACAAGAAAATAGCTCCCTGAAAGAATTATAATTTTGGAAAATCTCATCAAAAATACAAACATGTTAGCTAACCCTACTTATTTTGGGGCAGTATAAATGGGACTTTATGCAGGATAAAGGTAAGGGGTTGGTTTTTTATTATAATCCAGGGCTACCTGAAGTATAATTGAAATTGAAAATTTTAAATAAGAAGAAAATTAACACACTTGCCAATAGCTCTGTAATGGAAGAACCAATTACCAAGAGATTGCAGTAAAGGGTTGAGAATCCTTGCTATCATTAGAAGTCTACCTATATTTCCCATTTTCAGCACCAAGTTTGACCTCATATGGGCAGCTTCATATCATTCACTAAATTATTTCATTTCACATCATTATAACATAATTTTGAACATGAACTATAACGAGATATTTTCCCTTAACTAGGTATCTTCTTTGGAGCTGCCTCTTGTTTAATTGCTTCTGTAATAGGCAATTTAACTGCTAATGAAAGATTTTCTCTTTGACCTCTTTGACCTTCAAGGAAACAATCTAAGCAATGGGAACTGTTGTTAGTCATCAAAATAACTAGGAAAATCTAGGTTTTACAGTATAGATATGGGAACAATGGCCCATAGGAGGGAACGGGCTTGGAAGAAAACAAATATTTCTGAGTCAGAGCACATTGGGAGAAGTTGCGGTCTGTTGATGGAAAAGATGATCCACAGTGACTGATTGAAAGAAAAAACTCATAGCCTGTGCAGGGGCAGAGCAGAGGAGCAACATGAGGTTGAGACTACATATAAACTGAGAGGCTGCTTCATCCCACACACTTACCCAAAGCATCCAACTTGCAGGTAATCCAGGTAAGAAATGTGCCATGATTTCTTTCAAACTCATATGCCCAGTTCCTCTGCCATAAGAAAAAGGAAGGAAACTTTTATGATTTGGAGTCTTCTCCAGCCACAGCCAGAGCTTGGCTGGAGAACAAATGAAGGCTTAAGAGATGGGAAGTCCTCCAATGTCTCAAACATTGGCCAAATGGAGAAGACTTCTAGGGCAAACGAGCCCTTTATTCATCCCACTGGTAGACTCAGTAAGATTGATTTTCAAGCCATTTTAAATGCAGGTTAGAGTGGCTGTGTCTCTGATACTAATTTCTGTTTGATCTAAGTAACATGTCTCCACTTATAAGAGTGTGTGCTTGGGAAACCACAGACAGCAGGCGCTTGAGCATGAGTGCTGAACTGCACCTGTTTTAGTTGGGGTTTTGCCTCTGTAGACTAGTGTATGGGAACTGCTATATCACAGCACAAGCCACATGAGAGGGATTGCAAACAATTCTGAAAGCCTGATACTCATGATCACATTCCTCATTTCTTCTTCCCCGCTTCTCCACACCGTTTACCTCAGGCGTATGGGGTCTATTTAATTAGGAAGCTGAGAGCACGAGAAAAGGTCATATTCACAGCAGTTCTGGTTATACAAATGCGCAGCAAGCCAGTGATTTTAGACTGGCCCTTGCAAATTCCATTAATCCTTCAGACTCTTTTTTTAACTCTTTTCTACTGTTTTTTCAGTACTTGCAGCTGAAGTTAAATGATTCAGTCAGGTACTGAATGAAAACCCTGTTTGTTTTCTGCCAACACTCTTTATCCATACTCCTTTCTAGGATTGAATTTTATGCCTCCAGTTAGTCAATTGGTTTTTACTCCAGCTGTATTATTGTACCCAACTGAGCTTTTATCCCAACAGAATGGCCAGTCTTATTGTACCGGAGAGGTACTGTAATATACCCAGCTCAGCAGTGCAGACACAGTCTGTAAGTGAGATGATCCTAAAATAACCACCACAGGAGTGATTCCCAAGGAGCAGCTGGCTGTGCTGCTCATTACTTTCTCTTCAGCTCTTTTAACAATAACATTTGACAGACATTTTATCTGAAGTCACAGAAATGCAGGACAGCTTCACAAAAGACCTTTCAAGGGATCAAAATATGCTTAATTGATCATGAATGGAAGATGAATAGAAGCAGCTCCTTCGGTTTCTTCTTTCAGCTATAAATAAGACTCCTGCTGTTCTCTCCAGTTTCTTCTTCCCAACCATAGAAGAGCCTAATTATATGACAGACTGTTGTATCCTTTGTTCTTTTGACTAGCCAAAATTACATCTGTATGGCAAATGAAGAGGGCTGTCTTCCTTCTCCACTTTTCATAGCTAATACTGACCAAAGAAAGAGCAAGTGCACAAGCCCATTTCCATCATACTGAAGCTAAGGATTAAGTAAACACTCTGTGGATACCTGTGGTTTATCCTTCCAGAGTAAGGAGCAGTGAAAACACACCCTTGAACAGTATTTCATCCACAAGGCTGTGGCAGAAATGCTGAATGATGACAAGTCACTCATGCGCTTGGCTTCACTGACACTGGGTAATCCAGACCTCCACAGAGGTCAAGCTGTATTGGCCATTTTTTGACATCTCTTTACCACACTTCCAAGTTTTGCTCAGGCTTAGTGTTTATTTCAAAGTCTGCATGTTAGCAGAAGCTCTAGTTTTGAAAGCTATGAAAGTATGTGGGATTTTGCATATGGCTTTTTATAGAGAATAAGGTTCTTTTTTCAAAAGCCAATGCATCAGTAAGAAAGATGAAATGAAATCTTCTCTTGGGAACTTTATTTATACACCATTGTCTAATCTGTGCAAGAAGAGTATAAACCTTCCATTTGGGTTTTTTTTTTTCATAATGTCATTCTTGGAAGCAGTTTTTATTTTAAGCATGAAAGTTGAGTAAAATCACCAGTGTGATTATCAACACTGTACTGCACTTCATAACTGGACAGTCCATCAATTAAAAGACACAAAGCATTAAGTTGAGGGAGTAAATTGTAACTTTGACCTGATTTCTTAGTAAGACAGCTTTTACAGCTTTTGAACTACTAGATTAGCAAAACTCTATTTGACTTTTTTTTTCTTCACACACCAAGATTGATCTCCTATCTTGACTAAGAGGAATGTTTAAAAAAATCATACCCTCTTAAAAGCAGAGAAAAATGTATTTACTCCTGTCTCACAAGCTCAGGAGCTATGTTTTCTAACTAATATAAAGTTCTTCAAAACTCTGTGAAATCTTTCGACCACAGAAGAGAGAAACTATTGTTTCTTGGTTCATGATCAAGTTCAGATGGGATTCAATAGTTATAAACCTCATCAGTTTAAGATGGGAAACACTTCACTGGAGCATACTAGATAGATGACTTTTTGCAGGCTCCATCCTACAATATATTTCTATGATTGGAGGTCTGTTAAATACTTATTTACTATAAAGGGGAAAAACAATGCTATAAAGACTGGCCAGTTGTGCCTATCCTATAGAGTCAGCGGCCACTTTTATGGCCAACAGCATCTCCTGGCATTGCTTTTGTTCACTGCACAGCGTCTTCTTCCCACTTGTGGTGCTGGCATAACACCAGTGATTCTTGTGTTTACCATTGGTTAGGTTAATTGCTATTCATACCTGAGATCAGCAAGAATTATTTTCCTTTAATCTTCCTGGCAAATCTCTGTTATCATTTTCCATTGAAGTAGTCACAGGATGTATATGCCCCAGAAAAAAACTATATTATAGCGAATGATAGTAGTTAAAAGTGAAAAAGAAACAAACAAAAAAACAACCCACCCTTGTTGTTTATCCCTACCCAATTTAGACTTGGACTGGAATGACATAGCAGTAAAGAAAATTATGTTTTTATCTTTCTATATCTGCTAGTCTCTAGCAAGCAATGCAGGTCAAAGCGGCAGGGTAGAGCCACAGGACTGCTTCATCACGGTGGAAAAAAGGTCTAGCAAGACAAGAAGGAAGACACCTGGATCTTGTTCCTTAGTCTAACTACTTAATCACTGCAGTGATCTGGGGCAAACTATGCGTATGCCTTAACTTCTCCATGCCTGTGGTAAAAAGTGGGCCTACATGTTCCACTGTTATGCTTCCAAGCAGACGAGAACATACAAATCTGATGACGCCACCAACACAGCTTCATCAAAGCCATAAACTCTTGAAAATTCATCCTTTGCATTTTGAGAGATACAGTCTTACATACACAAAAAGTACACTTTTTACAAGCCTTCCCAAAACTCTGCTGTAACTCCAGACTTTGACAGCACTCAGGTGTATAAATAGATCAGGTTATTTCCCCTTCTGAGAGGAATATATCTCATACATTTAAGGTTGATTGTTACATCTTAAGCAACTTGCTAGATTCTCCCCTGTTTTTTACTTCTATTCTGTCTCCTTGTACGCATATACCTTTATATTTTGATTATTCCCATCAACGGATTTTGAACAAAGGTATGCAAACACGATATAATCATTATAAGTAAGGGAATGATTGCCATTGTAACTGACAGAGACTGACGGAATACTGGCAGATATGTCTGATCATAAAGACTTGCCTGTCTGAAAGACAAAATTGAGAGGAAGGAAACACAATTTCAGCCATAGTTTGTAAAACTCAGCCTCCCCAGAAAGACATTTAAGTGTAGTAAGTTCTGTACAGAGTACAAGAATGCTACTCCAATTTGTCAGTGGAGTTTATCAATAACAGACAAAAGCAAAAAGGATAAACTCTGAGCAGCATAGACAAAAGGGTCACAGCCATGCTGACAGGTCTCCTCAGATCTCCCCAACAGATTGTTATCTGGACCAATTTATGCCATTTTATTGTTGCACATTATCATAATATGTGTTTCTAATAAAGGTTTCTTCTATGGTTGTAAAGGATTCATTTGCCTGAAGCCCCCACTCTTTCCTGTTTGAAAGATTCAGGCTCATAATTTAAGACAGAGCTTGAAAACTCAAGATTCTGTGTTTTTCATCTGTGTTTTAACACCTTCATCCCTCCTCCCCAGTCCTTCTGCAGTGCTCCTCTCATTCTATCAGATATTTCAGTTTGGACTAAAAGCACAGGCTATGCAAACGCATGGTGGAGGGAGAATTTCTATTAGCTAGTTTCGTTCTCTCAGCAGCTCCCAAGAGGCAACACAGGAACGCTGAGAGGCATCGGAGTTTACATCTTATATTACTATTGTTAAAGTTGCGGGGCTGATGCTTACAAAGCATTTTGAGACCCTCAAATTCATATGCCATGCTCAGATGAGAGTACAAAGTAAACACAGTTGTGCTACTGATTCCATCAAATCCTACAATCCTGCCAAAAACTAACATGGTTTCCACAAGAGTTCTTATTTCATACTAAGGAACTTCAGAAAAGGATTTCTGCCAAGTACAGAAGTTAGTATTTATTTTACTATTATCAGATGTATTTTTCAAGTAATGGAGCTAAAGGATATATAGAACTCTCAAACAATAAAACCTGTAAATGAGACAGTAAGAAACTGCTCTAGTGTTATCAGATAACAGAAATGCTTAAAAGGAAGAATGCTGTTGTTACGACCCAAAAATTAAATTAGGAGAACATTTAACACTACATGCCTTTGTCAGTACAGTGGATACTCAAAAATCATTCATTTTTCCATATAATTTCCATAAAAAGATAAATCTAAATCTCCCATCTGTATCTGACTTCAGCACATACTGTTCTTCTGAAGAAATATTTGTTTGTATAGTTGTAGCAGACAGCCTGATATTTCCATTTCTCCCACATTAACTTGTTTCCTGTGGCTGAATGAGATGTTTCAAGTATTTTGCAAGGTTAGACCTTGTTCTTCCTCGTTGATAGTAAATCAGCAACAGAAAGAGAAGTTTACAGTACAGGGCCTGTCATCCCCAAGAATGATTTCACAATTAGCATGCAGCTGTTTGTGTTTCATATCCACCAGGGCACAGCAAGCACCAATATAACACTTCTAAAGTCCCCTTTCCTCCCTCCTTCTTTCATGTTCATCTTAAATGAACTTCTCCTCCTTTGTCACCAAGTTTTTCATGGTAAGTGCAGTCTAGTGGGAGCCTAGCTTCAGCACAACACAACACAAAGACATCCACACCTGAAAGAAAGATGAACTTGTAATGTTAAAGAGTGGTGTTCTCTTCCATAAAGTGCATTTGTGATCTTGATAAATTACTTGAGGATACCGGAAGGGTTCTTAAGCATCTCATTAGCTAATTAATTTTGTTCTACACAAGACATAGATCTGAACCCACTCCACTAGCTGAACACATGCATGGGAAGAAATAGATACTTCAGAGATGGATCCAGAATTGTCCTAACACTAATTAGAGAACTTCTTAAGCTAGATAAAAGGTGAAGTGAACACCAAAGTCCTACATTTTTGCAATATTTGGAGATCCATCTCTAAGTTGCAGGAAACAAGTACTTACAGTTACGGCTCACAGTCTGAGATGTTCTTCTGGACTTACATACCCATGCTCTGTCCAAGTTGCAGCTTTCTTTTTTCCATAATGATCAAGTAGAACAAGTACTACAGTCATACAGGATGTGGTAAGCCCCAGGGTAATCTTCTCCTTGGTTTAACAGAACTCTTTAATCCCCTTTGACAGTGTCCTAACCACTGAGATGAAGGCTACAACAAGATGGAGATTTTTTTTCCACCCATCCAGTTGAAATTGTTCCACCTTGTGATAGAAGCCTGAAGTCTCATTAGGCCTGAAAGAATGAATGTGTCTTGCCAGGTTTGTGGATAAAAGGGAGACTGAGTTCTCATCCAAAGGCTGCCCTTCTTTTTTTATTAGTGAATATCACCAGTTTTCAGAAACCAGAACCCAAGTCTCTCAGGACAATCTGGTGACAGACAGGAGACTAAAACACTGTAAATGCTATTGGATCATGGACTCACAAACGCACCTTCTCCCACCGAGAACAACAGTTGTACTGGGCCTTTACTGGGCTGGGGGTTGGCCAATGTATTATCATCTTATAAAGAGAAACTCGGTATATAGGTGCATTTCACTGGGCTGTGAGATGTGACCGTAAAATGCTGTACAGACAGTAAAGGGTAAAGCCATGAATACATGAGGGGTAAAGATAACAGTAGACTTGTAAAAATAACAGTGGCCAAGTACATCTTCTGGTAGCCTAACTGAAAATATAAAAACAGAAGCAGCACAAAGAACACAAACCCAGATTAGCTTTACTGGTCCAGCAAAAGGTAAATGAATCACAGAATCTCAACACGAATCATTTTGCATGAAATGTCTAAGTGGGTCATTATGTATATTGAACCAAAGACAGTAGCGTAAAGATAATGTGACGAATATATGTCATGAGATGCCAGTCAAAAAACAACATTGTAGAGCATTTTACGTATTCAGATATATTCTCAAATATGAACAGCAGGCAAATAGGAGTTTTTTCAGAGATATTTCTGCCTGAATGGCATAGCCAGATGTGGCCAATCAACACAGGCATTTTAAAGTCTGGAAATTTTTTTTTCTTTGTTTTAACAGCTTGAACTTAAGATCTATTACAGAAATATAAAGAAGACCTTAAGTGTTCATGTTTTGTTAAGTAAAAAAATAAACCAGAACACAGACCACTATTCACTGCCACTCATGAGCTGACACCACTTTGTAGTCAGTACATTCAGCTAAGACTCAAATGGAGAATTCCTAGTCAGCATCCCACATCACCCCTACTCAGAGTAGACCGTAGCAATGAGATTATTTGTTCTGTTCCTATGTTTGGACAGCTACTGAAGCAGGCTGAGCCTTTGGTTAAAATGAACTCCATTAGAGAACCCACTCCTGGCAACTGAGAAGGAGAAAACGATGTAAGATACTTCCGAAATATTTCTTTCTTCTCTGCTGATTGAGCAAAATTTCTCCATGAATATTTCTATATTAACCACATTTAATAGTAGACTTCTTCAGTTCTGATTAACAATAATAGGGTCATGCTCTTGCATAATATCTGTTCTGGTATTTGAGAAAGAGTACATGATCCTTGTAATCAAGGACTACTTTATAGTAGTGCATTAAGCCCAAGTGACTGCACTTTTAGACCTACACCTGACAAAGGTCAGTAATCACACCAGAGAAAAAGGTACAAGTCTTAATAACAGAACATGCTGGTATAGTTTGCTAATAAAGAAACAGTCTTCCTAACCACAAACAGAGTGAAGGTAAGATACCCTGAAGCACTTCAGGAAAGAACTGATGTTCGTTGTGACACCTCAGCCTTGACCTTCAACCACTAAATATAAATATCTTCTCACTGTAATTTTCTATCATGACATATATCCCATTTCACTGCTAGATAAACCCTGCTAGGATGTATAAACTTCTTTTGTTCTTCCTTATTAATTTTTTACCTTTTATTCTTTTGCCACACCTGGGTAACTCTGTATAGTGGGTGCTGGTTGCTAAAGGATTCTGTGATCAAAAAACATGTAAGGCCCTTAAATCTACCTTACACAGGTCTTGGGAGTAACTGAGGAGAAAAGGCTTAACACAGAGTAGCTAGTGTGCCTCAGCCTCATGTGCCCTCTGTACTATGGAAGGGCTGGTTTCTAAATAGCTTTGTCCGTCCTCTTGTCCTTCAGGTGTCTCTTAACCTACTCTGAGCCTGAATCTCCCAGTAAAGCATTTTTTCTACTTTGTTCCACATGACACAGCTCTCTCTGGAGCATTTGGCCTCACCTTCTGCATAGTATGTTGCTCCCGGGCTCCTTGCCAGGAGCTCCAAGGCCCCAAAGGTGTGGTGCTCTGCAGGGAAGGAGCAACACCCCATAGCATTGCACTGCGGGCACTGCTCAAGAGTGTACAGAGCTGGACAGCCGCCAGATCTCAGCATTTTCTAATTTGGGACTAAAGTAGTAGCAAGACATTGTCTAAATCAGCAATCAGTCCAGCTCTCTATATATAGCTTCCGTATTTTTGTTAGTAGCTTTAAAGACAGCGAAAGTAGCATTGATTCGTTGTACGCACCCAAAAAAAAAAAGACTAAAAATAGGCATCTTATCCACCAGCACCTCAAATCAATTACTGGCATCCTTTCAGGCTGCATTTAATTATGCTTGCCTGAGGTATCAAATGGAAAAAGACACACAGTGCCACAGATAATGAAGGGCAGATGCTTACCATCACTGAGACAGGTCAAGTTCTCAGTAACAGGGTCCTCTTTTCTTTAATAGAGGGTGGCCAGGTTAGACTGGTTTTGATCTCTGGCTCTGAAGGACAATCTAAACCTTGCTGAATACATTCTTCTGGTCCTCCCTGTGCAGGTCCATGCAGTACTCCTGCAGAGAACCCATCCAGCTCTTCTTCTACCTGCCCTGATATTTATAATCTGGAAATCCTCCCTGACTGACTTTTCTGACTTTTTTCCAGAAAAACAACCATTGTAAGCATGCTCCAATATCTCCACCTGAAAGCTTAAGAAACCCTTTGCCAGCTTTGCGGTGTTAGAAGGGTTCTTTGAATGTTTGAACTGTATCGTAGTAAATCTGATCTTATTTATTTACTATGTTTCCATAAACAATTAAGGGTGGAAAAACAGTCCTATGGAATACTAGGATGATTTTTGGAACACCTTTTCTTTGAAGAACTGAAACCATTAAAAGAACTAATTCTACCACCCTTACTCATGATGAGTGGTATCTATTAAGGATGAGGAAAAAGTGAGGAGGGATGTCAGAGTGCAGCCTTTAACATACATGTTTATAGGTGATTTTAGTCTGCAAAGAGTTTGGAGATTTTTTTTCTGTTTTTAGAACATCAAATATTTCTGTGGAAGCTTTATCCAGAACTAATTTTTCGTTCCTCAGGCATATACTTCTTTTCTTTGATTCTGAGAATTTGAAGTAGCTCAGCACAAAAAATATCATCTTTCCTTTACTTGTTTTATCTCTAACTTCCATTGAGCTTTTCATCCTTTGTGATTCAATTTTATCTGAACCTTGATCCTACTGTGCTATCAACAAAATTCACACTAAGCACAGATTACCTGTTAGGAAAAATATCAGCTCTGCTTTTATTTGTGTAGAAGTCATATAAAAAAAAATATAATAAAAAATCTTCACAGTAAAACAGCAGCAGCACATTCATATAAAATAAAAAAGTGAAGGAGAAGAACACCACAGATTGTCTGGTGACTAATAAATGTCAACAGTTCTGTTAGCATGAGGTCATTAAAAGCATTCTGTAGTCCCTTTTCCCTCTTTTGAAGTGTTTAGGGAAGGACAAACTCTAGCATTCTAGAATACAAAAGACTGAGGGAAACAATGAGCTGGGCATAGTATAAGGCAGCAAAATAGCTCACAATTGCAAAGAAACAATCTCAGTTTCAGACCTTAAATTCCTCTGCAATTTCAATTGAACTCTGCAACACTATAAATTGGTAAGTATTGAATTACTTAGGGTTTAGGAGGTGGGAGGGAGGTTGATGTGAGCAAAAGTTAAGTTTGAGGGTGAAATTACTGGGTTCATTTTATTTTGTCAGTTTTGAACTTCTGAAAGACTGAAAAGCTTATTACATTTCCACTGCATATGCAGATATTTCTTTTTTGCTAGGTAGATTCCAAAGAAACTCTGGCATATAGGAAAAACAATGTGAAATGGTAGAAGCTTCATTCTCAGTGTTAATAGACTTTTAGAGACTAAGATTGGTTTTATAGTATTTTTCTCCTCTCACACTTATAAGCAAGTAATTTTCTTTTCAGTTCCTCCTTGCATTCTTTTTTTCATCTTACTAGTATCAGAATAATCATGACTTCATGTATGATGAAAAGGTTGCTTCTAAGGAAGATAGCAAAACCAGTAAATATTATAGGCTTCCCCTCTGAAATATCCTTCATTTCATTCTACATTCAAGGGGAAGATGGAGAAGAAATTGCTCAGTATGTAAAAGGAACAAATCTAAAGCCCATTGGGTGATTATTTCTGCTCTTTGCAATCTTAAGGTTGGATTATTCGCTTAGTGAATCAGGTTATCTTTGACCTTTTATCCAAATCAGGTTGCCCCTGAAATTTCACAGATGACTACAAACAAACTGAAGCAATCCCCATATAGAGCTTAAGTAAAATGTTACCCTATGAATTTATTGTTAAATCATACACTGAACTCAAAGGATACCCAAGATAAAGGTAATAATGAAGGATGCAACAATCATAGCATGCAGAAATAAATACCATAATTCTAGAGAAAGGTTAATTGACCACTTTGAAATAGTACTGGAGAGCTCTACTACACACAGTCAATAGGTTTCACAATGATTTAATCACATGAAGTCTGGACAAACATCATGATTAATTAATCAGTGCAGTGTTTTATATTGCCAGGAGACAGGTCTTCATTCACTGGACTGGAAGATCCATGCTGTTTAAAGATAGCAGAATAATGACTTAAACTGTACATTTTAAGACAGGCTAGGTGATACAATATTCCTGTACAATATTGAAGATTTTCACTAAAATGCACTCATTCTCAAATGTAATCTGCAAATTATTGTCTACACTAACCTAACACCAAATCCCAAGCGCAGGTTGTATCCCTAATTCAATTTTCCTCTTCACGATTTTACTTGAGCTCAATGACTAATGTATGTTGATAAAAAGAAGGAACAGATGAAACCCAGGTTTTCACTTTACAAACGTAGATGCCATCTCTGTCACTTTTAACTTGCTTTCTTTCTCTGTAGTGCTAGAGCACTTAGAGGTTCTGAGCCAGCTCCAGAATGCCCATGCTGTTAGATAGCTAAAGCAGTGTTCTGACAAAACAGATAATACCAAATGGGAAGGAGAAAGAAAGACGAAAGCCGTGTTTTATTGGTTAACACAAAGAGCTGTAAGGATTAGAACACAGTTCTTCCAAGTCTCAGCCAGCCCACAAAATTTCTAAGTTTGCATACAGACACAAAAATTCTCACTGTATTGAGTAACGCTAACAGATTATTTCAGGCTCCTGTTTGGTTCAGATACAATAACAATTTTAGTTTTTCCAGCTTCTGGCAGCAAGGGACAGAATGTGCTGTCCTGCCCATAATTTCTGAAATATGTTAAATGTAAAAGTATCTGGTTAAAAAATGTTGTCACTTCCCAGTATTTCAAAATAAGACACTTAAGAATGTCTAAACCTGGCCTTGCACGTATGCAAATACCTATGCCACATGTGAAGTAGATAGCAATGTTCATTTCATGAAGGCCTGTCTATTCATCGTGCATGAAATGAGATGAGGACTACGAAGTGTGTTTTGCCAGCGAGGGAGAAAATGTCATCTAAAGAACCCCCAAGTACAAAAAGTGCCCCTACAGAAGAAGAAGCAATAAGCAGCATTTCATGCACTTTGTGAAGAGGCCTGGATTTTCTCATGACGTGCTCTAAAAAAGTGTGCAAGGGTCTTATAGCTCTCCCAGGGAAACTCCATTAGCTAAGAAGCTGCTGCAAAAAGCAGTGGGAACAGGTCCTTCTCCTATGACTGGGACCTTCCTTGGAACCTGAGTATTACAATCTGATTTGGAGAACTACTGGCTAATAACATCTGAGTGAGAGGAAATCTGCAAACAGACTTTCAACATGACATTTGAGCAAGGGCTGAGAGTACAGAAATACCCTCCATGCCTCACAGGGGGCCAGGAACAACTTGAGCCCCAGATAAAAGAGTCTGTACTTTCAGATCTGCAGTGTGTTAAAGGTATAAACTTCTGGCTTAGAATTTATAGCTTATCAAATTGAGATGATAGAACACACGTTTTACCACACTTTGTACAACTTAAAAATTAGTAGAAAACACAAATGAGTAAGAAAACAAACTTGTGCCTCTTAAAAGAGGGGCATCAGGGCTAGTCCAGCCTGATAGTGCCCTCAGAACCTCAATACAAATGAGCCAAGCAAGACAGCAACTTGCCTTCTCCATCTTGTAGCTCTTTGTTCGTATAATAGACCTTACTGATGCTTTCTTTTGTAACTGTTCTTGTGAGACATGAATTGTAGATAGGTCTTTCATTCACATAAGAATAAAAATTTTTTAATATTCATATTTTTTTTAAATATAAATAAATGTTTATTTATTGCTGTATAAAGTTACATAAAAACCATTTACTAGGTATTTAAGACCACACCTGTCTTTACGGGAAATTCTAATGCACTGCAATTGCAAATGGTGGGAAATTCCTTTCTTAAGACCAAAATAAGATGTTGCAATTACTAAGGTGTAAGACATACCTCTCAGTGCAAAATTTTCTGTTTCTAACTTCGGTGACTTTGCTCAAAGGTCTGCTTTTAATAGACTTCATACAGATACATATTCCTATACACTGTCTGTAGCTTATCCACACAATTTTTTTAGTTGCAAACAGAAGCCCACTTCTGAAGTAACTCTGGTAGTGGCTCCACTTACTCTGCAGTACTCATTACCAGGAAATATTTGGAGTGCATGAATTGGATTGCTTTTGGAAAAAAGCAAACAGGAAGAAAAACTACAGGATTTCATGTGTTACATTCCAGATGTAAATGGACATTTAGACCGCAGGACCAGACTAGAACTAATCCAGCATAAAAATAAATAATAATGGGATGGAAGTAGGTGCCAGCTCAGCAGCACCAGCTGTTTTCCTTTATAAATCTATTCTCACACCAGCTAGTATAGATGTGTCTCCCAGATACCTGATTCCAGATGACAGATATCTCCCTGTTAATCTTTTCTATATATTTGTGTTTAGAATTGGCCCTGAAAGCATTTGCTGATAGGCAGAAAGCTTCTTTGGCGAAGCAGAGCTTTTTCCAGGAAAACTCTAGAAGTTGCCAGTTCCCTGTGATCAATGGTCTGTAATATGCTGTCCTCCTCCTTACTGGAACTGCCATCACACAGTGCCATAGAAGGAGGAGCAGGAGCAATATGCAAAGAACCCTGATGTCTCATATGACCATCACAAAATCTGCAATGTTTGCAATGCATTTCCCTTTTTTTCATTTCCTTCTGCACAGCTGATATGTCTCTCACTCATGTAGCTGATAATCCCCTCTCTCTAGAAGAAAAGCTCATGTTTTCCACAGACACCTCCTAAGGGACAGATACTTTTGCTCAGTGTGAAAGGTTTTCCCAGCCTTGGTGTCCTTTCAAGCACTTGAGATTAAAGTACAGCAGCACTTAGGCCAACAGAATGCAAAGGTGTTCTGCAGCCAGCATCATAGGACTGTAGAATCACAGAATGCTTTGGGTTGGAAGGGACCTTTAAAGATCATCTAGTCCAAGCCCCCTGTCAGGGCAGGGGAAGGAATAGGATAGGATAGGATAGGATAGGATAGGATAGGATAGGATAGGATAGGATAGGATAGGATAGGATAGGATATTTCAGTTGGAAGGGACCTATAGTGATCATCTAGTCAAACTGCCTGACCACTTCAGGGCTGACCAACAGTTAAAGCGTGTTATTACAGGCATTTTCCAAAGGCCTTTTAAACACTAACAGGCCTGGAGCATTGACCACCTCTCTAGGAAGCCTGTTCCAGTGTTTGACTACCCTCTCTGTAAAAAAATGCTTCCTAATGTCCAGTCTAAACCTCCCCTGGTGCAGCTTCGAACCATTCCCACACATCCTGTCATTGGATGCCAGGGAGCAGAGCTCAGCACCTCCCTCTCCACAGTCCCTCCTCAGGAAGCTGTAGAGAGCAATGAAGTCAGCTCTCAGCTGCCTTTTCTCCAAACTAGACAAATCCAAAGTCCTTAGCTGCTCCTCATAGGACAGATAAGGTGAGGACAGATCAGGTTGTTCAAAGCCCCGTCCAATCTGACCTTAAACACATTGTCTCTGGCTGCCTTTAAACAATCAGTTTTCCACTGACGGCTGCATTGACTGCAGATAGCTTTAGGTTGTCACTTGCCTCTGTTTTCAGCGCACACATCCCAAACATCCTCTCAAGCAAGTGTTCAAGAATGTACACATGGAAAAGACACAAATTCTTAGTTTGTGTAGAGGCAGTTCTGAAAATACACTTCTGAGAGCGAGTAAGGACTGGTTCTTGAGGTCCTGATGAGAGGAGAACAACCTGTGCAAACCACTGCAAGTGCACGATTTGCAGTTATATGATTGGTACAGCCTTGTTCAGGACAAGGTTCATTCTGAACAGGCTGGTGCTGATAGGAAAAGTTTTTTGGCTGTGCTAGCATGCAGCTCTGCTGAAGTTAATGTAGCCCTTTCTCAGTGCATTGCCATGCACAGCCAAATCCTACAAGCACTATGTTCTGTACAGAGTCGCAGGATGCTGACCTGAACGAGCATTCAAAAGAGATTGTGCTGAAAAGTGACAGAGCTGGCTCCTGAGAAGGAACAAATGCAAAGAGAGAATTTGGCAACAGGAGATGGTGCCTTTGGGTTTAATGACCTCACATCTCTATCATTTTCTTTTTCTAAAACACAGAAATGAATAGCTTAAAAATATTTGAAAAGATGGTACAAAATGAAAATTTTGGCTGACATTCAAAAGAACAAAAAGGCTTTAGCATTTTAATGGGGATCCTTAGAAGAGGACACTAGCAGGTAACCATTGTAGTCAGACGATATGCACTGACTTCAGCGGAGCTTTTCTTATATACGTCCCTGTCTAGTGGGTTTCAGTTTCTTGCAGGTTAATCACAACTGGACTGTGACGAACAAAATGAATCCATTGCAAGGATGAGACAACTGAAATGATTTAAAAGTACTGAGGCTCTCTATCATTTGTCTTTTATATGTAATTGATGAGTTTGGGTTATCAGTTTCACATTTATGCAAGTATTAGGGCACTTGTCAGAAAACTTGATTTCAGAGAACTCTTATTCCCTCATTTGTCATCTTTTATTTCCCTTTTTCTTTAATTTTCCCTAAAATTATAAAATATTGCTTCTGTTATGTAGTCAAAATGACTGGTCATTAATCCTGCTGCATTCCTCTAATTTTCTTTTGAGAAGGATGATCTTAGTGAAACTTCCACTTCTGACTCAGACCTCATTTCTTAAGAGTGGCTGATGTGAACCATAATATGTAGCAACCTAATTTAGACTTCCAGGCTTGTCATACTTTCTGTTCCATATTGACTTCTGCTTCACAAACTTATAAAAACACAACTATCACTGACTTTGCATTGTTTTCAGGAGCACAACCCTCTAGGGCAGATCCAGCTTCCTTGCAGCACTGTAGGTAGAAGCTCCAAATACGAAAGCTCTACATTACAAAAACACTGCAGCACCTTCATCCACTGAGCTCGGGAGCATTTTCTCATTCCTTTAGTCACTACTGGAGCATATGCAGAGCCGTTGCTGATGGCCTAATCACATATGTTAATTAGCAATTCCACGTCACACTTCACAGCTATGAGAACAAACTAATTCAGTAACTCCAGTTCCATCTGCATTTTTGAATGCTGAGCAGAGCACTCTGTTCTTGCTTTCTGTCACACTGTAAACATAAAAGATAAGGCTGGCTAAAGTGACTAATGCACATATAATCTGCAAGGTGGCTTTGTAATCCATCAATATGAGAGCTGCTGCAAATCTGTGACGTAGTATAATTTGTTCCTTCCTGATCTGGAGACTATTTGGTTTTAAGGTCAGTCTGGTTTTGACTTGTCCATAAACAAGCCAAGTGAATAAGGCAATTGAGGCATAAATCACTCAGTGATTTCTGAAGTAATGCAGAGTGGAGTGAGATTTTTTCCTAGCTGTGCTGCCAATATCAACACTGCTTCTGCAGAGTTCTGATAACCATTTCTGCCCTCTACCTGTGAGACTTCTGCCACACAGTAGTTTCTTTCTTTCACATATTTTAATATTTTGTTTTATGCATCTTTTATCTAGACACCATAAGTTTTACTAAAAATTAAACTTTCGTTTTCTATTTTGATTTTTTTAATCAGTTTTACTACTACACGAATATTTAGTGTAATTTGTAATGCTGTGTGAATGCCGTACACCTCTATCTGCTGTCACATACAGACAGCCTTACTCAAGGTCTAACAGGACATGATTTTTAAGGAATCTAAGCTCTAATCAGAGTGCTATTGAATTGACCAGGACTCAAGATTTTGGATACGTGGATTTTAGGTTACATGTCACAGGGTGCCTTAGAGATTTTGATTTTGAAAGGGTGGACAACATTGCCCCTTCTAAAAATGTGGTTCTTTGCTTTTCAGCACCTGTTCTCAGTTCAAATCTAACTTATGCAGTCCTCTGGATTTGCTAGTGATTTATGAATGAACAGTAACTTGTACACAGACAAATGCAGAACATTTGCTTTTACCTGTTGGCTGACATTTTTCATTTAATATAAAAAATATTAAACTACAGTAGTGGATGGAGAAGAGTCAGGTAAGAACTTATGGTAGGAAAAGAGCATGACACACAGAGGTTCAGTGCACATTACCATGAGTTGAAAGCCAATGACCAGCTCCTGGCATTCTTGTGCTGGCAATGGGACATCTCTAAAACTGGCTTTTTCAGAGCACTTACAGGTAAGCTAGGACATGAAGTCTTCATCACGCAAACTACTCATTTGACATCTCACTGGAGATCTACCAGAGTTTCAGATGAGATGGTAACACGGGTAACTCTTCATTTGTGAAAACAAGGGTAACTCTTCATTTGTGAAAAATGTCAGCAAAATGAGCTACTCACAAAAGCAGAAAATCTAGTGGTATGGAAAACAGGGAAAACTTCAACGCTTGGAGTGGTTGCTCATCCTGCGCTCACACTACCAAAGTGTCAGCAATTATTTCCTTGGGTATTTTATTTCTTTTTTCCCCTTTGTTCCTCCCTGGGGAAGATTTTCATTTTTTTCAGTAGCTCCATGTAAAAATCACTCAACATTTTGTCCCTGCACTCAAGGTTTCTGACAAAATAAGGTGTTCTGTGCTCAGAACCAGAGAGTACAAGAAAACAAGACCTTTATTAAATGAAAAAAGTAAAGGATTTATATTTTTTTTGACAGGTTCCCAACAAAATGAAATTTCATATTGGAGTTCTTGATAAGCCCATACAATTGTTAATTGCCTTATTATTAGACTCTTTATCTTGCCTGTAGACAGTCCCAGGTCAAAGTCCCTACTCTACTGGTTCGAATCTCTGCTAAATATTATGAACTTTTCATGAACCAGAATGAACAATATATTGCATCATGAAGTAAGTTTTACATCCTGGAACAGAAAATCCATCCTGCATCCTAATAAATTTTTGTCAAAACCAAGTCTTTTCCACAAAATCTCTTTTTCCCCCCAATATACCAGCGGTCACAAAAAATAGTAACTTCCTAAAAAATATCCTAACTGGTTATGCAAACCTATTTTTTTGTTTTACAACTGGTTGGGCACTATGTGCCTTCCAAAATGAGACAACACACCGGAGTCACAGAGAATTTCATGTCATACTCTCCCCAACTGCAATAACATATGAAGTGCTGAATATGCATTCATCTAGGCTCTAGCAATTTTAAGGCGAGTTAAATTTTAGTCCTCATCTGCTTGAGAGTGTTAATTTCATTCTCTAATTATTAATTTAGAAAAAAAAATGAGAGAGATCATTTTTGACTGGATGTATCAAATTCATTCTAGCATCCAGGTTTGTCTCCTTTGTTTTTATTGTCCCCACATTAGTAATGATTAGTCACTTTTGTAAAGTCTTGCCAGCACTCTAAATGCATCATACACAATAGGGAGAACAATTCCAGTGATTAGGAAAACTGAGTGTCAAAAAAGAGATTCATACAATGCAGCTGCAGAGATAAGGTCATGGAGACAGAGAGGTGCTCTTCATTCATCGAAGGGAGCTGATGGTGAAATTGTTGCAACTCTTCTGCCTTGTTTCTGGTTGCTCTTCATATGCAGCTCTTTTAAGTGGACCTGTTGGAAAGCAGTTCTGAAGAAAATGATCTGGGGGTCTTGGTAGACAGTAAATTATCCATGACCAAGCAATGTGAACTTGTTGCCAAGAAGGCCGATAGAATTCTGGGCTGCATAGGGAAGAGTGTGGCCAGCAGGTCAAGGGAGGTCATTCTCTCCCTCCACTCTGCACTGGTGAGGCCACAACTGGAATACTGGGTCCAGTTCTGGCCTCCCCAGTTCAAGAGAGACAGGGAACTCCTGGAGAGAGTCCAGTGTAGGGCAACAAAGATGACGGAGGACTGGAGAATCTGCCTTAGGATGAAAGGCTGAGAGAGCTGGAACTCTTTAGCCTGGAGAAGAGAAGGCTGAAGGGAGACCTTATTAATGTTTATAAGTATCTAAAGGGTGGGTTTAAGGAGGATGGAAACAGGCTCTTTTCAGTGGTTCCCAGTAACAGGATGAGGGGTAACGAGCACAAGCTGAAACATAGGAAGCTCCAATTGAATATGAGAGACAACTTCTTTATGGTGAGGGTGGCAGAGCATGGGAACAGGCTGCCCAGGGAGGTTGTGGAGTCCCCTTCTCTGGAGACTTTCAAGACCCGCCTGGATGCAGTCCTGAGTAATGTGCTCTGGGCAATCCTGCTTTGGCAGGGGAGTTGGACTAGATCATCTCTAGAGGTCTCTGCCAACTCTGAAATTCTTTGTTTCCATGATTCTGTGAAAACTGTACTTTCATGTATTGCATGCATATATGACAGCGTTGACTGTAATTAGAAACAAACATTCTTGGAATGAAGGAAGGAAGGAAGGAAGGAAGGAAGGAAGGAAAGAAGGAGCAATAAAAAAAATGATAAAGAAATANGAAAATGTGTGTATGGACAACACAGATATTATCACTAAGGAAGGAAGGAAGGAAGGAAGGAAGGAAGGAAGGAAGGAAGGAAGGAAGGAAGGAAGGAAAGAAAGGGCAACAAAAATTATATTAAAGCACTGTATAAAATGCTTGAGAAAGAACCTAATAAAAAGGAAGTAGATATGGGTACAGGGCAAAAACCTTGCATACATTGTAATACTCCTGTTGGAGGAACCACCAGTATCGAAACACATCCATTATTTTTGCAAATATTCTTAGTAATTGCTGAATATAATCTTCACAACTATGTTTAGACTATAGCAGATAGAAAGATTACACCATGATTGATATATATATACACATACGGGGCACACATAGGTACACACACGTTATTCTTTGTTCCTATGATCAGCTCAACAATAGTTTTCCCTTTCAATGGACTGTTTTGAAGCACAATATTTGTCTACGAATGCTATCAAGCATGACCGATCAAGAAGATATGTTGACATAGGACTTAATTTAAATGAGTAAGAATTACTGGTTCAGCCTTGACTGACAAGAGACCGTAAAATTTCATATTAGAGTACTTCTAATGAGGAAGATGTAGTTCTGTATTTCTTGCATCGTAGGATTTTTCTGCTTATTTTAAACCTGAATTAACCACAATTAACCTTCTTGCAGTTATTTTTGTATTGATAACTGAATTTTGGTGAAGATGTGCGAATCATCTTTGAAGAAACACTGTTCATACAGTACCAGAATACTGCCATAGTTAGGAGATAAAAGACAAGATTCTCATCTTTTGTTGTCTCTTTAGGCCTTTGTATGCTTCTTTCAAAGCAAACGAAGCCAGTCACCCACTGATATCAATAGGCTTGGCTCAAGCACTCTACAGAGGAGCACAGAAATAGTCATAGGATGGCCAACATGTGCTAGAAACAGGCTTAGCCCGTTTTCTTATGTAAATGGAATTTAGATTCTGCTAGATTCTGCAAGAGACAGCTGAAACAACCATCATCTGCAGAATGATAAACAAGACACACACACACACAAAATCCCACCCAAAAAACAGAGAGGAAGTTTTCCTTTCTTAGTCAGACTTCAGGGCACTTAGAAAGAAGATGATATTGTCAGTCTGGCACGAGCAGGACACTGTTGCTGTAGTTTTCCATTCCTCTCAATATAGCACTTTGCCTTTTCAAGGTGTCACCTGAGAAATGGAGGGTAGTGATGTAAGAGCATGAGCTTTGTCACTCAAAAGTCCCTGGAGCCCTGTTTCCAATGAGGCACACAGACCCTCTCCATGTGCTGGTGCCACCAAACCTCAGGGTCACTCACAGAAGAGCCTTCGTTTTGGTCAATCTTGCAGAGAGTGAAGTGACAGCCTGTCTGAAGCCACGAACGCCTCATGACACTGCCTCCCCTGCCCTCAGAATCTCCTGTTGAGCACATTTACAGTCAGGGTCCTGCTGAATACAGCTGCACAAGGAGGAATGCTGCTTTTGTTTCCGGGCAGGGCTGCAGGATGATCACTTGGGATCTAACAAAGTTTCAGTGAGTCATATGAACCCTCTGTGAAAGGCAAGTGAAGCCTGGGAGAACATGTAAGGAATGGGTTCCTTTATCAACTGTATCCTTTCATCTTCTTTGATGACCTCCTATGTTTAAGCTTCTCACCCTCCCCATCCAAATGCTGTGCTTTGTCCTCTTTTGATTACAGACTCCCTCAGTTAAAAATCGCTGACTTATCCGTAATACAGCTCCAATGCTTTAGCAGCGAAGCAGACAGGACAGCCTTTGTAGAGTTCTTAGTACTGACATTTGCTAATTTTTCGTAATTTATAAGTTTAAAATTTGAAAAATGAGAAAAATATCTTTTTGTAGAGGGAAGAATTACCACAGTAAATATCACAGAAAAAGATATTAATGAAGGAGAGGGGAAAAAAGGGAGAAGGAGAAGAGATGGCAATGTTCCTTGAGTTACAAGTACTGCAGATACATGACAAAAAAGTGACTCAATCAAAGATGGTACAGCCTAATGAAAAAGTAGAAGGAAAAACAGCAATAACAAAAGTCATCACAGCTACAATGTTCAAACAAGAATCAATATTTTGTCTGAAAGCTTCCTATGAAGACAGGGTTGGTTTTTTTAACCCCACAGGGCTCATCAGCAATAATGGTAACACTTGCACCAGGTAAACCCAGACAATATGAAGAATCAGGTAATGCCTTTCTTTGTGTCCTGCCTGGCTTATCTCATTTACCCTGGTTGCAGCATCACAGCTATGATATACAGGTAACTGACAGCCATGGGAAATGACATGAGAAGTGTTCTGAGTATCTGACCAAAAGCCTGGGTCAAAGATCTTCACCTCACACCATGAGGGGGATAAATAGTCCATCTGCACGTAGGCTCGTGGCCACCTACTGATGTATTTATGGAGATAAGTAAATCATTGTTAGTGTAAGACTGAGTGCTGGCTACTTTCCACCCTCTGAGCAAATGGGTCAATGTCAGATGTCTCAGAGTTGTTAACCTTCATACCACTTGTGCTGTTTCCAAGCCCACCTTCTTTTTATTAAATGCAAAGAGTAAAGTCTCCACATTGAGACTGTCTAGAAAGAGGGAAAAAAAGTATAAAACCTTAAAAGCTTTAAAATCAGGAGGACAGTTTTCCTCTCCTCAAAATATTTAGCTGTCATTGTTTTTCAGTCAATCCAATATATCTGAGGTGCTTGAAAATCGTTATATCTGAAAAGGTGTGTGGATGGCAGGGCAGATGCCTGCCCTATCCCTACCTGTGAGTGGCTATATTAGTGATCCCTTACCCATCACATCAGAAACCAGGGCGTATAGAAACCAGTGGAAACCTCAAGGCTCACAGTGAAAGGGTGAGAAGGATGCCTGACAAGCAAAGGGAAGGAAGGGAATCTCAGAAATGGGTACCAGTGCTCAGGAGTTTACTGTACACCCAAAGGAGCTGGACTGATTGGGAAAATCCATCTTTCAGTGTTTTTCAGTAATATCTGTGAGTTGAGCATAGGTAAAGAGACTGCAGGAGAAGCAAATGACATGAAGTAGACAAGAGCAACACGAGCAGCTTAATGATTACCCTTCTCTAGAAATCAAATGGGGGAGGCAGCCAAATGCAGTGCTGCAGGTTCCTGGCACAGGCCTCTTCTCAATGCACTGCTGAGGAGCTGGGGAAAGGCAAGTTGGTGGGAGGAGGTAACACATATCATACTTCAGACTGAAGAGGAACAGAGACTGAAAATCCAACACAGCTTTTCTCTCTCCCACTGCTCTCTCTCTAGTGAAAAGTATCCCACCTCTTTCTCCTCCCTGCTCTCCTCTCCACTCTTATAATCCCACTGGCAAAAGTGGTAGAGATGGCGAAAGGCTGGAGATGCCAAATAAGTGGTATTGGTCCCAGCTGTGACCAACAGCCTGGCACTCTAAACCTCAAAAAACAAGAAGTATAGTTCCTCTTGCTGCCTGAATCTCTCTCAGACACCGACTAGCACACTCACTCACACAAACGAGTATTTTCACTGTCCAAAGAAGATTGCCTGGGCTGAACACTAGTGTTGCAATTTGCTTGCATCCTGGCAAAATCAGATGTGCAAGCAACAGAGCACTAACTAATGTAGTCATCCCATTTAGTGTTTGGAAATTGTCTGGAGGTAACTTGTGTTTCGGTTGATTAGCCCTATAGGAAACAGGAAAAGAAATAATAATGTCAGTTGCTGACCTTTACTCAAATCAGGAGATACCTCCGTGCTTGTCTATTTCGGTGTTTGTGCTTTGCTCAGTTAATTGGACTTCTGTTGAACAAGAAATAAGGGGAAAAAATGTGATCTTATGGATGATTCTCACTGAAGTATTTTGTGTAAAGAGTTTATTATGTTTCACTTGGATAAATTGTATAACGTCTGCTTTGATTTCCTTATCAACCTTCCTACAGTCCAACTCAGAAGTACCCAGCTCTGGCAGTTTCCAGCAGCTTCACAAGAGGTGCTCAGCAGCTCTGCACCTCAGGCCTCCCCCGTTGCTCAGACACACAGAAAGAGTCTGTGAGCAGGTAGCTGAGACACCCACAATCTGTCAACCAGCTTGGAGCTTTGACATCCAAAACAGTGCCAGTGCCAAGGGGCGACAATCAGAGCAGTGACTGTAACAATTTATACTTTTTCGTCTGCAACCTAAATCTTATAAAGTGGCAGATCATAACAGTCCCCCAGTGATCAATTTCTCTCTTGGGTCAAAGGAAATAAGCTCTGTAACTTTTAGACTATCAGTATGATGAAATAACGTTTAGCTCATCATAATGTAGTACTTTGCATTTCACATACGTAACTTTCAAATGCTAACTCATGTCTGATCTACTGATGAGACACTAGAAAATCTCTCCAGGTTATTCTGAATTTCTCCATTTTCAGCTTAAATAAGGAGAGCATCAAAGTGAAACGTCAGACAGGAGAAACATAGCATCTGGAACTGATTGACCATTAATCATTAGAGAGGATGCTGGGATGGATTGTCTTATGGGCTCTATATAAATTAAATGCAGCTCACAGCAGGGTGAAGCATGGTTTAGAGAGGGTGTTATAAGGGGATTTTGGAACAGAAGAAAAAAAAACCAGAAAAATGCTGTAAAGGTAAATGAGATAAGGGAAGATAACTATGTTAGTGGAGAGTGATAATTCTTAAGACTAAGACAAGGTAAATAATTTTTTCTGCTTTGGTTCCCCTCTTGAAACTTAGCTACCTCCATAGGAGTTACTTTTTGCCCTGTTTAAAAAAATACAAGCAGTAAGTTGGGCTAAATCTGCCAGCTATTCTGCATCTTGAAAGGTTCCTGCCAATATAAAGATAGTAGATTTTCTCAGTCTTTGTGGTATTAATGTCACAAAAGGGAGAGTTACAGGAGTGACTCGCATCTCACTAACTTCGTTAGAAGTTCGTATCTGGGTTTCTTCCATTCCAGCTGCCTGTGAGCTCACACTGGGAGCTGATGAAGGGAGGTTTCTGTCTCCCTCTCCCTTTCCTCAGCCAGGAAAGCTCTGTGCTACAAGATGAGTGCTAAGGGCATAATTGGGTCCATCCCAAGGCAGAAGCGGCACCTCTCCCGTCTGCCTCCGCCAAGACCTGTGTCTGAGCAGGGCCTCGCATCCCGAGGGAATTTAGCGGAGTGCTAAGTCTGGGTTTACTGCCAAATCAGCACAAGGTGGCAGCATTTTAGCACACTTCTGAGCCCGGGCCGGGCGAGACTTGGTAGCTCCAAACTCTCTTGAGGACTTTGGATGAAGGAGATCTAGAGGGGGTATGAACCGGGGGGAACACTAAGGAGCTATAAAAACACTGCCTCTGGCTGAATAGGCCTTATACACCGTGGGGAGCATGTGGGGAGCTGACTACAAAGTGTGCTGAACTACTACACAAAAACCAGACCAAGGAAATCCTTATTTATCTCTGCATGTCAACATTGTGGACTCCAAGAAGAAAGCTGTCCTTTGCAATATGCAGTTAAAACATGTGATCCCGCTAGATGTCTGCTTTCCAGCTGGTACTTCCCTGCGAAAAGTGTGGGTACGCTGCCCTGGGATGTCATTTCCCACTGTGGTGTGATGGGAAAAAAATCGAAGATGTGCCTCTGCTTTCTGCAAGGTGGTGCTGAGTGGTGATCCTTTGGAGACGCTCTGTTGTGCACGGCAAGTACTTGGAGTCTGAGGTAACCACAGGAAGGGGCTGGTGGTGGATAACCTAAGTTACTTCTGAGTTGAGTCCAATGGCTTACTTACAGGGCAATATCTTGTATTGGTTGGAAAATATTAAAAAATTATATATCCAGAATCTTGCCTGGTAACCTTTGCCAGTAGTTAAAGCCTTGTCTTTATTAAAAATCCTGCACTGTTTCCTGTATGAGCTTTTCCAATCAGAAATAGTTCCAGCCACTGAATCTTACTATGTGTTTCAGTACTGGATTGAAAAAGCTCTTAATGACACAGTATAAGTACTTTCATGAGGGTGAAGTTATTAATTCTTTTTTTTTTTTTTTAATTAAATGAAGCAGGCTGAACACTTCAAATCTGTCAGGGTAAAAAAAGGAATTTTTTGTCCAGTGCTTTTAGTTTGCCGGTTTCTGTATGCGTTCCAGTTTCTCAGCACGTTGTTACATCGGTGGCCACCCAGAGTGAATGTGTTGTTCTGTTATTGATCTCAGCAGGATCTCACAGAGGTAAAATGTCACCTCCCTGCTGCTCCTCATTAATCCCAGCTTTGTACAGTCAAAGAACTCTGCCCCAATAACCCCTGATACAGACATCTCACACCTCAGCACAACTTAACACCAAATCGAGTGTCTGTGCTGTGTTCCTTCCTGAGATGAGTAGCATTTCTCTTTCTAAACTGCCTTTTTTTGTTCATTATTCTGGCAGCGTACAAAAGCTATGTTTGCTGAAGGGAGCTCTTCATGGGGAGACCTTGATAATCCCACGGGATTTGAAAGAAAAACAATGTGAGAAAGAAAACTATCTCTGTAACTCTCAATATTTTTGATATTGTTAGGCTTCCATCGTAACAATATTATCTGTCTTTTTACTTTCTCTGTAGCAGCAGAGAGCTTTTAGGGATTAATCTACTACTTTTGAGTCTTTTTGCCATAGTACAGATAACAATAACTTTTTTCTTTTACACAGAAGTCATGGTAGTTCATGTGCTCCTATCAGTTCCCATTCTTTATCCCTTGGAAACAATAAGCAAACCCAGAAGGGAATGAGAGAGCTGCAACCAGAGTTAGGAAAGTGTCAGCTCTGTTCCTGACCTGTTCTTGCATTTGCTGCACTGGAGACACTTTCAACCACTTGCTCTATCAGCTACTCTGAGACCTAGCAAAAATGTGCAAGCCTCAGATGGAGCAGGGCACTTCTACATCACTTAAAAGCTCATAGAGGTGTTACAGAGAGGGCAGATGTGTCGAGTAGCGTCTGTAACCCTGAGTCTTGCTTTAAGCTGAAAGCAAAAAGAGAAAGAATAATCAAAGAGATGAGTGAGTCACAAAGAGGAAGGACAGATGGATCAAAAGCCTCCTATTCCAGATGTTCAGGATTTAGCCAGAAAGAAGGGCATGTAAGAGTGACCTCGTCCCTCTCCCTGGGCTCACCTGCTTTGCACTATTTGGATCTGGTGGTGACACCAAGAGTGTCCTGGTGGATCTAGGATTCAAACAGATAATGAGGACGCTATCCATGATTATAATCTCACATAGGTCATCATGTCTGACTTTTGAGGAGTGTTTCAATAGCAGTAGCAGATTTGTTCTGTGCGTACTAACCCACCAAAAAACAACAGCAAAGATAATAATAGCAGTTTCTTCCCATTCTTTGCTCATTGCAGTTGATCTGAACAATGAGCACTGGATCACAATGTTAGTTAAACACTCCGTTCAGAGTAAAACACAACCTTCAGTTTGACTAAGGTTTTTACATCTTATATAAAGGGTTTAATTGACCTCTCTTTTTCTGGAAAACTTTCAGTACAAGCTTATGGCAAATGGAAAGGCCTAATTCCTCAAGATCAGAAGTTTCCTGAGAAAGTCAACAATGATATTATAAGCTATTCCTTGGGTAGTATCCCACTGCTGATTTATACTGTCATTCCTAGGTAATCGATAGAAAGACTGGAACATTTCTAGATGTATTTTCCCCCTGAGGAAGGCATCAGTAATTTAAATTTTTATTACAGCTGATCAGATGTCTCAGCTAATAGTAGACTCCCATATGGTGTCCAAGAAGAAATGATCTGTTCTGAAAGAAATTATCTGTCTTTACATTCAAAAGAGGAAAAGAGACTTGGAAGAAGAAAACAAAGTGACTTGTCCAAGATCATGCAGGAAGCCCACAACAGAGCTAGGACTATGCTATATATCTCAGGTGCTCTGCAATTTTACCACACTTCATTGTCTTTGGTGAACTGTACAGACTTAAGAAGCTCTTTGTCCTGTTGTGGTTCTTACTGTCCCAGCTCTGCGGCAGTTAGAGACCTAGAAGTGCTGAGCTCTGTGACGTTCTGGTGACCACAGCAGCAGGAAGACTATGACAAGAAGAAAAAGAAACTGCTATATCCATACTTTTGCTTCATGTCAGCTCCAGAATTTAATCTTATTTCACTCAAAGATCTCTCTATCTGTAAGAAAAAAAAAGGATCTTGATTTTCTGACATAATCAGATGATAAGAAGTAGAAAAAAAAGTTGTCGGGAAATTCCTTACTCTATTCTCCTACTCAGCTTTAGGCATTCACAACATGACTTTAGTGCCTGTACATTGAAAGGATCAAATGCCATACCCCCAGTATGTCAATGTTTAGCCAGAAAACTAAGAACACCCTGCCCTGAGTGACCTGGTAAGAGCTTTCATAAGTAGGTGCTGTCATAAGTAGATGCTTTCATAGGTAGTCTCCAACATGCTGGATAAATACTCTAAATGTCTCCGTCCAAGCTAATCACTGAGAGTGGACGAAAACGCCCCAGCATCAGTGGCATCTCACATCAGTATGTGATTCATGCGATCAGCTCCTGAACATGGTTGATGGCTATGATGAATTCTAGCTGGAAGGAGGTATTCCTCCTGCAGTCACCGTAATTGCCTGTGTCTCTGAGAAGGTAGGGGGTTAGGGTACAATCCTTTTTTTGAAATAGCTTGTGGTGTGATATTCCCAAATAAAATTGTTAGCAATCCCAAGTTATCTGGTCATAAAGCCTGAAGCTCCACATGAGTTTTAAAACCTGCCTGTGTAAATATTTGGGCATTTTGCAATGCAGCTTTTATAATAAGACCCTGAATACCTAGCATACGGTTATGAATGCTGAAAGTCATAGAACCATAGAATTGTTTAGATTGGAAAAACCCTTTAAGATCATCATGTCCAACCATTAACCTAACACTGCCAGGTCCACCACTAAACCATGTCCCTCAGCACCTCATCTGTGTATCTTTTAAATACCTCCAGGGATGGCGACTCAATCACTTCTCTGGGCAGCCTGTTCCAGTGTTTGGTAACCTTTTTGGTGAAGACATTTTTCCTAATATCCAATCTAAACCTTCCCTGGCGCAACTCGAGGCCATTTCCTCTTGTTCTATCATTTGTTACCTGGGGGGAAGAGACCAATCCCTACCTCGCTACAACTTCCTTTCAGGTAGTCACTCTCTACAACTGCCTGAAAGGAGATTTTCGTGAGATGAGTGTCGGTGAGTGAGGTGGCACATTGCTGAACAGTTGAGCTGTAACAAGGCATTTTTGAGGACGTTGCTAGTAAGCTACATAGCTGGTCAAGGTAGAGTAGCAATATAGACCCAAACAAAATACAGGAATATTTCAGCTTTTCAGCAGGGCTAGTTTAGCAATGCATTTGTGCAGTTCTTGCTTGCTGCTGTACACTGTTCTGCTCATTCAGAGCTAGCTGTGCGTGACATAGCATTGCAAGATGAATCTTGATATATATTTGTTTCCATTCTACATCTGTAAAATGGGCTACCTGGGCTTCCTAGCCTTATGCAGATAGCAGGCTGATAATAGCGGAGGACATATTTTGAAGACAATGCTGTCTGATCTAATGACAATGGAAGCCCTACTTATATCTTGACAGGGAATTAAATTGGAGCACAGTAAAATTCAGCTTCCCTCTGGAGAAGTAATGTGCTTAGAAATGGCATTTGTGCTCACTGCTATCCTTAACAGAACTTGGACATCTCATATGATGGAGGAGCTGACTCCCTTAGAGGTTCTGGAAAATAGTTGCAGTTATTAATTCTTTACATGCTGCATAGTTTAGACATAATTATATCCACCTGGGAGTTTATTCAGACCTTGTGAATTTTTACAAATATCAGGTGCATCAGCAGCATGGGTTTAAAAGCACATTTGAATGCTGATAAATGTGTTCTTATTGTGCCACAGTCATAAAAATGGGTTTGAAAGAGGAGACAAAGTCCTCTACAAGGACCTCACTCTTATTCACCAGAGTGCAGATGGGGGAGATGCGAGGCATAGAAGATGAGTATCAGTGAAAGCAAGTTTAATTGGCAATGGCAGATGATTTTGTGTATCAAAGTAGTAGTGCACACCTTCATTTAGAAGACAATTTTGGCCTTCTCCCACTCTGAAAATGAAAATAGAAAGCAAAAGAAGAAAATGAAAAAAAAAAAAAAAATTCCACCTGATTTGCCAGTCTTGCTTTCCAGAACAAATGCGCTGAGATGAATTTTTGAAGATGAGCTTCATGTGTACCAAAAACTATTGCCATTTTTGGAAAAGTTTTTATATTTCATCCAAGGACCAGGTGATATTTTGTGATGAGCCTTCCTAGTACTTGATAGCGTCCTGATTCTCTGCCAATAATGTGTCCATTTGACCAGCTCTGAATGGAGTGATCGGATTTGTCCTGGTGGTGGAAGGGTCCACATTCATCCACGTTCATCTAGAACTGATAGTGAACTTTTTTTCCTCACGAGGAAACCAGGACAAATGTACATGGTAGTTGACATCAAAAGATATAACTGGGCACATTTACTTTCAGTGAATGTTCAGATAAAGAAAATAACAGACACTAGTGATGACCTGAAACAAGTTTTCCCAAAAGGTTCTTTCACCTCCCTGGGCAAACCAACTTTTCTAGCCTACTGTTTTCCTTTCTCTGTAACTCACCAGCTCATGCAAATAGGGATACAAGTTCTGCTTTGTGATATCCAATATGGCCCTAATGGGCAGCAGGAGAAAGCCCACAGCAACAAGTTCTTTGGAGTAACTTCAGTGCTGAAATCTAAGATATATGCCTTAGGAGAAAAAGGAAGAGAAGACACTAGACCATCACTTGTCAGTTCAAGTGGTGTCACATCACATTTGAAATAACTAGCTATCCCACACAGCTTCTTCCACACATGGAGGGATGTCACTTGTAAGATACGGTACAAAAACAAATAGAACATCTCTGTCTAATGCATTCTATTTTCATTACAAGACTGGCAGTGCAAAAAATGGCAATTCCTGCTATTTGCCTATGCTAAAGCCAAACTAACCCACCCAGTTTATTTATACAGTTTACTAACAATCCTGTGAGTAATAGCTTTACTTTCACAAAAATCAGCTAGGAAGTGATAATTGAAAAGCAACAACTTTTTATGGATCCTTGCCACAAGGAACACATTCACTAACAATGCAGGTTGTTGGGGGTTTTTTTAGGTTGCTGTTCTTTCGTACAGCAATTTCCCTAATCAAAGCACAGCATACATTAAACACTGTAGAATTTGCTTAGTGAAAAAGATACAACATTTTGGAGTGCTCCATCACAAAACCATTTTTGATCTTCCCTTTCATCATAAACAGCTTGAATGCAGCAGGAAACCTGCGGCACTCTTTCTTGTTTAAAAATGTACGAGTAGTTTGATTAATGGTTTCATCTACCAGATGAAGTGGAAAGAGGATTTTCCTGGGATCGTACCAAGTGCAGATAACCACTGAAATGCTTCAGGAGAGGACCGTGTTTCTCCACATAAATTTTCTTAATTAAAAGATCACTGCAATCACTGACATTAAAGCAAATTGTGTTGAATTCCTGTTTTGTTTCAGAGGATGGATAGATGGGTTTTAAACTCCTGCTGCCTCACAGTTTCAGATTTTCCCAGAGCTTTCTAATGGTTCCAGTGGGCATTCCTAAATTGTTCCTTTGAGGCATTTCTCAAGATAAGCTTTTTTTTTTTTTTGAACAAACAGCAAATCTGGAAACAAGTCCCAGTTGGGGAACTCCAGGGCAACGTCTGGAAGAGAAGGGTCCCCAAGTGCTCAAGTGTTTAATGGGGTGTTTATATATCAGCAGACATATCTGGACCAGTCATAGGCTCCCAAGGCTCTCCTTGGGCTGCCTGCAGCAGCTCTGTGAGTCCCAGTCTTGGTAAAGGGTTTGTGGATGCAGGAGCATGCTGTGCTCCTCGCTGTTCCTGACATTATTCCACAGAAGCAGTGTTGGCAGAGGTAAGACTTACCCCGCTGTCCTGGTTCATGACTTAGTGAGAGTAGTCTCCAATTGGGGTGGATTCATGACTTTCCTAAGTCTGAGCAAAAGCTGCAGCCCTGGCAGTGACCCCTGCCCAAGCATATCCTGGCCAGTCTGAAGGGTGTTCCTTTATCATAGAATCTTTCATAGAATCATAGAATAGTTCAGGTTGGAAAAGACCCTTGGGATGATCAAGTCCCACCATCAACACCACTCTACAAATTTCTCCCCTACACCATATCCCCCAACACCACATCTAAATGACTCTTAAACACATTCAGGGATAGTGACTCCACCACCTCCCTGGGCAGCCTATTCCAGTGTCTGACCACTCCTTCTGTGAAGAATTTTTCCTAATGTCCAGTCTAAACCTGCCCTGTTGCAATTACTTTTTTAGTAATTAGCTTGGTCTCACCCCTCTGTCCAGCGCCCAGCTGACATGAACTGTAAGAAATTATAAGGTACCTGGAGCAAAGGACAAGCTTTGTTTTTTGTGTGAGGCAAGACAAAAGGTGCTCTGTAACCAGCATACCATGGGCTGCTGAAAATTGTGAGACTCTAGCTCAGAGTGAATATGTAATGCTGACTGAATCTATCACAAGTCATAAAAGTGCTTTCCTTACTTAAATTTTGCTAGGTTGAAAAATTCAGAGAGAGTCAGCTACAAACCAAAAACTGGACAGGTCTTACTTTTATAGAAGGAAAACTAGTCACTCCAAAAATGTAGTGATGAAGGCCAGACTGACATCTGTATCAGCTTCCTCTGTAATTAATTAGTTGCTTTTTATTTTAATCAAAAGCGCGATGGATACATTGCACTGTAAATGCATTTTATATCATTCCTGTCCTGAAGAACATCCAATGTAATTATAATCCCAATTAGTTCATCAAAATAGGTCATCATACTGTATGTGAAAAAGCCATCTTTGTCCATATTGTACTCATAGCTCTAGTTTACCTTATTCTTGGAGAAAGCAAGTTATTTTAAATAGTGGAGTTGAGTATCTGTGCAAATGTTGCTGAGAATTCTCAGAGATTTCAAGAGCTAAAATTGCTAACTCAAATATTCTGAGTGCAAATATTAACTATAATTCTACAGTGAATGCTCTGATTTTGTTAGCTGCACAAAAACAGATGTATGAACAGATATAGTATCAAGATAATCCTTTTATTAAGGTGTAGAAAATATTTCACTTTTTATTTCAGATTTTTTTCTGTCTCTTTACCAAAACTTCTGCCCCATAAGAAGCATATGTAATGCCCTCAAATCCAATTTGCTTTTTTTCCAAATCCAATCCCATAAAATGTATTTTGCATAGGATTTAGCTAATGTGCTAACAATTAATCAACTTGACTGAAAAATCAGAACCACTTTGCATGTCTGTCTGTGATATATTTGTTTGGAGCCCTTTCAAATATGTAAATCACTGAACTTTTAATCAAGGCTTAGAGAATTAAACATGTTTCTCAGGCATTGTATTTCTCCGTGTTTGCCATGTACACGCACACAAGCACACACTCATATAATGCAAATTCTTATTCTTTCTGTTTACAACTCCCTTTGTATGTCCTTTTCTTCCCTTCTGTCATGATTACTAGTGGCCTCATTGAAATGAAGGTCTGTGCTACCTGACATCATTTACATCCACAGCGTTCTGTTAAAGAGCAGAAACCTTTGTAACAGTCCTTTAAAATAAAAATTGCAACATTTTTGTGAATTACACATATGAGGAAATATACATCTGGATGGTCCCATTAGCAAATTGGAAAGAGATTGAGTCATAAGTCACTATCTGCCTCCGGGTTTCTCTTACACTCAGCATGTGTGGACGCAGTACATATTTCCCAGTTACCATCCAACACTTTGTAGAAAAAAAGATTTCCTGGGATAATGGACTACCTCAATTCCAAACCCCCTGCGCAAGGGACAGGATGGGTGTACGGTAAGTTTTGCCTTTAGCCAATTGCTCATGGTTTGATAAGATGCAAGTACCATTCACAGGCACCCAGAATCCCTCTCTCAGATTTCCCTTAGAAAAAAATAAAGGATGTGTTTTTTCGTCTTTAGCAAATATATCCTCCTGTGCACAAAGCTATGTGACAGGGACTGCTGTTCAGGAAGAGACAGAACTTAGATATATAATTTATGAAGCACTTTTGGCACAGACATTATAAATATTTAGTGTTTTGGGTGCACACTGTATGTTATGTGACCTGCATCCACATGAGGAAAAGCAGCCCAGCCTTTGGACTTCAGGAGCTGAAAGTCTCAGCACCTTCTGGGCTGAAGTACTGTCAGAAAGACTTTATGAAGATGCAACCCTTTCTCATCTTGACTCCCTAAATTATTAGGCGTTTAATTTGTCTTTTTAAAAATTTATTTATTACGCACTTTGAGAGTCAGGAATAAGATTCTCTAATGAGTAGATAGTATCATCCCTATGAGATAAAGAGTTCAGGACTGCAAAGTAATCTTATGTGCTATTTATTTATTTACTTATACTTTGTCGAACTGAATCTGCCTGATAGAGTTAATTACTGCACTCTTTTCTGTATCTTGCCAGTCTGATGCGGATGAGCTCAGAAATCCAAGCAATGACCTGAAACACCCTGACCAACAAGCTGCTGGTGCTAAAATATGGAAATGTGTTCTGGCACACATTCAGGCTATTGCAACAAACAGGACAATGGCCACTGCTGCAGGAGAAAGGGCTGGAAACTGGCTTTCCAAAAGATGCAGTGCTTTGAAATCACCCATTCATGTCGCAAGTTCAAACACCTTGAGAGACATCACATGCTGCAGTGGGAATGAATGCCCTGGTAGGTCTGAGGGCACCTTGCTATAAAAGCACACTGCATCTTCCCTCCCCACATCAGCATGTGGCAAAGCAGAAAGAGGCCACCTGGTTCTTTGTAATGGTGATGCTTTAAGATGACTAGCTGATGTGGAAGAAAAGCAAGCACAGCACACAAGATCCAATGGAAGTGGGATAACAGCTTTCCAGGGCTTTGATGGGCTTCCTGCTGCTGGTCTTCTGAGTATCAGGTTGATCCTTTCACAATTCCACCTTCCCAAAAGGCTTCAGCAAATGGATTAGTAACAATTTTACGTAACTCACTGGAAGATCATGCGAGTTCTATACATGCATGAATTTTATATACCTTGATAGTTCTGTAAATAACTTATCATTCCCATTCGAAAATTGTGGCATCTAGTAACACTCTTAAGTAAAAAATAAACCATTTGTTGACAAAATGCAAACACACACTGTACGGTATTTCGCACTCTGAAGGGAATTTATTCTTCAGGAAAAAGTCATTGAGGGTTTTCAAAGCTGAGAATGCCAGGCCAGGTTGTCATTTTTTAAACATAAAGGTGTAACAATGCATTCATAATTCACACTCCCACGGCAGCAGCCCCACCAAAAGAACAGCATTCTTCCTTCGCCATCAGCACAAGTGAATGAAGATGTTTGACAACTTGTTTAGCAATCATTTGGACAGTAGGGCTGCTCAAAACTAGTGAGAGGTCTGGCTCATTTATTTCTGTACTTTTCCAATTTGCTTCTTTTTCAAAAGACAACAAAAGCAATAAAAGCACAAACTACTTTACTGTAAATAAATGATTACTTGTGGTGCTTTGCTGAAATATTCTTTTCAAAAAGTCTTTGCCACCCCCAGGACTAAAATTTCAGTGCAGTAGTTTATTTACATATCAGTCCCTGAAATATTAATACGGGAGCTTCTTTACAGAATTGTGCCCCAGCAGCACTGTGAAAGCTTGTTCATTAAGACCACCTTCTCTGTCACAGTGAGGTGTTTTAGTCATGATGTTTTTCAATAATGCAGTCATTAATTTCCCTCTTAAATGGGAGTATCATCAGGAGTAAACTGAGAGTATTAATCATCAGTACTATAAGGTGACGACAAAAATACTTCTGATTTCTTATATAAATGTTATTTCTAAGATGTCACCTGTAGACATTGTCTCACACACTAGAGAGCAATTCACTTCTTATCAATATAAGCAAGGACTGAAGGCAAAGGCTCAACCTTGAGGAGGATCCTAGTGATAGAAAATAATAATTGATGAGGGCTTCCTCTCAGATGATTTTGACACCTAGTTTTTCTGCAAGTGATCCTTGTTTTCTTTTTGGGCATTTAGTTTTGAAATCCATGGTCAACTGTTTTTTTAAATTCTGATCCATCTCTCATGAAAATTAAACTAAAGTCTTGCTTTCAGACTACTGGTTTGGGGTTCATTAAATATTGAAGTTGGAATGCATAATCTTCATTTTACAGAGAGTAACAGTATGTTAAGAATGTTAGGGCCCTGACTTTATAAACTACTGTTTTACATAAATGACATTTTAAATAACTGAAATGTGAAATATTCATATACTTAATTTATATTAATAATCCTTTACAGGTTATTTTGATTGAAATCTGGGTTATGATAATCCCACCATATAACAACAATATACCAGTGTTTCATTCATGAGGTTGTTCTAATAATAATACAAAACAGGGGGAAACAACATAAAATGGAGGACAGAGAAGTATTAACATTCATTTCATTTATAAATGCATTTCAAAGATGAAATAATATGTTCAATATTGAAATCACTAGAATGACACAAGTATATAAAATGTTGCATACAGATTTGATAAAACCTGGCTTCTACACAGCCAATTCATACTCATTTTGAATACTTTTAGTAATCTAAATAATAACACTGTAAATTTTTGCAGGAATCTGCTCTTGGACTGGAGCTTACTGTAGTTCTCTTTCCATGTAGATTGCCCCCACGGTCTTAAATGACTTTGCTTCAATTTGTAATTAAAACGAACCTTCCCCCATGATGAATCCAAATTAATCTCTGTATCAATGGGTATTTCTAGCTTGTTCCTCCTTATTTTTCTCCTCTTGTTGCTGCTTCTAAATATACAGGGGGATATTTGGAGTACTTAGTGCTTCTTTGCTGAAGCAACCACACAACACTAGCAAAAGAAATAGTAGAGGAGATCATTAACTGCCAGGAACAGGATCACAGAAAAAATGCAAGGAGGGCAAGACTTTGCCTCACCCTTCCCCAGATGTGTGGGTTTTTTTGCCCAGAGAGAATAATAATTGTCAACTTTACATGACCCAGTAGCCGGAAGCTTTTCCAAACATGTGTCTGTTGCGGTTGTTTTAATTTGATGTTTCTGTCAGAGAGATGATGTCACTGACATCATTTTATGAAACTACAAGAAATATGTAACTGGTCTGCTTAAAAGTTACTGACAACACATGACCTTGGCATGGAGCTAGGTTTATGTTGTTGATTTACTGTAACAAGTTCCTTCTGGATTTGGTAATTAATATCTCCTGAATTAAGCGCCTCATGTCATTGCACTAATAAATCTCATCCTGTGCAGAAAGAAGTTGAATTTTCAGAGGTGAGCATGATACTGAATTTAAATATACAAAAAGCAATACCCCTCTATTCCCTTCAGGTAATTAAATCATCCAGTAACATATTCTGTCTTTTCTAAGGTTTTTGTGACAGGGGGCCAAAACCTGTATGTTTTCATGGAAATATATTTTTCCTCTGTCACTTAAATCCAAATATGAAATGCTTTCCAGACATTATAAGCATTTGGACTCTTTATATCAGACTTGTTTGAAATCTAGTCTGTTTTCAAACATCACCTGACAATAAATTATCTGAGAACACAGATAGTTGCTGTGTACACATAACCACTAGAAATTTGGAAGTAATTTATAAAGGGAAAAGGCTAATTCTGCCCTCTCACTCCATGGCTGTAGAATTATATTGTTACCATTGATTATCGCATCAACAACATGGCAATTTGCAGTAGATCAAACGGCTGCTAAAAATAGCTTCCTGCCACTGTCCGTGGGAAGGACTTGGAAATTCTGCAGTAGCATTGCACTTACTCTTTCTCCAGCAGGATGAGGATGAGGATGAGGATGACTGTCTTCTCCACTCTTTCACACAGGTAGCTTCACACTCTGCTCTTTTAGCTCAGTGAATTTTTTCAGTGAGTGGAAGTAGCAGTGGTGCAAGACACCATTGGTTTGGATTGTTTTGTAAAAGCATACATGGCTGGAGGGTAGCCTAAAGCCTTCTGAAACTTTTTAATTTTTTCTTTCTTTTCCTTCTTTTGTTCATCAATCTTATATTGTAGGTGATAATCTTTATTTTTTTGTTATTTACTTCCTCCTATTTGATATCATACACTTTGACTATTTAAAAAGTTGTCCCATGAATATCCGTTGTTTGTCCATAGCAAAGTAGCTATAAAAATCAGGTTAAGTATATAAATCAAGGAAAATTATTTGTATAAGGGGCAAAAGGGTCTTGCAGGACCCAGTGGTACTGCAGCTGCCATATATGCAGTAGGCCATATATGCCTCCATAGGTGAAGTAGTGTTTATGTGATGCCAGAAGGCACTAATGGGTGAGAAAAGCCAGGGAGTTTAGCCCAGTGCCCTTAACTGCTTCATCCGTAGCTCCACTTCAAGGAATCTGCTCTATATGATGACCTGAATACTCAGATGAGGTCCTTTGCTGCTTTTGCTTTGTCTACTCCACACTTACCCACCGACCACAACATGGTGTACTGGGGAAGCAAAGACCCTGTATGGGAGCATCAGGAGGACTTCAAAGGTTTGGTCTGCTTTCTTAGAGAGGTGAGCACTTAGTTATTTCCCTGAAATCATAAGCATACAGTATATATATTAAATGTTATTATTTAGCATCCTCCAGCTTAGATGTCAAACTACTTTCCTCTCACGTATATGTCTAAAGGCTAGAATCCACAGCAAAGGGAGATATTTTAATCTTAAAAAAAATGTTCAAGTTTTTTTCATTAATCTCCTTTTAAAAATGTATTTCATTCAATCAAAATTTGCCAACAAAGATTTTCCATTCAAAAACATTGATCAGTTCTACCTACAATAAAATATTGAAAAGCAACTAGATTACCAAGTTTAATTTCAGTTAAAAACAGGAGTGGCTGAAAGTCTTTTCCTGACAGTGCTAAAATGCCCTTGATATGTCAAGAAATCTTTTTGACAATTTTCAGATCTAACTTGAGGGAGTCCTATGTTATAACTCATCTCACTAGCTAACGAGGACCTGATCACAGAACGAAGCTATCCTTTCTGAGCTAAGTGATCATGATTTTATTATACTTGTCATCTGCAAGCAGAATGAACCCTCAGCAAGAAATTTTTGTGTTTCAGAGGACTCAGTTTCACCAAACTGAAAGTAATCATAAGCAAAGTCAGTTGGGAAAGATAATTTTAATAGGAAAACAGAACCAGTGATAATTGGAATGAGGTTAAAAATGCTTAATAAATGTCTAAAATCTCACAAGGAAACAAGGCTACAGCATTTAATAATTCAGCCTCATCTATCAAGACAGTAAAAATAATACAGGTTAAGAAGCACATCAGATGGTGAAAATAAATAATAGAATTTAAGTGGAATCAGGAAAAAACAGATAGAGGAACAAAAAGAGCAGGTCAAAGCCTATAGAATGTTGAGAAAAAAGAAGGAGTTTAGGAGTCAGGACCAGAAGGACCCCTAATACCAGCTGTGGTCAGATCTTGGACAGAAATGATAGAAGGTCAATAATGCAGAAAGACGATGTCCAACAAACGATCTTGATCTGCAGATGTGTGATACGGCCCCCAGCAACAACCACCAAGAATGTAAAACAGAAAGCAATAATGTAAAACATTTTAAAATTAAGCATGCCTGAAAAACTTTTGGTTATGTGTCTTAAAAGAATAAGTCCAGGAGATGTGTCAACATCAGCGTCAAATTCTAATACTCTTAGATAACAGGAAATTTATGACTGATACAAAAAAACCCCTCGCTGTTAACATTTTTAAAAGTATTTGTAGTTTAATCATGTTGGCATAAGCGTAGACAAATAACAAAGAGCTGATATAGCATTCTGTTAATACAGAATTAAGGAAATAAACAAATCGAATTAGCTTTGATTTAAGGAAAAAAATTCTCAAAGTATATTGATGTGGGGTTTTTTCCTGAGAATCTAAGGCTTAGTTGAGAATGACATTGTTAATTTAATACAGTTAGTGTCTTCTTAATGCTGGTCAGAAATGTTTTGGCTTTGTTCCACATGGTGTTTTCACTGAAATGAAAAGATAAAAAAATCAACATTGCATACTTTTGAAGGATTCAAAACTAGTTAACTGAATTTGTATCAGAGTAATTGTAAACAGTTTTCAGCATCATTGAACAGATGTGTTTCTAATAAGGACCCTTGGGGATCATTTGTATTGAACATTTTTTCCCAATGACCTTGAAGAAAATGTGAAATGTTAAAAGGAAAAGGCTAGAAGCTGAAGCAAGCTGAATTCATACTGATTCCCCTGGCCTAAAAGATGAACTCACATTTAAGCTTTAATGAGCCAAACTGGAATCATAAAACATTGAAAACCTTCACTATAAGCAGGGAGTGCTAGTTTTAATCAGCTTATCCTGTTTTAAATCAGACAAAGAAACAAGATTACATGTCATTTTTACTTGGATCAAAATTATTAGATTTACTTTAGTTCATCCTGTGAAAATTCTGAAAATTCTGTGTCAGAGCAGCTTCTGCCCAGCTTTGCCCCTTGCATGGCCTAGTCACAGTGTCTAAACAAGAGGAAATGTTATGTCCAACTCATCATTTACAAATATCAGGTATGGGCATGATTTTGAATTGATGTTTGCACTTTGTAGTAATGGCTGTGCTTTCTGAGTAAGATTTAATGTTAGCCACACTTTGCAGAACTGAGTGAAGTTGACCATGCTCCTCCAACCCAACATTTGTTCATGCTGATCAAAAGCCGAAGACGGGAGACTTCATGTTCTCTCCTGAACCTAATCCAATACTTATATAAAAGAAAAGAAAAAAAAATCATACCTGTTTTGTGACAGATTTCCGATAGTCATACTGGGAAAAAAAATGCAAATAGGTTATGGAAATTGTCACACTTTGCTCTGTTTGCATTAAGCAGGATGTCTTCTATTCAACTGAGAGTCCTTAAATGTCACTATGGCTCATGGATACTAACAAAAGCAGAAGAAAAATCAAAATAACACAGAGATATTCATTCCTGTTTTGTCATGAAAAGCAAATGGTCAGCTATGAAATTACCAGGAAAAAATCTAGGTGACTTTATTCTCTCTCTTAAATCTACCTGCTTCCTTCATGAATGCCATTTGTTTTTCTGTTCTAGCCTTTGGCCTATAACCATCTGCAGGGTGTACAGTGATGCTATTAGGCAGCTCAGCAGGAATTGGTCACACCTTCTGTGGGGGCATCTCCTGCGAAGTATCAATTCATTCCACCAACAAAATGGTTCATTTCTTGCTGTGTCCTATTTTACCTTGTTTTGTCTTTCTCCATTGTCATTTATTTCTTGATGGGTTTAGAGATTTTAGAAAACCACTGACTCTCGCTAAAATGTAATATATAATGTACACATGCTAGCAATGTTTGCATCAATACAGTATATCTCCAGATGTATTTGATGTATTTACTCCTTCCATTTGAGGATGGAAGCTCGAACCGTGACTGTTATGCCTCTGGTAATTTCAGTATGTCTTCTTATTCTAACAACAACAGTTTATTCAGGTGCAATGCATACATATTGCTTATTTAGCAGTCATCTATAATTCCATGTGAGACAGGCCATGTTTTGGATAAATAGGTCACTCATAAAAGTAAACAGACAAGATTTTCTTTTCTTTCACTTACTGTCAGCAATAACAAATTTATGACAACGATATCTGTGCTGTGCCATGCAACATATTCATTTGGAACATTTTAACACTGAGTGCTGTCATACTTTCCTCTCTCAAAAAATTCCTCAACAAAAACAACTTCATAAAAGCCCTGGCCCAGATCCAGAGCAAATCAGATCCAGCTTTGAGTGTGCTTAATTTTTATGTCCCTATATTTTGGGAAAAGAAGAGGACTGAATGAGTTTTCTAAGCTAACTTTTCTATTGTCCTTTAAAGTGGAAAGAGGTGGGTGCTTCTAAAGGACTCCAGGAAGCCCAACCTACTTTTAAGGCCTGCTGGTACTTTATTGTTTTGTAAGCTATCCCACCGGTACAAGAAAAAATAACCAGTAGAAGTACCCATGTGTTCACAGCATCCCAGTACTCTGAGCACTGGTGTTCTGAAGCTGACTCTCGTTTTTATACAATGTCAAAAAAAAATACAGAAGATACAGCAAATATAATTCTGCAGTCTAACCACTTCTGTGGAGAACACATTAGGTGGTGTGAAAAGTAAGGTAAAGATAGCCTTTCTAGAAAATACCCTTGCTAAGAGGTCTGGCACTAAACCCAAGCTCTAAGAGTAGACAAATAAATAATTACATTTCATCTAATGGAGCTGGAACAGGGTCCCCTTTGAAATTGGAATGAAATTTTGGATGATAACAATGAAATTTTGCTTACTTTACATGAATAAGCATCACTAACTTTGAAATTATATAAATTTGACTCTTCAGACTCTATGTATAGAAATCTTTACCTTTTAAGCCACAAATAGGAAGTCCCTGGCATGCCACATACATACAGTTTTTAAATACTTTATCCGAAGTTGAAGACATGTCTACAGGTGAATTTTAAAGTACAGAAAAGGTAACTTCAAGCAAAAGTGGAAAAAGAGGAATAGGTTAAAGATGAAATTAAAAATGTAAGTTGTTCTCATAGTGAACCATTCATTGCCTCTGAAAAATGTAAATATATCCTCTTTTTTTTTATAAATCACACCGACCTAGAGAGCTCTGTCTGATCTTGGTCCAATCAGTCTGCCTTTTCTTTAGCCACTAGGATAACCATTTCTAAATTAATTAAAACCTGTATTACTGGAGATTTTTGTGACTGTTTGAGATTAGTCATTAGAATAAAAATTCTTACCAGGGTCTGTAGTTCACAGAAGACCAGCCATGCTGACTCAGACAATATGTTCCTCCATCAGTAGCCATAAATCATAAAATCATAGAACATTTGGGGTTAGAAGGGACCACTGAAGTTCATCTAGTCCAACCTCCCCTGCAATGAGCAGGGACATCTTCAACCAGATCACACATGCTTACAGAGGTGTAAAAAACAAGGCAAGCATGTATGCTGATTCTCCCTAACAGTCTTCCAGCCTCTTCTAAATACTGTTAGCTTTTTTTTTTTTTTCTGTACTTATCTGTTCTGAATGGATTTCTGTTCTAGTAACTTCTGTCTTCCCGAACTCCCATCTCCTTTCCTTGTAGCAACCATATCATTCTTCAAGAGGGGCCCATTTGCTTGCAAGGACCCTGGTGATTCTTCTGAGGACTGTGTCACTAAAATCATACCTTTTCTTATCCATTCTCAAGATAGCAATTATTTCCTCAGAAGGCACACACCCATGTACGGCAATATAGTCCTTAAGCAGACAGTAATCTATGACTGTTTATTCTGCACTTATTTTTCACTTTAATTTATATGTGTATTGTCTGCCTTACACTTTTTAAGTCAAGGTGTTGTTTGCCAGTTATCAGTTAGACCCCAGTAATAAGGCTTTCAGCATCTGGTTGTGTCCGACAGTGACTACTGTTAGCTGGAGGCACTCTACTCTGCAGCAGTAAACGCGCATTTTTTGCAAAGGGAATTTTTAAAGCTGCCTCCAAATTATTAACGTATACATATAGGAGCTTGACTATAATACAGTCATATTGTCCAATTTGAGAAAGACCAATTCTGTGTATAACAGTCAAAGGGGGGAGACTCAAGAGAAAGCCAGTGTGATACAAAAATTGCCTTTGATGCATCTCTGTATCTGTATTTCTCAATAAATCTTACTGTGAAAGCTGATGGGCATTGAACAGGTACTTAATGCAAGTCAGGACACAGTGGGACAAATTATTTAGGTATCTAAATGTGATAAAGAAGAGTTTCATAGTAGGTTAAGACATTTAAATACAAAGAATTATCCGGGAGCTAAAGCCAAAACAAATAGACTCAGTTTTTGGTAAGTCTTACTTTAACTGCCTTTGTCCAAAATTATGCTACTGAAACCTTCCACTCATTCCTGAAGAGGTTTAATTCTTTATGTATTCTCTGAGCAGGTTCACCGCTGCCTGAGTGGATTATGGCTCTTGGCAAAGGTCACTGCCACCCCTGCTGCTCACATTCCAGCCTGGTAACAGCAGACTCAGTCACAATATGAGAAAGCCAGGTTCATTTTCCTCTTTTGCCTAAGAATTTTCAAACCCACATCCCCTGCATCCCAGGAAAGTACCCTAATCCTCCACTTCAACTAACTAAGAGCTGGGAGTTTAACAGAGTCTGTGCCACTGCCAATCAGAGTATGAAAGGAAACCTGTCTCCTGTGCCCATTTTTTAGGGTATTCCCCTGGGTGGGAGGAAGCCTCAGGTGCAGTCTCTTCTCCAAGGACTGTTTATGCACTGCAGCTTATGACTGGTGCATGTGAAATGCCTAAACAGACTGTGGAAGAACGTCAAGAGCCTGGATCTTTACTTGTCCCCAGGGAGTGCTCTAACTGCATAATCATGCTCATGGGTAAACTCTTTCCAGGATTTTCATGCTTTTGTGCATAAAGCAGCAGGTGCCATGGGGAATGTCCCCGAGGAGCCTGGTGTTCTATCAGAGCAGGTACAAATCTCTGATGGATAGAGATGACCCCTGTTGTCTCACACCACAGATAAACACGCTAAGAATTAGCTTATTGCAAGGAGAGAAATGGTACTAATATCATTATGCCTATGTTAATTTTTTTTTTTAATAAAAGGTATGACCCTCATATGCTCAGCTTTAAAAGAAAGAATGTAGTGGGAACTCAGTGAGAGGAGGGGGAGAGAGGGCTTGGGTGCTGCAGAGCTACCCGTGAGGCAGTCCAGAGGACAGGGTCAAGCTGGAGACATCCCTGACCTACCTCCTTCTTCTTTACTAGGTCTCAACAGCAGCTCCCAGACCCACTGCTCCAGGGCAGCATCCCATTTACCAGGGAGGGAGCCTGGGGAATCAACCTGCACCGGACCCAGAAGCCATCCTACAAGCCGAATGTCTGCATGTGACAGCTGAAATACCATTCATTGCTGCACCACAGACATGGTATCCACACAGCAGGCTGGCTTACACCACTGCTCTGATGAGCAATTCTCAAAAGTGCTTCAGATATGGAATTCAGATATGGAATGTGGGGCTTTTACCACAGAGGTCAATGCCTTTAATGCTGGTCATCTCTGGTGTTATGGCTGGATGTCTCATAAGAGTATGACATGCTATATTACAAAATGTAACTAGTTATTTTTTCTTTTTTTTTGTCCCTAAGAAATAAAAGTCATTCTAACTGCAAAGGGACAGTATGTAGCTGCTATTGAAAAAAGCTGTAAGACTTCTGGGTTTGATTCATGGTGGTAGAATCTGCAATTTACAAAGGCATGGGTGAAATGTAAGGATCTCCATATCAAAATAATATGCTGTCATTGCTCTTAAAATGGATCAGGATGACAAGACTATTAAATAGTATATAATGTGCAATACAGACAGAAGTATTGCATGATGCAAATCAGTTACTACTTTGTCGTTATATAAGGTCCTGAATTTTACGTTCCTTTCAGTGTCTTCAATTATGCAGTCCTTGATGGACCCCCTCAGAGGAAAAGTTACTACTTAACAGCACAGAAGCAAAAAGTTCTGAAGAAGAAGTAGTTATTTGATTCTCAGTAGGGCTCAAAGGTGTCAGATTTTATACAACAAGCGAGGATGAAATCACAGAAATTTCCTATAGTATCATTAAGCTGATATTGTATTTATCTAAAATACCATACAGATTTTTGTAAGTAGCAGCTGTGGAGTTCATGCATGTATGGTAGGCAGATGGAAATGATCAACTGTAACATCTCCAAAGGGGCTTTTGTGGTGTATCAGACCAGTGAGTCATGAAATGAGAAATGATTGCGTGACAGAATCCAGGAGCTCCATACCAGATGAAAGCAAACATCATCAAGTGAGTATTCTCCAGCCTAAGACACAGTGAGAGACATACTGTAGTCACTTGACTGATAGTTTTTTAAAAGATAGTTCCAAAATGCTGGGTAACTCATTTATCTGCAGTCCACAATTTTCCATGCAAAAGTGTCTCCAAGGAGTTTCAATTACTGCAGGGCAATACTAGATGTAAGTGAAAATACTGAAATGTTATGGCTGTTATCACATATAATATAAACAAAGTCATGCAGGTTTTTTGCCATTTACTTTTGAGCTGCAGAAAGATTCTATATGATAGGCGCAAAGTGAATTTTAGACTGAGAACTATCAGGCTTATACATTCTATTTTTGAACAAAACAAGGCATGAGAGTTACATCTTGCTTCACTCTAAAAGTCTTTTCTGCACATTTATTTTATACTTTAAATGTTACTGATTTTGTGTTGTAGATCCAAATATCTAAGCATGTCTCTCTAGAAACATTTAATATCCCTCAAGGTCTTCAAGTTCCTCCTTTACTTGGAAAGCTGAGGTACAGATATTGCAACAAACTGTCAGCTCATCAGGCACAGAATAAACATAAGGTCTCAGAACTGCTTTCCCGTTTTGTCAGCTAGTGGCTACAAACATATCAGGTTTAGTATATTTTTTTAAATTGTTACAATGTTATTGTGGTTCTCCAAGCAGGGGTGACCAATTCCTGGTAGTCATGAGCCATTTTTAAATTTCAGGTCAAACTCTGCCCATTACTGGTATGAGTTGTGCTTGCTTGCTTGGTTATGTACACGGTGAGCAACAGATGGGCTGGCACTGGGGTCGAGTCCGTTTTTGACTATCTAGAGGAAGATCTCATGAGCCACATTGAGCTAATTGGACTTACCCATAGCAAAGTGTTCTTGATTCATTGGGTTGAAATGGGCAGAAACTAACACTGGGATGCATGCACGTGGGATGCACACTCTCACTGCGTGGATGGCTTTGACATCTGTTGTCTCCTGAGGTAACATGTCTTGGGTCAATGAGGTAGTGCAACTTTGGTAGTTAGACCTTGTGCTTGACTGAGACATGCTTCACCATCGGCAGGACGATTGTGAATAAATCTGCAGAGCAGCTGGTCCCCAGTGATGGTTTTTCTGCTGAAGGAAACTTACAGGTCAGTGGTCGTGAACCTACCCTGCCCATTAGGCATTTCTAAGGTCTAAAAGGTAAGCAGAGAGGAACTGTGCTGCACTCCACATCCTTTAATGAAGGCCATTTAGCAACAGAAATACATGAAACAGGCATCTGGGGTATCACTCTTTAAGTTTATGGATATGGGGATTTTTGCATCATGGAGAGTTAGTGTACTGATGTTCTGCCTATACAGAGATAAAATTTTACACAAACCCACAAGTTTTAGCAATGCTAAGATGAGAAAGACTATGGATGAATGCTTGCTTTCTTGTAAGCCATGAAAAACCAGGAAGCTCTTAATTTTTCACATCTGCTGTCGTTGTAATTGTTAATATGTTGTACTCTCAAGTAAACACTGAAGTGGTAATGGTACTTTGTTTTAGATCTAAAAACCCTGTTATGGGCAAAGGAACATATCTTATATGCAAAGCCAGAAATCTCCTGTTAATGTCATTCAAATTTCATCGATCAGTAATTCAAAAAAATTATATAATTACTACTCAAAGAGAAAAAGAACATTATTACAGAAAAAGTCTCTACAATAGTACAATTATAAGAGTTACACACTTCCTAGTATCTACACTTTTCCCTGCTTTTATACTCCTCCATGCCCCTCCAGGTGCTAAGGCCCCCAGGCCGGCTTGGGGTGGAGGTGCTCTGGTGAGTCATCAGTGTCCCCAGTCCTTTGGCATGAGTATGATGTTGATGGCTTCTTCCTCTTCAGTCCTGAGGCCACTCAGTTCTTCTTTTATATGCTTTCTAACACAATATGCACCTTGCTTTTTCTTCAATGCTCTGTAATCCCACATTATATCTGCGTTTACTGTCACTGTTGTGTTTTACATATGTTAGCTGCCTGGTTCTGGTTGTTGGCTCTGAAACTGCTTTTGCCAGTGTGCCCCCTCCGTTATCATCCCAGACTTCTCTGGTCCGCCACATAGCATCGATGTTCCCACTTTCAAGGCCAGAGTTACCACCCCATTGCTATACTCCTCCACACCACACCATTATGCTCAGGTCATAAATATTTCATTCTGCACAGCACACTTACTTGTTACTAATTCTATATTAAGAATAATGGTTATACCACATAATTGTACAAGGCTACGGAAAATTAAAACAAACCAGACATAGTCACCTGAATATTAGAAAATTGCTTGTTTTACGAAAACAAAGCTCAAGGCAAGTCATGGCAAGTTCAGAAAAAGTCATTCTGATGAAGTAAGCCTCAGTCCTGAGAACCTTCAGGGTTAGTACAAAGCCCATGGCTGTTACTAGTAAAGTCAATATTATTTAAACCAGGCTACCAGTCTGCAGTAGATAGATCAGAATAGAAAACCCCCCACAAGGTAGGATGAAATATATAGGCTAAATATTGAAGAGGCTTCAGAAAGCTACCTGACATACCTGTAATGGCCTTGTGGAAAGGTATTGATTTAGGAAACTCATGCCATGTTATAAGCCAAAACATGAGGATCCTTTCTGTAGGGCTGCATAATGTTGTAAGCAGATAAACTAAGGTCTGGCGTTGTGCATCGCCCCGCATGTCAAGCTGAGTGTCAAGTCTCCACACGCAGTGGTAGTTGGGAGGTCAGAGGATACAGACTTGTCTGACTGCACACCCCTACAGCCTCAGAGCAAACTAAGTCCCCAGGACTTGTTACTAATTTCAATAGAAGTTTTCTGCTTTATACCACTCATATTTTATTTTTGCTCACACTTTAGGTTAAGTTTACCAGAAAAATTTGTAGATGTCATAGACCTTAAGTTTTACATTACCTTTCATACTATGCCCCTGTGTCCAAAATCAAGATAATGATTGTTCAAGCAGTTTGTGATAATTCAGTCAATTCAGTTTTCTTTAACATTTTTTTCTCTATTTGAGAATTGATTGTTTAATTTCCATTTCCTAAGAAAAGAAACAATGACATTCCTTACAAAAATGTAAACTGTAATTTTCAGTCTTACCTAATAGCAGAAGAAGAGTAAGATAAGGGCTTACCAGCTGCTTCTGTCAACGATGGTCAGACTGCCTTTAGGGAAAAGACACATAACATATCAAAAAGGAAAATTAAAACCTTGATATGAGAAATAAGAGTTTTCCTCTTGCCAGCACTAATTCTTAAATTTTACTTCAATTTTTGAACAACACTTAGAGATGGTTTGGTTTTAGTCCAGCAGTGACTTGTATGTGTTCTATAGACAGAAGAAATCTATATCAGGCTCTAACACCTTCCCACAACTTGCATGTCACTAAGAGAACAATTTGTTATAAACAGCACTGGAAGAAACTGCTTGGGTTTGGATGACAAAATTTTATCAAAAAAACAGATCAAAATTTTGTAGGAAATCAAGTGCAATTGGCAAGAAATACTTGGTTAACTATGCAAGAAATTTATAGACCGTATGATTTTCTTCTATAATCTAGTTCTTTCTGTCCTTTCTTAAGCTTTATTTCTCCTCTTGCTCTTTCCTTCATTTTTCAGGACATAGATGGGAGTAATCTGCTTCCTTTCTTTCTTCTGGATGTTTCCACTAGATAGTTAATGTTCATGCCACCTAATCCACATTTTTGATATCTAAAGAACTCTCCCGGTCTCTCCCAGCAGACAAGACAGAGGTAATATTCGCATCTGCAGCAATGCAACTGGGAGAGGCTCTACTGAAGTCACTACTTTTTTACAGCTGAGCACTTTCAACCCTTAAATTACCCTGAGTTTCCTTGATGTCAAGAAGTTCAGGATTTATAGTGGATCTTGATATAAGAGATCCATGGTGAAAAGGTGAGCTGCTTGTGTATTTTACAAAACTGTCATTTTGAAGATGTCCAAAATATTTCCTAACTTCTCATTTCTAATCTTGTGTTTTGGAAGCATAATTGAGGAAGCCACTGTACAAGGTGNGTGCAAAGAGCATATCAGCATCACCTGCAGTTGATTCCTGTCTGTTCAGTACAGCTTCTGCACTGACTGGGTGCCCTTACTTGAGCCCTCCAGAAGATGTAAGTCAGTGTCTTGCTTATTTGAAACCTAATTAATCATAATAGTCTTGGGGCAGTTGCCAGTCAGTTGATGATGGTGTTGAGTTTTACTTGGATATTTTTCCCCATGAATTTGCAAAAACCACAGAATCTTTCAGAACTCTGATGCTTCAGTGCCTCAAGCAGCAATCGCAGGCACAGTAAAACTAATTTCCTCTAATCCAGCTCGTTATTTCATTTTGCTTAGAGAAAGGCCTTTTGTGAGCACTCATCATTTTCTTTCCGTGTAATACCCATTGTTATTGTTTCACTGTCATTGGAAGGAAGATACCACAAGCTACTGAGTTATGGGTGTTCAAGGCTGACCCTTTCTATCTCCAAAGAAATGTAGGATCATTTCTCCATTTGATAAAAGCACGTAACTCCTATTACGCTAATGGATGGTTCTAAGTATGCATATTATTAACTCCTTCGTTTTATGTGTCAGCTAATATTCTCTAAGTGCAAAGGGTTCCATTACTCAAAATCCCCAAACTATTCTTCATCCATTGTCACATTTGTGGACTCCATTTGCCAGCTCATCACTCCTCACACAGTATCATATCTAATTTGTTCCAACACTACTCTTAATAAAAAAAGTGAAGCCAAAGTTATTTAAGTTGATACAATAAAAGGTTTTGCTAAAGGCCAACTGCTTCGTGAGCAAATCCTTTTGTAATAAGAATAAAAAAATAGTCAACACCTTACATCAAGCTTCTTGGATTACGATATTTGGAACTTGTTAGCCTACATTTTTGTTCACGCACCTTTGAAAATCTTCTCCTTCTGTCACGGTGTTCTAAAGATAGATGCATTAGTAATAAAACCTTATTTGATTAAATAATTAAGTTCTTGTCAGACATAATTAAACACTAATTCTTAACAGAACTCTAATTATTTCTGCTTAGATTTCTCAGGTCACATAAACTACTTTTGCTTCTAAAAAATGCAAGGAGTATTAATCTAATTTAGTCCTGTGTTTTGTTTACTCCATTTGTTCTAAACTGATTCTTCATACTCAGTGGAGCTGAGGACCATAAATGCCAAGCATCCCATTCCTGCATCATTTTAGGGCCCTTCCCTCCCACCACGGAAATCTCACAGAACAATAGCACAGATTCAACACATGTCCCCCTACTTTTTGACAGGTGCAGTGTCCATGACAGAAGATAAGTTTGCCCTCCCAATACCATCCCAAAACTATGTCACATTTTATTCCTTCATAATATTTTTCATGCAGATATTTTACAGTGAGTACTCATCAGATTCTGAGCCCAATTAAAGGTGAAAACTTTGAATAACATTTTGTTTATGATAACACAGAATACCAGTTCAATCTACAGAACCTGTGTAAAAGAGTAGGAAAATGGCATGTTCTATATTTCAGTTCAGCTAAGCAGAAAATATTTAAAACAAAATTGAACTTACAACATAGCTTCACCATGAAGTCAGAGATTGGCTAATAATGTGTCTTCATAGCTCTGTGTTCTCCATGTCTACAAACTTTTTTAGTGTTTGTTGATGAAATAGAGTCAAAGAAATAAGCCTATAAATGCGATGGGTAGGATTCACTGTTGCAATCCAAGTTTAGGCTTAGGCAAGCCAACTTCTGCCATTTTGTGCAGCACTTTCAGATAGAGCTTTTATCAAGTCAGGAAATGAGCTTGGATTTTCCATAGATGTTTTACTACCTGCAATGGGATCTTGTGGGTAAGGACATCTTCCCTAGGGAAGCCTGGCAGCTGCAAAGCTGCCCATGAAAGAGGGTCATGGGCTGATAAGAGGGAGACTGTTTCCTGCCTTGTGGATCTGACGTTCAGCCGAGCTGGGCAGAATGTGCTCCGCATACCCAGTTATACGGGATCTATAGCTACCAGACCTTCAGGGAATAAGAACAGAGATCAGGCTTTCTTTCCCTGAATTCTTAAGTCTTTTGGACAGTATCATGTATTTAAATTAGGTGGCTTTATGTTCCCACATGTAATAGATTCTTTTCAGCTTTAATCAAACCTCTCCTTCAGGTAAACCTGCTTTCAGACTGTCTGATAGTGTCAGACACAGATGTAAATCTGAAAAAAAAGCTAAGGAAATTACTAACATTTCATCTACCATTTGAAAAAAAAAAACATTATTTCTTTTCTCAGAGACTAATATTTTGGAGTATAATATCTAAAGAAACTGAAGAACAACTTCAAAATGAAATCAAGGTCCTGTCTCATCTTAGCCTGGAAATTACTCTGATACAAAATGATGCCAAAAGGTAGAAGAAAATTTGTCTACGAGTAAAAATTGTTTCTTAATTAATGAAGATTGTACAGCTTGTGTAATGTCCTAAAGCCTACAAAGTGAATCTAATGTGTTTTTCCACTTCTGTGTCTTACTTATGTATCCCATCAAAAAGGACCATCACAAGAGAGAAAGAGTTTTTATGTTATTTATTTGGACAGATTTCATGGCTCAAAGGAGGACTTTGGGAACTTGCAAGACCATAGAAAATCAAAGCAGTGTAATGTTACTCATGATTGCATGGTCTTTTATTTACAAAAAATGACACAGCAATGGCTTATTTCATCATGTTTCTTCTGTTCATCCTTCATTATATAAAAAGAAATGAATGTAAGACAGATGAAAGGAAAAGTTTTTACGCAAGCTGCACTGTTTATTTCTGCACAGTATTGGCCTGATAAACTATTTCAAGAAGTTCTTTCCATCACTTTTAGAAGTCAAATGGGATAGAGTGCAGATTTTCATGGCTCATACCCCAGATAAAAAGAAGTACATAGAGTCTAGTATCTCTATCTGATCGCATTTTATCAGCTTGAACAGCAAGGAGATTTTAGATGTAAAGGGACCTTGATAAAGGTGACCAACTAATTAATACTTTTAAAACAAGACTCTTTTCCAAGCATGAGCCTTTTAGTACAATAACCAAAACCAATACTCCAACAAACTGCTGTTATAGTACATCTTTGGGAAAAGAAAGATTCCTTGAGATTTTCAATATCACAAGAAATATTGGCTTCAGTGAAGGAAAGAGATGGAATATAGCATAGAATATAAAACTGGGAAGCAGAAACAGAAAGAATCCTATAGTTAAAGCACAGATAATGATTCAGAGGGACCTGGACAGGCTTGAGAAGTAGGCCTGTGCAAAGCCCATGAAGTTCAACCAGGCCAAGTGCAAGGTCCTGCACCTGGGTCGCAGCAATCCCATGCACAAATACAGGTTGGGTGGAGAATGACTTGAGAGCCGTCCAAAGGAGAAGGGCTTTTGGGTGCTGGTGGATGAGAAGCTCAGCATGAGCAGGCAATGTGCACTTGCAGCCCAGAAAGCCAATCGCATCCTAGGTTGCATCAAAAGAAGCATGGCCAGCAGGTCGAGGGAGGTGATTCTACCCCTCTACTGTGCTCTGGTGAGACCCCACCTGGAGTACTGTGTCCAGCTCTAGAGTCCTCAGCACAAGAAGGACATGGACCTGTTGGAATGGGTCTAGTGGAGGGCCATGAAGATGATCAGAGGGCCGGAGCACCTATACTAAGAGGACAGGCTGAGAGAGTTTGGGTTGTTCAGCCTGGAGAAGAGAAGGCTCTGGGGAGACCTTGTAGATGCCTTTCAGTACCTAAAGAGAGCCTACAGGAGAGCTGGGGAGGGACTTTTTATTAGGGAGTGTAGTGATAGGACGAGGGGTAATGGCTTTAAACTGAAAGCAGGGAGATTTAGATTAAATATTAAGAAGAAATTCTTTACTGTGAGGGTGGTGAGGCAGTGGAACAAGTTGCCCAGAGAAATTGTCAATGCCCCATCCCTGGAAGTGTTCAATGCCAGGCTGGATGGGGCTTTGAGCAGCCTGGTCTAGTGGGAGGTGTCCCTGCCCATGGCAAGGGGCTTGGAACTAGATGATCTTTAAGGTCCGTTTTAAACCAAAATTTGTTCCCTCAACTATGAAACCTCTGTTTTGTTGACTGTGAGTGTTAAAGTTACAATGAATCATAACACGATCCCAGGAAGCAAGTTGAGCACACATGTGTTTACAGTTGGATTTCAAACTCTCCTGTAGCTAAAAAGGTGCACGTTGTAGATCTTCACTCTCTTCCTACTGCATTTAATTCTAACTGGCTTGTGGACCTGTAGGCCAGGAGCATCTACATCTTGGAGACATCTATTCATCCAAGACTGGACATTTTTCTAGACAGGGTGCTATTGTGAGCTAAACAGCAAGTAAAACAAATGAACGTGGTAATTAGACCAGATTAATTCCATGTGCTATTTCTTCAGCTGCACTCATAAGCTTAATAAATCATGATTGGTTTTACTTATGAGCATTAAATGAATATTACACTAGAAATACTGTTCAGGCTGCTGAATATCCATCTTCAGCATGTAACAAAGGAATTTAAAGCCCAATATGCTTATACTTTCAGTACACATGGCACAGATTAAATCACCTGCTCTTACATGACACATTAATCACAGGACAGTGATATACAGAGTGAAAATCTAATCTCTAGGGGTAAGAAATGGACATCAAAGAGATGACAAAGAAATGGGAACAAATTTCCCTAAGATAAACTGATGGGCATCTCCTAAAGTTTGACTTCCAAGAAGATAATGTCTTTTTATACATTTTGATTTTAGAGTAGTCATTATTCTAATTTGAGCATGAATGCTGATCCAGTCATTAAGAAAGAAATGTAGAAATAATTACTTAATTTGGTAACTGCCTCCTATCATGTACAGGTGACTGGGACTGGAGCTTTGCTGACCTCCTCTTGCAGGCTCTAATGCTCAGTGGCATGACTCTGAGAGCTCCCGAATGGCAGGTCAGTGAGTCAGGAGAGCTCCCACCCACCATGAGCTACACTCATGATGAAAAAACCTGGTGTGAGCCAGTGAGCGGCTGAAGTGTCTCAAGAGTTTCAGAAAAGCTTAATTAGCTGGACTAGAGCACTTACCTTTATGAAAGAAAACTAGCATTTTAATTCATGCATATAGGCTTGAGAGGACTTTGCTTGTATTGATTGAATCAGATAAGCAAAATAAGATTTAGTCAAGAACCACTGCAGAGCATTTATACTTTGAAGACATTGATTCTCAGACTTCAATCACCTTTGCTCCCCCTTCCCTCTCCCACTCTTCATAAATGTTGAGTGATTTTCCATCCTTTTTGCTGAGATTAAGCTGTGTCTGGTTAGGTTGCCAAGTTGTTCATTATTCTCCTCTGTCTTTTTTTGTCTGAATATACCTAAACATGACACCTGACTGCAGGAAGAATTGTCATTTGGGGAGACAAAACTCTTACAGAGGATGGAAGAAAATACACTCTGTTCTATTTCATTTTGTCCTTCCCTTTCATTTTTATTTTTATTCTTTCTTCTTTTTCTGTGGAGATACAAACAAAGATTTTGGAAGAAGTTTCAGGGGCCACATCCAGCCCAGCAGTCAGGGCTTGCTCAGCACCAGGAGGCAGAGAAAGATGTGAAGGATGACAGAGGGCAGAGCTAAGGCAGGAGCCACTTAGGAAGAGAAAGGTCCAAGTTTCTGTCAGAACCATAGCCTGAATCAGGGATTGATCTTGCTGGAGAAACACCTGGTGGACTCGAGTATTCTTTGTGGAAGAGCATGCCTGTGTTAAAAGTCAAAAAGAAAAGGGCATGGGTGGAGGCTTTTCACTAAATTGATAGAAGGCCAAAACCTTCTTTAGACAGTCAAGGCGAGTGCTCTTGTCCTTCTTGGTTGCTTCTTAGTTTATTCATCCCACCTGTTTTGCAACAGCTACATCATGTGGAAATAGCTGCTGTTTCCTATCCAGAGGGGTCCTTCTGAGCTCTGCCAGTGTTATATACTGTGCTGTAATGGAATTTGAGACAGTTAAAGCTGAGTGAGGGGAATTTTGCACTAATTCATAACATCCTACAAATAAATTGGTGAAATCTGCTGAGTTTTGCTAACAGCAGTAATTCTGATGTGTGGCAGGTTTTTTTTAAAATAAGAAGTATTGTCTGATCCCTGCCATTTTAAATTATTAGGTATTGAGGGGAAACAGAAATAGTTACTTCAAAAATGAAAAATATATACATATATATATATATATATATATGCAGCTACAACTTCTTAAATGATACCATTGTAAATGTTTTCATTTTAAACACTCTCATTTGAGTTGGTTCCCTGCAAGCCAGTAGCAAAAGATTTCAGCTTTCATTGCTTAATAAAAATGAAAATATGCAAGTCAATGCCAGTAGTGAATATGTTACTGAAAATAATAAGGGCAGATGGAAGTAAATTGGTTATATAAAACCAAGACAATAAAAACAAGAAAGCACTTCCAAGCCTACAAAAAAATTTGTGCACTTGGACCTTATTTATCTAAAGGAGTCCCACCAAAATATGCAGGGTCCAGTGAGGTCACCGATGACATAAGAGTAAGAGTAAGGCAGCTCAATACTTTGGAGGACTGGGACAAGGATTTTTGTATTGTCAGATTTCTGTGGTGTTAGTTAGCACTCTGACAAAAGGACTGTTTTGGAGAATTAATGCTTAAACTCCTGCTAGTTTCTTATTTTGCATCCAAGATGATAGAGTTGATAAATATTAAAGAGCTTCTTAGCAATGTTTTATTCCAGTCATAATTTTCTGCACCCCTTTTTTCCTGTCAGGACATCACATACACATAGCAATATGTGTTCAGTGAAAGGGAAGGGTTAGTTCTGTGAATCTCTAAACAATTTCTGAAAAAAAAATCATATTTCTGGAAAGGGTGCTTAGGTCATATCTACACTAAATTCAAATGCTGTTTGTATCTTCAAGCACAAACTCAACTCCTTTCCATACCACTTTGGCACAAGAACTTCTGACAGGCAGGATGTGGATAATGGGAAAGCCATGTCTTCTATCAGTGCAGCATGACCTGCGGATTTGCAGCAGCAGTATTGATTTACCCATTTAGGACTAGCTTGGCCAGCCCAGCGTTGCCATTTGTCTCAGTGCATGGCATGACCAGCTTCAGTCAGACTGATTTACTGGACTCCCAGCTATGCCAGATTCAGCAACTCAAGCTCAGGGATGCTTACATCAGAAAAACCCAAATGGTCTGAGCTGAGAAATGCTGGGCTCCTGCAGAGCCAGCAGGAGCTGGTTCCCATGCCACTACCAAATAAATGACAGTAAAATTTCTCCTTCCGTGGCACAAGTCAGTCTCTTGAGAGATGTGACTTATCCCTAGGTTCATTTCAATGACATTGCTGAAGCGTTCAAAACCTCTCTGAGGAATGACATGGTTCAGGTTGTTTTCTTCCCAGAGAAGCCTTGTTTACAAATACAATACACAGCTTAGCAGAAATCAGAAACAATTTCCTGTAACTCCTATATCCATTCCTCCAACAATGACCTTTCAATCCTGGCGTAATTCTAACACATACATTTATTTCTCCTGCCTCCAGTCCCTAGTCCAGTTAAAAGACAGACTTTGTGCAGTCTGTTCAGCAGTCTTTCTTTGCTCTAGAGTCTGGTTTGTATTATTTGAGGGAACTAACCAACAGCAACACTCTGAACACTATGGGATCTCCAGAACCTCAGGGATTATCAGCCTTTTGAGTTCATAGATGTTCCTGCAAAATGTAAAGTTTAAAATTTTCTCTTGACTGTTAGTTATGCATCTTCTATTTCTCTTTCCTTTTTTTTATTTTTTTGTCTCTGAAAAGAGAATACACTGGACTCATTTTAGTCCTTTAATCTGAATGCTCAGATTAAGGTTTTTGTTGTCACAGGCTTTCATGTACAGGTCATGGGGAGGGACAACCCTTCCTAGAGGGAGAGTCAGTGGCTCATCAGTGGGCTAAATTGCCTAATTGCTCCACTGTCTGTCAAGGAAGTAGCATCACCAGGGCATCAGCGATGAACCCATTTCTAAAGGACTTCAAGCAATGCAAATGAACAGTGACATGTTTTGTTGGAATTTATAAGAGGGGGGATTATAACTTCTAGGTCATCTTCGTCAGTCATATAGGCAAGGTAACATTTACCTGCCAAAGCATCTTTTTAGACAACTTCCATTGAAAATACACCAGGAAGACACATCTTCCCAAGGGTATCATACAGGCACAGTGTCTTCAGCTCTCAGAGGCACCAGCTCCACACTTGCATGTCTTCCACAGAGCGTGCGTTGTCCCTTCTCTCTTCAGCTTTTACTCAGTTCAGATGGTATTCAAAAGGGGAATGTCATAAGGGGAACTACTTGTTATAAAGTTTTTTCACCCCTGCCTCCTAATCAGTAGAGATTTAGATCAATAAATGTATTGATAAATCGATCTAAGATTTTTAAGGTTTTGACCAGGAAATATACTGCAGCCACTGCAACACTTCAGCTTTGATGAGACTATTCTGCTCATGGAAAGATTAAATAGTCATCCAGAAAGGCCTGGAAAATAATGGACTGAAATCTCTGCCTTAGAGCACCAAAGCACATGCATGCAGTTGGCAAGTTTTCCTGATGTTTTAAAACTGGCATATGAGTCCCAGCCTCATTAGATGGTGTGGTAAGTACAGCCCTGGGAGTGTTTGCACATGATATCTGAAAAGTTCAGCTGTACTTCCCCAGTGCCACATTATTTTTCTATTCCTAGGGAGAAACTGTGTTCTGGGAGAAAAATTGCCCGACAAGATAGCTAAATTGACAAAAGAGAAAAAGGGTGCATGAAGGTACTTTTGGACACTGAGATGCTACCAGGACTGAAGGACTATAAGGATGCTACGCTGTAGGACTTATGTTTTGAGATTACAAAAAAGGATGGGCAGCACCTATAGCTCTGTGAGATGAATGCCATGATCATAGGCTACTCCCTGCCCAAACCAACAGAGATTCATCGGACAGACAGCTGTCACTCATCCTGGGGACAGCACTGAACAACTCTACTGTAGCAGCGCCAAAGCTGTTAAGAGACCATTTTCTCAAAGGAACTCTAGGGATAGATGCACAAATTTCTTGTTGGTAGTATCATCAACAATGAAGGAGGTTTGACCTCCTTCAAACCCAGCCTTGTGGTACAAAGCTGCAGCATGTATTTGCACTGACAAATATGCCACATGAATTATTTTATGAACAGTTTCCTGGACAAGAGTAGCTTAGAATGTAATAAACATCTTTTCTGTGAGACATACAGAAAAAAAAAGGCACTAGCAATTTATTATATATATCTCTCTCCCAGCCAACACAGCTCCCCAGCCATTCCCCAGGTATCTACTTGGTGTCCCTGTGTTACATCACCAAAATACGAGAAAGCAGAGACATCAGTATCACGTACTTAGAAGCCACAATCTATTTTTGGTGTTACATTGAGGTAAATCAGGAGTCAACCCAGTGAAGAAAATTGCTCTCAGGTACACTGGTATTAACCTGAAAGCAGAGTGCAGTCCTTGAAATGCAGTTATATAACGTCTGGAGATGCTGGTGGAACAGATGATCTCTGAAATGCCACCAGATAATTAAGCTGAAGTCAAAGCCCAAACCTAGATCTCAATGCTGCATATTAATTTAGTAAAACAGATTATTCATGCTTCAGATGCTACCTTTTCGTCTGGGAAAAGCAGGTATCTCCTTAAGGAAATGTTGACTGGATTCCACTTCCTTATTTTAAATTTAAAGTCCTCAAGAGCAGTGAAGAGAACTGTATAGCTGATAAACATTTGAGACCAAGGGGAAAACATCGCAACGTATCACCAATATTTTTAGTTCCCCATGAATGATTTACATTCCCCTGCACTATCAAATATCTTCAAAAGAACATGTCAAAAGAGGAGAGCAGTGCACTTGGTTCATGTTAAGTTAAATTTGCTGCAAAAAGTCCTGAGTATTCAAAGCTCTGAGCCCCAGTTCTCATCTCTGATGTTGGGCACACACTTGCAGACGGGTTTTGAAAAGTTTCTGAGGGTTTGGGGAGTTTTCAAGGCTCTACGACGACATGCCTCTAGGGAAGTCCCCATAGAGCTGCATCGCAAAGGACAAAGCCAGAGCCCATGTCTCTGGGGAGGGGACTGGCACAAATGTCTGCTGTTCTTAAATCTCCTTGGCCTTAGCTCAGGGCAGTTCATCCACTGACATCAGAGGGCTGGCGCACCACCCCAACCCTAAAGGATGGTTTTCACCCAAAGAAAGCTGGGATCATTGGTTTCCAGGTCAGTCTGGGTAATCTCTGTTTTTCTGGTTTTGAATTTTACAAATAATAGGGGAGTTTCCTTCTTTTTTTTTTTTTTTCGGGTGTAGCTTTCCATACTGGAACAAACTAAGAATACTGAATGGCAATGTTTTATCTTTTTATAGCCAAATCTATTCTTAGCCGTTCAGTGAGAATCTCTGCAACATACATGGTGATTCTATGCCCAGAATCACCATGTATGTTGCAGAGATTCACTCCAAGGAAGAACTCAGTAGACAGCACACTGATGCCCTTTCCATTGCAGTGCAGCCTGGGACAAGGCTATTTTCACCAGTGGATTATGATTCCTCATTATAGTCACTGCAAAGTGGTGGGCCTGGAACCCCCTAGGGAATATTTAAATACACCAGGAATACGTAGTGAAGAAGGCATGTATGAGCTATGTTTTACCGAAAGCAGGCAGCAAGAGCATTTGAATACAAAAGTGTTTTGACATTACTTAGTATTTAAGATGGGATTTTTTATTTGTGTTCTCCTTTTACTGTCTTGATTCAGTTACTGAAGACCTGCAGGTAACCTCCTATCATTGTGCATCTAAATTAAAAAAAATAACAGGCATCAACATCTTTTCTGACCTACTGTGAGCTCAGAGATCCTCTGCTTCCACAGATGGCCTGCCAGGGGTGAGCGAGTTATCTCAGCACAGGTCTGGAAGTAAGAGCTTTCCTTCTGCCAACTACAGTGGGCCTATGGAACATCGTCTATGTTTATACATATGCATCTGTGTGTGTATGTAAAATACCCAATATAAATAGCACAATCCCTTATAATCCTCAGCTCTCGTCCATTGTTGCAGGAATTTAGCTAGTAACTGCTGAAAATGGAAGGAAAATGTGACAATCATCTGAGAACAAATAAAATATTTATTATTTAAAATTGTAATGAAAAATATCTTTAATATTCAGCATAGCTTAATGAATTGAAGACAGTTTTCTTTTCGGTTTTTACCAAGATGGATCTTTTTTTCTTTGCAGTAAAATGAAAGTCCTTCATTCTCTTTAGAAAGCTGTTGCGTAAAATGACAAGACAACATCAATATGAGTTATGCTGACTTTTGTCATAGTCTGGCTCTCATTCCAGAAGCCCTTAGTTACTGTGACATTTAACATGTTAAATGTACTGTCTATAGAAAGAATTTTGGTTAGAGCATATTCAGCAAGGAAGAACTCACAAATGATGCCCCTTTTAATTAAAAGGTAAAATGTTGCCAGGTCAGACTGATCTTAATGTTGCTGCATCACTAGAGAAAAACACTCTGGTTACTTTTAAAGAGAGCCATGAAAATATTTTCTGCCTATTTATGTCTGTATCAGGAAATTTTTAAGAAAGAAAATATTTTCAGAAAATTCAGAAAATATGATTAATAGATCTAGGGATTTTTCTTTGGTTCTTACCTTGTCTTGCTGCACTAACTGCTGCTGGAGCAGAACACTGTTCTGCATTGCATTCTACCATTAGGAGTTACCAGTGAAAGTGACACCAGGACTAAGACTGCAGATCTGGATCACCATCCCAAATTTGAACTTTCACCCTCTTTGTGGTGACTATCAATAAAAGGCAGGAACTAACCCAAGTCTGCAGCAGTGATTTAGGCAATGCAAATCCCTGAGTACAGGCATATCCTGAACACACTAGCATGACCACTGAGTTATGGAAACAAGTAAAAGAGGACATTTAGATTAGTGACACTCGTGGGGTTTTTTAAATAAATAATGATTTTTTTTTCTCTCAGTGTTTGTCCAGTTTCTCATAATGCTATACAAGGCTGATGCACCTTCTAAATTAATCTATGTCACTACATATTACATTGCCTTGACAAAAGATCTCACTACTTTTGGGAGAGTAATTTGTCTCCCTGGTGTTCCAGAGCCACAGTCAGGCAGCAAACTCTGAATCTTGCTGTAAGCCCAAAACTTACTTTTATGAATGCTCTTGAGGAAATCTATAGTATGCTTTTATTAAACTGCAATCCCCTCCAGAGTTTGTCATTTGCTCCAGCTAGGACTTGTCATCGTGCTCCATCAGGTACTTTCTGCTCCTCTAAAAAATGATTTCCCACATGTTCACTCATCTTCAATCACAATAAATTGGTTATATACTTAATTGGTTTTACAAACTTAGATCTCTTCCTGAAAAATTAACTACCATCCAGAAGGACAGCGTCAACAATACAACAAGGAATTTCCAAACTATGGCTCTCAACTGTTCTGTTAAGGGTGTAAATTCTTAGCATGGGAAGAGAGAAAATTGACTAAAATTATAAAATCACATTTGCTTCTATTAATGCAATTGGAAAAGCAGACAAGTTCTTTACACCAGTAAATAACGGTTTAGACTTTCTAGTATAACAGGTTCAGCCCAGTGTTTCTTAATGGTGGTTGCAGAATTTTGTTTCAGAAACAGCACTGAGACCTGATATTTCTCTAAGCCTTTAATTTTGCCAGATTCTGACTGGGCAAACAATAATCCCTGTCAGCTGCAAAGTAAGAAAGTAATGTTGAATTTCCAGTTGAATGATTCAGTACTGTGCCGAGAATGGAGACCACAGTAATGTCACACATTAACACCTACAGGGAACTTGACTACAGTCATTTGTTTCACTTTTTTACCAAGGACAGTTTGGGACAGTTAGATTTATGAAGCCATAATAAAATATTGACCATATCAGCGGTAGAATTACATTCATTTCGCTTTCTTGCTCTTTCTCCCTTACTTTTTTTTAGAGCTGTTCAAAATGCCTTCTAACGTATCTGTGCATAGCTGTAAAAGAAACATATTGACTTAAATGGATGATTTATAATGTAATTTATAATACTTTCATAATTTGAAATTATAATAACATGTTTCCTCAGAGACTTTACTCAAGTCTCCAGATAAATAAAAGTTACATTCCAGGATGTTACATTTCAATTACATCTCCTTCCAGAAACCTTGAAGTATCTTACTTCCAGAAGCTCAGCTTTGGCATGTTGTGTTCATACCGTAGTAGTCCCTTCCCTCCCTGGATTTCTTTCCCTGTTGTTTTGCTTCTGTGTTGCAATGCCCACTACAAGCAGAGCAATGCAGTGGCCTTTCTGCAGGAAGGTGTGTACCCTGCCAGCGCCCCATAAAAATGGCAGTCCTGACTTCTGCATTAAAGAGCTGCACACACTTCTAATTGTCTTCCATGAGGTAAGGGAAAAGATCGGCTGTGCCTCACAGCAATGGATGAAGCGTGTATCCTGATGTGGAATAGCTGTTTCCCAGCTGTCTGCTTTCTGTACCATACAACCTGTGGTGACAGATCCACTCCACATTAATATAAACCTCAAGGGTAGCAAGTGTTTTAGCTTGCTGACCTCGATGCCTGACCATGAGCTCTCCTCCAGACAGAGAAGCAGCAATCACGCATAGCCGGATCAAAGTGGAGGGACACCTTTGGCCCATAGCTGTGCTACTGTGTATACCGCCTCCACCTGAGGGTGAAGAAATTGTCCCTGCATCTTCTCACCTGGTGCTGAGTCTCGCCTGCTTTATTCAGGTGCCTGACCTCTCCCGTGCCCTGGGGCATTGGCCGGCTGCAGGGCTGACTTGTTTTCCCCACAAGTACCATTGTTTTCTCTCCTGCACTGTGAACAAAGCTGGAGATGATGGAGGTGGCCCTTCTAGCCATGGGGTGCACCTCACTGGAAGAAATCTCAGATGCATGTAAATATCTGAGCCTGACATTAGAGGTGCAAGAGCAGGTAATTTTTATGTGATGGGAGCTCATGACACACAGTGAAATCCACTGCTCTGGGGGCTTTCCTGGTCCATCCTCCTAACCAACCTGTCAGCAAGCCGTATTTTTTGACGCATTCAGGATGGGAAAGAATGTTCCAGAGACAAATACATAAGTATTTGTTGCATAAAAGAAGAAAGTCTGAAGGGGTGTTGCGTGAAAGAGAGAAGACATTTTTTGCACAAAGAAAAATTGAATGAGTCTGTCTGTGTTCAGATGAATCAGAAGAGAGATACAAGCATACAGAGAATTTCTTAAATGTCTTCAGTAGTTAAGAAGACAAATGCACAGTTTGCCCATGTTGTCTCAGGCTATTAGTCCAGCCCTGTTGGTGGACTGTGGTTAGAGAAATGTATAAGTACTACTTTACAAAGTGCAAATACCAAGAAAATGGAGTTGTCTGTTTTCTATTCGTGCTGTGTAAAAGAGTTACATTTTTCGTAGCTCTGTAATAATAAAAATACTTTCTTTCATCTTTTCAATTTATGCCAGTTGCTTATCAGAGATGTTTGAGGACACATTATTGGCTTCATCATCGTCATCCTGTATAGCAATTTCTTAGTTGCTTCTGAATATCTTGCTTTGGAGGAGAGAGAAGACTCCTGTTTGTTCAGTGCAAACCATTCAGTTTGAAGAAGAGCAGTCTTGGCCTGCATCTCTTTGTATTTATTTGATCTGTCTGCAAACCAATCACAGCATATCCTAATTTTGTTCATATCTTTTAAGTTTTCTGTGACTATTTGCTTTCACTGTACCTTCACTTTTTGCCACTTTGCCTCTCAACATTCATGTCAAGTTCAAACCTGTGGAGCAGTCTGGGAGACCAAGCCACCCACGGACACTCATGCATCTCCTCAGCTGAAGGACACTTCAGTTCTGCTCACCATAAGCCTTTCTCACCTTATTGAAATATCTATTGCAGCAGAGTTGAGCAATGAAGAGAGTTCAGGAAAAAAATGGTGTCGGAGCTTTATATAATTGCTGGGATGAGAAATATCCATCACTGCTAACAAAATAGCTGGGAACACAGCCTTGGACTTCTGCCGTGTCCTGTCCCTGCTCTTGACAGACCCTTGCCCTCAGCTGTGGGGGCAACACAGAGCAGAGCGACTGGCTGGGGACTTCACCATCACTGGACAGATATGACACTGTCCCTCTCCTTAGAGCTGGTCCACACTTCGAAACAAATCCCATGCGTTACCTCTTGAAATACTACACACGCTGTTAGGTAAGTTGCTCTAAAACTATAGAGATGTATCCTGGCAGTGAGGCGAAGATTTGATCAAGTAGGAATACACTGCTTCCTCTAACTGCAAAAATTATATATTAAATTTAAAGTGCAAGATACAGAGATTCAATTTGTCACAGAAACAGGGAAAGCCAGGAAGGAATGGCAAATGTCATGAGCTACAGTCTCACCCACAAAGTGAGGTTTGTCTGTTTTCAAAATCAAGTGTCCTGCTCTGGAAAAATCATATTCAGGCAGCAAGCATGCTTAGACATGAAGCTGTTTTATTTTGTGGTATTTCTGGGCGTAATTCTTTTTAGACATAGGTCACCTGAATATTCAGTAGTTTCATCTCTGATCAACTTTTAGAAACATCTATCATGATGTCATGTTCTGAAGGCTTGAAAAGGTCTCTTCAAATTACACCTGACAGGTTTTAGGCATCCAAGTAAGGGCACTCCAATCCTGTGGATTCAGAGAGATGCACAGCCCCGTCCCTCCAGGCAGGTGTTTCTGCTCTTTCTATCTGAACTGCAGACAGATGGAATTTGACAGTGTTTCCCCCTCAGTTGCATCCTAAGGAAAATTAGCTAGCTTTGTCTTTTAGTTGATGCAGGCACAAATGACAAACAATTGACAGCCAGGGGTATTTTCCCACACTAAATCCACAGATCTGACAGCAAACACTTCTGAAACAAAGGCAATAATATAGAAGTATATTCTCATAAGCTTGTGAAATTAGAAAGTTTTGTCAGCATGCCTGCATTTTTTATCTGTGTTATTGATGGCAGATGCAAAGTTAATCATGGTATTGGTACAAAAGATTAGGTTAATAACAAGGAGTCCACAGGGTCTTTTTGCTAATGTTGCTGTGCCTCAGCTACATTTGAGCTAGACAAGAGAAGAGCTTAATTGCAACTGTACAAATGGTGAGTTCACCAAGCTGTAGCATGTGGACGAAACGAGTGAGTTATTCAAAGATCTTCATAGAGTGAGTCCAGCTTTCTTAAGGATTCTGTGGATTTATAGTAAGAAGGCCACTGGGGAAAATGTGACAGAAATGAATTTGGCAAATTCAGGGAACAAAGGTTGTCAGTAATACTTCTGTGCCTAAGAAATCCACTACTTGGAATACCTATATTAAATAGTCTTAGCATATAGTAGTGTACTGTAATGGAGAATGAATATTCAGACTGGCTTAAGAGACCGTGAGTATAACCTTCATGCTAGCCCTTATTCTGCCATGGTACCCAGTAATACCATTTCTGCCATCTGCACTTACAAAACAACATACGTCCTCCAAAATGTCTCTCCTGACCTCCAAGACTGAATACAGGAAACTTTGCATTCTCTTGAGTTTGGAAGCATTTGTCTCATACCTATTTGCTTTTATTATCATCCCCATGTCTTTGTCTCTCTTGCTCCTATTTCTTTAGCCCTCATCAAGGGAAGACAGCAGTTCAGCCTTACAATCAGAAGTGTCTATTGATACAAGGTCCTTAGGGACAAACTTTGCAAGCACAATGATGCTACCTCTTACAATTTTGTTTTCTGACATCTAAGGGTAGATCTCAGATTCAGGATAGCATGTAGCTTTCCAAAAGTATTTCAATGTGAGATCATATGACTTTTAAGAAGAAAAGAGTCTAAAAATGACCCCCAAGAAAATAAAAGCGCTTAAGGCTATCTGGGGTTTTTTTCAGTCCAACTTGGTAAATATTTTTCTTTAAATCTGAAACAGGTACATTTCTGAAGTGCAGTTTATGATGCGCTCATCAGTACCTCAGAAGGTATAAATGAAAAAATCGAGTTGGAACAGGACTGAAAGTTCATTGTTTGTGTCACTTCATGAGTTTTGGAAACCACACTGAATCTCCTGAAGTCATAGCAGCTTTTCCAGGCCTTCTGCAAAGAAAACTAACCCGCACCCACAGTTGCACACGTCTTTCCCTTCATTAGAAACTGAGGGGTTAATAAGCTGCAAGTCTGTATTGCCAGCTTTCTGCAGATCTAAATACCATTAGGAATCCATTGGATGGATGGTTTCTTGCTGGATTGCATAAAAATCATTCCTTTAAGAAAGACTTTCCACTTGCCCACCCCTTCCACATACTTACAGTGCAATACATACTGGAACCATTGGATATGGAGTAAGATCATTACAAAGGTAATTTCTTTCTGCAGCATGACTCAAAGCTATAATAAAACTTTTATTGGATCGATATCTGTTCAAGTATTGAAAGTAGTCATAAATTTTCATGGCATTAACCGAATTCAGTAATTTGTCACTCAAATGGGTCCAGATGAACAAGGTCTATGAAACTGTGTTTGACAGTTCCTAAAGCTACTGAAATAATGCAGGTAATTTGGAAAAAATGGTTGGGTAGTTATGTCTTGAACTATAATTTGTACATCAATAAGATCAGAGAATAACTTTCTGCAAAAGACCGACATGGAAATCATGCCTGACTAATGGAAATCATGCCTGACTAATCTGATCGCCTTCTATGATGGTGTGACTGGATGGATGGATGAGGGGAGAGCGGTCGATGTGGTCTACCTTGACTTCAGCAAGGCGTTTGACACGGTCTCCCACAGCATCCTCCTAGGGAAGCTTAGGAAGAGTGGGTTAGATGAATGGACAGTGAGGTGGATAGAAAGCTGGTTGAAGGACAGAGCCCAGAGGGTTGTGATTAGGGGCACAGAGTCTAGCTGGAGGTCAGTGATGAGCGGTGTTCCCCAAGGGTCAGTACTGGGCCCAGTGCTTTTCAATATATTCATCAATGACCTGGATGAGGGGATGGAGTGCACCCTCAGCAAGTTTGCTGATGACACAAAGCTGGGAGGGGTGGCTGACACCCCGGAAGGCTGTGCCGCCATCCAGAGAGACCTGGACAGGCTGGAGAGCTGGGCGGAGAGGAACCTCATGAAATTCAATAAGGGCAAGTGTAGGGTGCTGCACCTGGGGAGGAATAACCCCCTGCACCAGTACAGGTTGGGAGCTGACCTGCTGGAGAGCAGCTCTGAGGAAAGGGACCTGGGAGTCCTGGTGGACAACAGGATGACCATGAGCCAGCAATGTGCCCTGGTGGCCAAGAAGGCCAATGGCATCCTGGGGTGCATCAAGAAGAGTGTGGCCAGCAGGTCGAGGGAGGTCATCCTCCCCCTCTACTCTGCCTTGGTGAGGCCCCACCTGGAGTACTGTGTCCAGTTCTGGGCTCCCCAGCTCAAGAGGGACAAGGAATTGCTGGAGAGGGTGCAGCATAGGGCTACTAAGATGATTAGGGGACTGGAACACCTCTCATATGAAGATAGACTAAGGGAATTAGGTCTCTTTAGCCTGGAAAAGAGGCGTCTGAGAGGGGACCTAATTAACACTTATAAATACTTGAAGGGTGGGTGTCAGGAGGATGGGGCCAGGCTCTTTTCAGTAGTGCCCAGTGATAGGACAAGGGGTAACGGGCACAAACTTGAGCATAGGAAGTTCCACCTAAACATGAGGAGGAACTTCTTTACCTTGAGGGTGGCAGAGCACTGGAACAGGCTGCCCAGGGAGGTGGTGGAGTCTCCGTCTCTGGAGACATTCAAAACCCGCCTGGACGTGTTCCTGTGTAACCTGCTCTAAGGTGGCCCTGCTCTGGCAGGGGGGTTGGACTAGATGATCTACTAAGGTCCCTTCCAACCCTAGGATTCTATGATTCTATGATTCTATGATTCTATGACAGGTTTGTTTCCTGGCTGCCACATTGCCCTGTAGCGTTTTCCTCTGTGAGCTGAGTTCTGGCAAATATGCTCCACTACTGAACAAGATACAATTTCTCCTTTGAAACACTGATGATCCTTAGCCTTGCAAAAACTGACCATCAAGTAGATTAGCGCTTTCTCAGCAAAAAGCTAAGGGAGGGAAAATAACCAGCAGTTTTTCCCTCATATTGCTTCATGAGTGTTATTGTGAGTTACCCATTAACTCCTTAGACATATTTATCTTCGGCTTTTAAATGGATTCATGATCTACCAATCAACTATGAAACAGTGTAAGACCAGATATGTTTTATTTATTTTAAATCTCTTACCTTTAGCTCCACAACATTTTCCTTTATGATGCTTTGTTCCTTTTTTTTTTTAGGTTGGGGGTTTTTTTTGGTGGGTTTTTTTTGTTGTTTGTTTTAATAAGAAAATGTGATATGGTGACATGGAAGGAAGAACAATTGAAAAAAAAACCTCCACCAGAATCTAATTAAGTTTTTAAGTAAGATTCGTTGTTTGTGTTGTGGGGTTTTTTTTCTCTACCTAAGTGAATATATTTCTTTGGTAGAAGACAATTATAAGATTTGCTCATCTTTAAAAAAGCAGCTAATTATTTCTGGATTATTTGTTATCATTTTTGTTAAGATTCTGGAAACAGTTCTGTTTTTTAAAATTATCATAGCCCTTCAGACCTTTGCTACACTTAAAGCCTTTTGTTTCTCTGATGGAACAGACATCAGCAGGAAACATGACTGAACACGTAATCTGTTATCAGGAGGTTTCATGATACCATCATTTGTCTTCATGTCACAGCAGGGAGACGGGTGCCAGACCCCATTTTGGATTCTATTAGCACCATCGGTTCAAGTGTGACCAAGAATCAAATTTGTCCCTGAACACACACAAACAACAACAAAAAAAAGACAATTTGACCTTAGGTGTCCATTTTAACAAGCCTGATCCACACCAGCTCTTCAGAGCATTAGATTGAAATCATGCATCACATCACGCAGGCTCCTACGTGAGCTCACGCATCCCCTGATGCTGGTCTGCCATCAAGTCTCCTTACCCTCTATATCCACAGAGCAGGGGGTTAATCAAGGCATGTCTCTGTCCTGGTGACCCCATCTGCCAAAATAGCCCTGGAAGCCATCAATCCATCTTTTTGCTCTGGACCGATGTCCATTTGCCACAGCACTGATGAGCTCTATAGAGAGTTTATGCCACCGTGACATGACGCTTATGCTTCAGGCATATGTATGAAGGCCAGGCTCCAGTACTCTCCCAAAGAAAGCACAAAGGCTTTCAGTCCTCATGATAAAAGTATAATGTGCCAACTTCATCAGGTTGCCTTTTTAATCATTTTCTACTGTAAAACACATGTATACAAAAACTAAATTTGGAAACACATGCTTCAAAAGGTTGGGAAGACACTGACATGATCAGCATAAGCTTTGTCCTGGTACTTACACACTGATATCAGAACTATAAAGCAAAGGGTGTTCTTAATTTTATATCTGGTTTTCTGAGCCCAAAGCCTCCTGGTTGATCTAAAAGGTCTTTCTGTACAGATTAGATTGAAATGATAGGCTAAATCTTGCACATGACATCAAATGAATGTGAAATTAGCTGTGAAAGGCAAATAATTTACTTTAGTATCTCTTGCTATTTATAGAAATATGTCATAGAAGAATCGGTTTGCTTGATTTACTAAGCAGTTCTGCATGACCTAAAGTTACTCGGTGGGTAATATTAAGTAAAGTTCAGCTAAAGAGAATAACCACCTTTCCTCCACTGGCATAAGAAATAGCTTCCAGAATGTAAGGGACAAAGTTTTGTCTCATCATTTCAGAAAATCATTTTCCTTTGAATTTTTATCCCTCTATTCTAAAAAGTACATTGCTACTGCTCTTGAAAGTGTAACTCAATTACCACGAACCAATTTATTTGTTGAAATGATACTTGTGTAAGTTTTTGTATATTTCACTAAATCTCATGTTTTTAAACATCAGTTTATTAAACTAGTTACTTCTAGGGATAAAATTAATTTGAAAGCATGAAAAATCAATATTTAAAAAGCTTCTGAAATACATTCTAATCTGTATAGTGAGGTAAAATATTCTTCTCAGCTGCATCTGAGTGGGTCATCTTTAAATCTTTCCAATATATTTCATGATTTTTAATTAATTGCAAAGATAATAATTTAGAGACAGAGCATTAGACTAATTCTTAATACAATGCACTGAAGCATATGAAAATAAATATGCTGTACTGAATCGTGCGTTACATAACATGCCTCATACAAAAAGTCATGTCTAGCCCTTTGTGAACTTCAGTAATATTCGTTATTTTCTGAAACTCAGAGAAATGGCTGAATTGGGTTAAAATCATTTTCTTCGTTGAAATCAAATGTAGAGCCATATATAGGAGACTGAAAAGTCGAGTAATAAATGAAATGCCTTCCGACTTTTTCTGGTTTATTATGATGCTTTCTCTAGACAAGAACTAAATTTATTATAAAAAAGGTATTTTTATATAGTTTATCATTTAACCAATGCATTCTGTTAGAAGCTTCAGCACAGATTGCTCTAATCTTAAGAAAGCAATATAAAACAACAGCTCTTGGCAAATAGGAATATAAGCAATATTCAGTCACTGAAAGTATCTCTCCTTCATCCTCATTTCTGCTGTCTTTAAAAGAAAAATGAAAAAGATATTTATGGAGCACCAGAAGTTTAACTGAGATTGAGAAACTATTATATGCCATAAAACCTGTATCCCTATTAATCCCACTACACCTAGGATCCAACAGAGTTATTAATTCTATTTCCCAGGAACATCTTTTGAAGGTGTTTTGCATCTCTTCACTATCAGGAGTCAGGGGACAATGACCTTTTTGTGGAAATTGTTTCCCTATTTGGCCAGCTATTCTGTCCTGTGTGAGCTCACATGTTTCTGTGCTGATGGTTTGGTCCCCTTCACATCATCTCTGAAGTGGTTCCTACCACACAACCTCTTCCTGAGCCAGGTACAGAAAGATATATTACAAATAATATGCACTACTAAGTCTGCAGTAGAAACCTAAGACAGATCAAACGCCTCTGTCTTCCAGAGCATTATCCCAATGATTTCCACCACAGACATGGTAACAACCACACCTCCATCAGACTGTCTCTACTTCCCCACCACTGATCAGCCAGTTACCAACAGTATCATAAAGAATACACCTTCAAACAACTGTATACAGATCACCCATATAGATAAACACAAGTCCCAGTAAAACTGGCAATTATTTAAGCATGAGAAGAACCAGAATCCTGCGTGTCATGTAATTTCCCACGAGAACAAGCAAGATACCACAACAGTATCTTCAAGTTACCATAATATTTCTCAAGCAAAAAGAGGTCAGATTCTCAAATTAATCTCTTCGTTCCTCATATTCAAAGGAGAAAAAACCCGTCTTCCAAAGATAAGTTTAGGAGCTAAGTTTCCTAGCAATTTTGCTCTAGGAATCAGTGACGGGGGGGGGGCGGGGAATTGAGGGGGAAGAAAAAATTACAATTATTTTATTTTTCTCCATATTCACAGATTTAAAATACATAATATGTAGCATGCCTACAAGCTCACTCACCTATATAAGGGATTGTACTATAAAAAACCAAATGAGCTGTTTCCCTCCTCCAGGCTAACACCTGCTCTCAAGAAGTAGAAGACAGTGAATCAGTAAAGTACAAAGGGACATTTGTGGGCATTGTGTATGCTTTATAATGTGTCCTGAATTATTTTAGTACTGTTTCAGTTCCATAGCAAGCAGTCAAGGAAAAACAGTTATTCGTGTGTGTGTTTGTTTTCCTTTTCACAGATGGTGATTGCTCAGTGTGATCAGCTTTCTCCCAACACAAAGTCTTTTTGTAACAGATTCTTACCCTGAACATCCACTGAAAGGTGTGTACATGCTGCTGAAGAGGTTCCTGCAGCTTTTGGTTTGGAGAAGGCTTATGTTCGACCTTAGTTTTCTTGCAGTGAAATAAATTAGACCCACGGGACTGTGACTATCAGGGCACTGCCAAGCAAGGTATCAGTCCCTGAAGGGAGAACTTACTCCACAGCTCTCCCCTAAGCACAGGATCCTCCTCCATATCCCTGTGGGCTGCCATCCCACAGGCTGTGCCAGACACCAGCTAGCTGAGAACTCTTTGGCACAGTCCAAAACCGTTTCAGAGAGCATGATAACTATTGAACAGTACAAACAAACATGGGCCAGTGTTGATCCATGTTTTATCCCAGTTTCATTGCACTAGATGTAACCAATCACGGAATCATGGAATTTCAGAGTTGGAAGGGATGTCTAGAGATGATCTAGTCCAACTGCCCTGCTAAAGCAGGATTGCCCAGAGCACATTACTCAGGACTGCATCCAGGCGGGGCTTGAAAGTCTCCAGAGAAGGGGACTCCACAACCTCCCTGGGCAGCCTGTTCCCGTGCTCTGTCACCCTCACCGGAAAGAAGTTCTTTCTAATATTCGATCAGAACTTCCTATGTTCCAGCTTGCATCCGTTACCCCTCGTCCTGTTACTGGGAACTACTGAAAATAGCCTGTCATCATCCTTCTTAAACCCACCCTTTAGATACCTGTAAACATTAATAAGGTCTCCCCTCAGCCTCTCTTCTCCAGGCTAAAGAGTCCCAGCTCTCTCAGCTTTTCTTCATAAGGGAGATGCCCCAAATGTATCATCCAAACCCATAAAAGAAAACAAGCTATCCGTACTGGTTAACAATCTTCCCCATCCATCAAATGCTGTTGTGCAGAGCTTCTTTATTTCCTACAGACCAATACAGGAATTTCTTCTAATTGCAGGATATTTGGAGGACTGAGTGACTAGATGCAGCAAGGCTGCGGTGAAGCACAACAACTTGGTTAGAAGTGAGCACATGCTGACTGACAAGCAAAGGAAGGAAGAAAATGGGACAGTGCCTGAGAGGAAGGGTTGAGATGAGTGTGAAAAAACAAAAGGTCAAAGCAACAAAAGGAATTAAGTGAAAAATAAAGCAAAGAGAACCAATAAGAATAAAAAACACAGGGGAAAAGGCAGCTCAAGGGGAATGAGTCGTAAATAAGGCAAGCCTTGAAGCAGGACAGATAAAAACAATGTGTTCAAAAGAGCCAGACCTGCAGAACTTCACTGAGTTGAATTTAGTCCTTCCAGTCCCTGAGGTGGGAATAGCTCAGGTTAAGAAGGGAAGGGAGTCATGGCAAGTTTGTCTGTGCTGCTATTCAGATAGATGCTGCTGGCAACATCACTCTATCCTCCTTTTTAGAATTATTGCTGAGCCCTTCATTCATAGAATCATAGCATCATGGAATCATTTACATTGGAAAAAACCCTTAAGATCATCAAGTCTAACTGTATTCATTCCTGTCCTTGTCATCAATAGCCATAAAGGCCAACAGCAGCATAAACAGTATGTTTTGCTGCATGCAGGCACCATCCAAAAATGGTGATCCTGTGCTCAATGGGGAGACATTACAGCATGACAGCATAAAAGCTACTTAGGAGCAGGATGCAACATCTGTACTTCTTCCCTGGCCAACCTCATCCTTCCAGAGTGGTGTCCCTGGCGCACAAACTGCAAGGACTGTGGCTCTCCCACAAAATTTCTATGTGAATTTATATATTACTCACTGTTTCCTGAACTGCAAGAAGTAGGTGGTGATGCAAGGTGAGGCTTTCCTTCTGCCTCACCACACACAGAGTTTCAGTCCATGCAAATTCACAGGTCAATCCTATGTGTTAGGACTAAACTGAGGATTCATTGCTGTTATGCCCTTATCTGGTGCTTTCCCTTCCTGCATTGCTCACTTGAGTTTCTGACTAATTATAAAAATTGGCTGCAGGCATGAGTCATGTGCTTTAACACAACCTGATTAACCAGTCAAAAAGAATATAGTGATTTTTCAATAAAGCAAATTTTTCTAATTGGATCATAGTCTTTTTTCTCTACAAGACGTGCCATGAAAAAGCTTCCAAACAGTTTAAAACCCTCCATCCTCAAAAAGTGTTCTACCTCCTACACTCATTTTCATACAGAAAAAAAAAAAAAATCAAAGTGACGATACAGAGAGGTTTTTCGTAAGTTTGTCTTAAATGCAGATGTGCTTTTCGACACTCCTCCATGTGGTATCGCTTGTAAGCCTCACATAGGCCCTTGCCATTGCATAATATGCTCTGTAGTCCTGATCTCCTGTGGAGAGAAGCTGCTCTGAATTCTTTGCTTTTTGAATAAAATAAGTATTATATTATGGCATACACAACTGAAGACTTTGCTGCAGCTGTGGGAATAGTGAAAATCAGAAACTGTAGGTCAGAGAGACATGAGAAGGTCTAAAATCCAGAGTCATATCTGAAGTTCTCCTTAGAAGTGAATTATGTCCAATGTCGGCTCTGGATTAAGAGTGCTACCAATTGGAAAGCACGCATCCTCCCATTTATGAAGGGCAGGAGTATATTATAAGAGGAAGAATCTCTTCACCATAGGGTTAATTGGAGATGCTTCCAAATGGGCTGAAATACCTACGCAGAACAATGCCAACACACCACCTAGGGTCCCAAAAGCAGGAAAGTAGCTAGCTGGCTTACAGGAGCTTTTGTCAAAGGAGCTATACTGATCCTGACTCCAGCACTAAAATATTTGGAGTTATTCCAGTTGCCTGTGTGAGGTGGATGCAGCTGTAAAACCAGGTAGAGGTCTTGCAGGACAGTTTGATTTGGAACACTCATGGGATATAGTCACCCAACCAACCCGCCACTCTAAGGGAGGTTCACTGTATAACTGGTCAGCATAAACCTACCGTTAAAGATCACCTCCTGTGAAAGCTGAGTCCAAACCACAGGATTTCAGACTGAATAACCTCAGAAAGACCTTCATCCAAATGTTTTAGTTCACTACAATGAGATCACTTAAGACCCTGCTGGAAAACAGTTCTGCTGGGAAACATATCTGAGACAGAGTGCTCAATAGTTGTAGGAATTTTAAGTATTATCACCCTGTTCCTACTTGCACATTAGCTAAGGCAACAGCTCCCTTTTTCATACTCCCTTTTTAGTGGAAAGAGACAGACTAAATCTTTACTTGTTGAATACCTTGCTTTTAGGTACATTTTTGCCCTTTCCTGAATTACTGGAGATTGGTCGCGGAGACAGGATAGAGAAAATGAAGTGTACAGATGCTCCTCACAGTATTTAGGTCTCAGAATTATTTGCCCAGTGTGTCTTGTTTATTACCATTGTCAGATATGGGGTCAGGAGAGAATTTTCCCCCAATCAGGATTATCAGTCTTTATTTTTGACTTTGTCTAAAGACAAGGGCATTGTCCATTTCTAAAGCTTGATGGATTTCACTCCAGAAATGCCATATGATCTTCCCTTTATTTTTTTTTTCTCTGTAACACAAAATACCTTTTAACCTTATACTTTAGGTCTAAGTCAGCTACAGGCTGCTGGGAGTGTTCTGTGGCCTCTGCTGAGCAGGGATATGAGGAAGAGATGTTCTGTGGGCTTTCGGACTGAACATCTGCTGTGTGGTTGCTTGTGACAGGAGGCAAAGTTCAGGGGTTGTATATGATGGTCTGCGGTAAATTGTCTTCCTTCAAATGCCTTGTGTGATGCACTTCTGTCATAAGGTAAGGAGGGACATAGGTTACTACATGTACATTTGGCCAGAAATAATGATTTCAACAAAAAAAATGTTGAGTGAGGTCTAGCTCATTGGAAGTCGCAAATTGGGAGGCACCTGAAGCACTTCTGTCATAAAAGAGCAAAATACAACTCAGATATCCAGCAGACCTGATGGTACCTCACCTGCATGAAAACTGTGACTTATAAAGCATTTATTTTCCTGGTCTCTGTGACCCTGAGGCAGGTTCAGGCATGGCTTTTTTCTTCGAGTGCCTGAAACGTGTATCCCCTGGCTCTCAGTGCTGCCTTCGCGCCTCTGCAGCAGGAGCCGGCAGCAGCAGGCAGAGCCGCTGGGCAGACACGGCAGATGAAGGAAGGGCTGAGGGAGCCCTTGTCATGCTCAGAAAGCAGCAGGTTAACAGTAACGTGGCTGTTGCCTCGGGATATTATTTTATCTCCTTTTCTTCACATCTTCTCGGTGCCACTTATTTCTTCTTGCTTCAGAAAGGGCTTTTCTCCCCATCCACCTTTTCTTTAGAGAGAGGATAATAGCAAGTGGGAGGGGAGGCAGACAGCCAGAAAATGCCAGCAAACCGTAGGAGGGCTGGGAGGAGTCACACCAAACCCTGATCCCACAGCTGTCCCTGTCTGTGTGAATTCAACAGTCCATCAGGCCTGCATTGTTTTTTCTGGGCACTTTGTGTTCATTTCAGGTTGAAATTTGAATGTGAAATGATCACGAACACGTTGATCAGGAAAGGCTCCATAATTACATCAAAAACATAACAGCAAAGGAGAGTAAAACAGAGCATCTTTTATTAAATGATAACCTGAGGCTACTGACTCCCTCTAAGACAATATGTGAAATCAGTGGAATAAGCCCCAGTGAGCACAACAGAGAGATTCATTAGCCAGAGAAATAGTCATTATCAAGCTACTGGAAAGTTGTCATGCTGCTGGATTTTGTAATGAAATGTTCAAACTTTTAAATTAATTGAAAAGAAAAAGTAATGAAGGGAGCAAGCAGTCTGCCAACTTCCTGAAAGGCACATTGTTAAATGCGCACATATGAACATAAAATACATTATTTCTCCACCTTCCATCTTTCCTTTGCCACTTCATCTTTCTTCTGCTTTCTTTGTGATGTCCTCCTCCCACAGGCTCAAACCAGTGTCACGTTGATGCAGAGGTTCTCATTTCGAAGGGCTGTACCCCATGGGATTACAAGGGCCAGGCTGCACGCCCTGCAAGCCAGGCACACGCCGAATGAGAGCACAGAGAGTTACGTACGGATGGGAAAACCATCGTGCCACACTTCAGTGCCCGTCCTCTGCGCCAACTGAAACTGCCCCATTTCGGAGTAACATGTGAGTAAAACAATAACTTAATCCTTCCCTCAGGAGAATTACCTAAGTACATTCAGCAGTAGCTTGCCCTTAGGCAAAATGATGATAGCACTGAAAAAAACAAAAAATATTAAAATCCATGTGAACAAACATGAGTAACATTTAGTCTCTTATGAGAACAATAACACAAACAACAACAGAATTGCTACAAATAATTTAGATTATAAATTAGGCCATTAAAGAAACACACACTGTATTAAAGCACATCAGTGTGCGTATACCAAGATGCCTCTGGTTTTCCTGTTTCTGTAGGGAGTGTTACCTTTACCCACCCCTTGCATAAAACCTGCTGCCAGAGCTTATGCAAGGGCAGCCAGAGGCCTGAGCAGACTTCAGCTGATGGTATCTTTGTCCCTAATGGAGATGCGAGAAGCGCGCTGTTCCAGTTTGCTGCTGACAGGAAAAAGGGCATACCTCGATTTAGATACACATCGTCCTGTCAGCAGAAGACAAGCTCTCTTCTTGCAAAAAGAAAACTTTCTTTCCTAAGCAAGTATTATTTAGTTTTCTGCCAGTCTATAGCGCTGTGGAAAATGTTTCATTAAGACCGACTGTGAATTGTTACTCTCTGTCAACACGAAGAGGGTTACGCAGCCTGATTCCCCACAGCCCAGGTGTGAGCAAAGCATGGATAATGCTGGTACAGATACTATAGACAGGCTTGAATAACTTGAGAAAGGAATTTAAAAAAACAAGGCTGGTTGCCAGCTTGTCTAGCAGACACATGTGTCTGGAGCACTAACAGGACAGTGATCATTGTGTGTGAGTGCAGGACACCAGCAAGCTATGTCACCACTTGGCAAATGTGAGTTATAATGTATGGGGCATCACCGTTCATGAAGGCAGCTTTGATGCCTTTTAACTCGGGACACAAAACAGACAACGGGAATGAGCCTGATCTCAATATGCTGATACTCTGCTCCCTTGATATACTGCTGGAGCAAAGCAAGCTGGAGGACTATTTTTAGTGTTAGTTCACCTCTGTGGCTAAGTGTTAGTGCTCCCTGGACTGTAAAAGAGGCCGCCCTAGAAAATAAAGAGCAAATAGCAAAGAGCAAACTGGAGAAATCACTTTTACCCAGCCTTGTTTTTGACAGGATTAATAAGAAAATACTAATCTCATTTGATGCCTAAAGTTGGCTGGTAATAAAGAAATATCTGATTTCTTCTACTGGCCAAAAAAATTATAATCATTTTTTGACTTTGTTGAAAGGGCTTCTCTGATGGATTGTATTTCATTGTCTAGGGATGTCCTCATCACTGGTGTCAAGAAAATGTTTCCCCTTATCCAGTCTAGCAGTAGGGAACAAACTGTCTATTTCAGGAAACTCCAGATTGCTAATGACCACCTAACTCTAGTTTGCTTTACTACATCTTACGATTTGGCCACCTTCATCATTCCTATAATCAAATACCTTGTGCTCTTGGGCCTGCAAAATGAGGCTTCCTTCAAGAAGTCCAGGTAGGCGATAGAAGCACCTCTAGATCAGCAACCAAGTATGAATTACATCTTCAGCAGATGCAGAACCAAAAAAAGTATCAAGAAACTGCTGGAAGAGAAGATGATAGCAAACTTGAAGTTTCCTCTGGCTCAGAAACTGAGCTTCATTTACATATCCTCATAGCAATGTGAAAAATAACGAGAATCCTTCCTGTTGTTCAAAGAGACTCAGGACAACGAGGGCTGCAGGCCAACCGTAAGTGAAACTCCAAGTGCGTAGCACAGCAGCACGTGCTGGGTCCTGACACAATTGCTGGACAACTAGAAGGAGCCCTTTGGTCCTGAATTTGGTAAACAGCAGTGTGAGACCAGTCACTTAATGGACTGGTAAACCCATTCATCACACACATTGACAGTATTGACTTTACTGGAGTTCACTTTATGTACATGTTTCTTTTGCACAAGCCATTAGGATGCATGGGACTTGGAGTTTAACTAGTTATGAATTTCTTCTTAACAGTGATTTTGGCTCTAACTGTTATCTCTTAAGCTTTGAAGCTGGCGCAGTTTTTTGGATCTTTAATTTTCTTTAGAAAAACATGTTTTGTTGGCATCACAATAGAATTTTCAGTAGTTCTGCTTTTTGTGAGGAGTAGAATATACCATAACTCACTTCTGTGTGCATTCAGGCAGTGTCTTTTGGTTGAAGCACAAAAAGAATGTAAACCATTATCAGTTTTGCTGCAGAGAAACCAAGCCTCTGACAAATATTTTATTCCATACTCAATTTAGAGCATTAGCACAACAAATAAATGACTGATAAAAATAAGCAATTCTCGAAACTGATACAGGGTCGTGTTTACTCATTCTGAGCAGTTTCTTTTTTAACAGGAATACAGTGAGAGTCTCTCTTAACTGCTTTTCCAGATTAGGCAGGGCATCACCATGTTATTTAAAAATAAAACCTTACTCAGCATTCTATTTCTTTTTTATTTCTAATTTTTGCTGAGTAGAACTGTAGTAATTGGATTCCTTCATTCTTCCTCCTACATCATCCTGAGTCAAACAAATTCAGGTGATTAAAATTAAATGGAGCAAGTAATGGATAAAGCACTAGTATCAGCACAAACGTACTGATTTCAACGCCTTCACTGTACAGTGTATCCCTCCCATCGTTGCAGGAGGGTTTGATGTCTGCTGTTTTACAGAAAGGCTATGAAATTCAGCTCCTGAGACAATAATGCTTCAAGCACTCTGTGTTTATAACTTATCCACAATACGCAAGAGCATCCACAAGGCAAGTTAAGGGCCTTTCCAGCTGAGAAATCAGGTGAGTTGCAGTGTCCAAGGCACTCTCTTTGACAAAGTCTTTAACTTCCCCAAAAGGTCTTCTTAACTAACTCTTTACTAAAATGGTGGATTGTTTCTCCCTATGGTGGTGTTCAGTCACTTGATGTAAAGAGCTCATGCAGACTGGGGCACTGGAGAAGTTCTCTTGCACAGGCTTGTATTCCTATGTTTCAGGCAGAGCTTGCCTCCACATATGCTTTGTAAGAGGTTCACTTACGACAGTGTGTAAGGCAGTGTAAAAATAAAGGGTTCAGGTTGTCCTATGGAGATTTTGCAGGTTCCTGACTACTTGTATTGGACACTTTAGAGAAAAGCAGGCTGCAGTGTCACCAGCTGGAGCAGACTCCACCACCTTCAGAAGCTCTCCAGGGTGCTCCAGCTGCTGCTCCCCAGCAGTCACAGCCATCAGTCAGTGAATTAGGAAGCTTCTACTGTAGCAACCTGGGAGTCACACAATTGTCACAGGTCCTGCCCCTCTCTCTCCATATATAAATTATTCTTGTCATGATCCCTTGTGTTGTGTACAGCTGCTCTGGTCCCAGAGCTGGCCAAGAGAAGTATCAGATCTGAAGACTTGAGGATGGGGAGGAAAATCAAAATCCAGGAATGCTTTGACACAAGTCTGCTTTTCTGCTATTTCTTTCTCATTCTTCCATCTCTGTGCATCTCCACTGGATACACAGGGTAGTATCTCTATCTCTGTATTTATTGCTGTCTCACCACAAAAAAAAAAAAAAAAAAAAGTTTACCACGAGCTCAAGTCTCAATTTACCCCTAGTTTCTGAACCGTAGGAAATGACTGCTTAGGGATTTAGTCTGTTCTTTTGATCCACTAACAGGATCTTTCCAGGACACATGCCAGCTCCTCTTTATCTGCATTCTCCTATTTGTGAGAGCCCTGTGACCTTGCATGCTAGGGGACTGAGAGTACTTCTGTGAAAGCTTCACCTTTTTCAAGTACTTTACCAACTCTGGATATCAAATAACATAACAGAGCACCAAAAATAGCATATGTTCCAAATCAGAGCCAGCATTTACTAGGGGCTGAAAACAACTAAGCATTTTGGTGGCTTCCTCTGATAAATAACTATTTTCTTTTGATCCAGTACCCAGAAAATGCAATGAAAGACAGTATCATAAGGGAAGTCTTCACTGCTCAAAAGGTTTTTTTGTCTGTATTTTATCAATTTGGTTTTCTCCCACAGGAAAAGGTATAAACACTAATGAGCGTGGATTGTCAGCTGCAAGAAATCCAAGTTCTATTTTTGGAGGAGCAGGTCAAAGCTCATCTCCAAAAGCTCAAACCATTGCACATTACAAATTTATTTCTCATCCAAGAGGTACTTGGGAACTCGAGATATTTCTTTTTTCCAAAGAAGAAAACCTTAGGTGCACAAAGGTCTAAGCATGCCCAGAAGCACCTCAGTGCTGAATGATTTTGTCTTTAAAGAACTGAAAAAAATACATTTATTCAGTGATCACTAAATATAAAACTCATAAACATTAATAAGAGCAGGCACTGAAGCCCAGGTCTCATCAATTCCAAATGAGTGGGCAAACCACCAGGATAAAGAACTGTGCCCCTTACTTTTTGTCGCCTGTACATCCACACGTGTGATGTACGGTAATGCACCACACATGAAGCAATTAAGCAGGAGGGAGTGGTGCTGAGAGAGACCTGTAATGCTGCTGTTAGAGAATGCTTTTGGAAGGCAGTACACATGAGATTAAATCCTAATACATAAAAAAAACCTAATGGAAATTGAGTCTCCCACATCCCACTGTCATGCCTGACCTATTAGCTCATAAAGACTCATCACTGACTGGAGGTTGGCAAATGTGGCACCCATCCACAAGAAGCGCCAGAAGGAGGATCCATGGAACTACAGGCCAGTCAGTCTGACCTCGGTGCCTGGGAAGGTCATGGAACAGCTCATCCTCAGTGCCATGACACGGCACATGCAGGAGAACAGGGTGATCAGGCCCAGTCAGCATGGGTTCATGAAAGGCAGGTCATGCCTGTCAAACCTGATCTCCTTCTATGATAAGGTGACCCACTTGGTGGATGAGGGAAAAGCTGTGGATGTCATCTACCTGGATTTTTGCAAAGCTTTTGACACCGTTTCCCACAGCATTCTCCTGGAGAAACTGGCTGCTCATGGCCTGGACAGGTGTACTCTTTGCTGGGTAAAGAACTGGCTGGATGGCCGTGCCCAGAGAGTGGTGGGAAACGGAGTTAAATCCAGTTGGTGTCCGGTCACAAGTGGTGTCCCCCNGAAGGGCTACGAAGCTGGTGAGGGGGCTGGAGGAATGACTGAGGGAACTGGGGTTGTTTAATCTGGAGAAGAGGAGGCTGAGGGGAGACCTCATCACCCTCTACAACTACCTGAAAGGAGGTTTTAGAGAGATGGGGGCTGACCTCTTCTCCCTGGTGACAAGTGATAGGACAAGAGGAAACGGGTTCAAGTTATGTCAGGGCAGGTTTAGATTGGATATCAGGAAACATTTTTTTACTGAAAGGGTTATTAAACATTGGAACAGGCTGCCCAGGGAGGTGGTGGATTCACCGTCCCTGGAGAAGTTTAAGAAAAGGGTAGATGAGGTGCTTAGGGACATGGTTTAGAAGTGGTTTTTGTCAGGGTAGGTTAATGGTTGGACTTGATGATCTTAAAGGTCCCTTCCAACCTCAGCGATTCTATGATTCTATGATCACCAGTTTGTAGGAAAAGCCCTAGGAACCTGATTGTGTGATGCCTGATGGATCTTGAGTGATGGGAATTGTCAGAATAAAGGCCCACATATTGTACTAAGATCCACTTCTCTCCACACATTTCCTCCTAATGTAGCTCCCCTGGTCTCCTGCCTGGCTTTGGGGTGCTGCAGGGGGCAGGCATCCCAGCTCAGCGGGGACCATGGGTGCTGATGGAGAGCCAAGTGCCTAAAATAGAGATGCTGCAAAGCAGTGTACTGCCAGCTCCGTTCTGCTTAATGGATGGAGCTCTCCAGTGTGAACCCCGAATTCCCAGATATTTCAGCACATTAATGATTTAAGGAGTACTTCTGAGCATTGGCACTAGTGCTGCAATTTTAAAGGAATTTTTCCTCAGGGAAAGATAAGTTACATCACATTTATCTGGGGTGTCACGTAAAAGGGGTGAGGGTACAATTAGTGTTAGTGGGAGCTTGTTACTGTAGAGTAGCCAGTTTGTATCTCAAAGCCTTGATTTTAGGATTTTCAATAGAGATCAAAAAGGCTTAGTCACAGCGTTATTTATAATAAATAAATATTTTTATTTATTTATTATTCCCTATTTATTATATAGGGGAAAGCGCGCAAAGTGAGAACCTTCAGTGCTGCTACCCCTGCAGCCTAAGACTTCAATCTTAAGAATAAATGACTTTCCAAATTTATTATTGCACAGAGAGTTTTCACATTATTGGTTCCAATGAATCAGGAGTTTCTTGGAAAGCTCATTGACGTTTATCAGCCTTCATCAGAAGATAAAGCAAAGGAAATAAAGACTTTGAGACAATTTTTTATTTAATATCACTATGGAATGAAAAAATTCTTTTTTCTTTACGTGACCTGAATTATCCATCACTTTTGTACTATATTCAGCTTTTTATTATTGTTTATAATATGATTTTAGGGGAAAATATCTGAAAGAGTACGTAAGATATGAAAGTCATTTAAGCAGACCTTTGCTTTTTCCTGTCTTCAGTAAATTTGTCCCTGAAGAGATTTAAAGATGTATGCATATATCCGTTTTCTATATTTGTATGCATAGTTACACTGTTAATTTTTCATTAATAAATGCACACAATCACATTGAATATTATATATCAGTCAGCATTTAGAAGCATAAGAAATTATGTTTGAACTTGGCAACATTCTCTGTGCATCCAGATAAGAATGATGATTGTGTGCCAGGTTAAGCAAAGCAAACATGTTTTCTTAGACTACTTTGCTCTCCAGACTTCATTAAAATTGAGTTACTAAATATATATGAGGACAGTGTCCCTTCTTCAGATAAGCGGAGAGCATGAGTATTGCCAGATACATGCCATGGGGACTCAGTTTTTCTCAAGCCCCGAGCCTTGCCATTCCCACCACAGTGGGGATCCCAGCATGCCCATGAAGCTGCCGGCTTCTTCAGCACTTCAGACCAGCTCTGGAGAGGGTTATCAAGCTGCCAAGTGTTTGCACATGGGTCCTACCCAGCAGCCAAGTCAAAGGAAGGGCTGAGCCTGTAATTCAAATAAATGCACAATCACAGCAAAGACCTCTCACTGGCAGCAAGCCCAACTCTGCTCACCCTGCAGCAAGAGGGATGTTTCCAGAGCAGCTTCAATCCCAGACTCAATGGGGTGAAGTGTGGCACCAGACCACCACCTCCTGTGGGTTCTTGTGACACTCCAGGAGAGAGGGAAAGAAAGGAAAAGAAGGTTTGATTTTCTGTTCTTTCATCTCAGATCTGAGTCTCATTTTTCCCTCTCTTCTTTTTACTTCCCAAATTAAACTTCGCTGACGTGTAAGGTGGGCAGCTTTTATTGCTATATAACTGAAAGGTTGCTGGTTCAGGTTTCTGAACCATGTTTGTGTCTCTTTCTGGGAGGGGTATTACTAGCCCTTGTGATAATTGAAGAATAAAGCTTCACAAGGATAGGAATATAAAGTATTTCCAATAGTGTGTTCTTTTTTGGCCTCAAAAATTAATGAAACTAATGACAGTCACTCAGCATTCATAGCCATACTGATGGAGGTGAATTAATACCGCTTTTAGTGCCTAGCTTCCATCTGTTGCATCTGTTCCTGTCTTTTATGCAGAGGGTTATTAGAGTCTATGTTATTACACCTAATTTTACTTTGTTTTCCCTCCAGTTCTTTATTGTCTGGAGCAAGCGAGCCTAAGGACCATCAGAAGAGAAATAACCAAGAAGGTTTGTCTTTGCCTGATAATCCCCTACTAGAACATGAGTGCAGCTCTATGAAATTCAATTGAGTTTTGCTGAACTTTGTGAATGGAAACCTCAGGGTGGTCTTTGGCCCTACGTTCACAAAACATTCCAGAGTGCCTCTGTCACGATCATCCTGTCTTTCATCACGTCACCAGCCAATCTCCCTTCTTCCATTCCTAATCTATATACCATTGGATTTTAGTTAATGATAATGCGTTTAAAAGCAATGAATTCATATATGTTCACAATCTTGAAATCAGCTGAACGTAGTGATACTAAAATGGCATTTTTAAGGAGTGAATTATGTTTTACATTCTTCTGTTGTATTAATAAACTGTTTTTTTCTGTGGTTGATATGAGATGATACAGAGGCAGTAAGTGATCTAGATAAGCAAATGGTATTATGCATTTTAAATTATTAAAAGGAAAATGTAGCTATTGACATCACTTAAAATGTTATCTCTTACTATGTTTCATCTCTATGAGAGGAAGATATTTTTATGCTCTACTGACGCAAGCAAGCATAGCTTTCCATTCCCCTAAAATGTAAAGAGGCTCCAAAATGTGACAATCAACAACTGTATGTGGATAACTATTAAAGCAATGAGTGTTTTTGATTTCCACACTTGTACACAATGTCATTTCCAACCAGCTATGAAGTCAAAGATAAAACATCCAAACTAAACTTATACTACTGAGCTTAGAGGTAGGACACTGTAAAGGTTCAGATTCACTGTTAGCCCCTGTGTGCAGCATTGCAAAGAGCGAGCACTGTAAGTCAATACTGCCGATGTTCTAGCTCCTAAAACCCAACTGAGGAAATCAGGCCCCTACTGCATGTACAAATGTACTGAGATCAATAATTATTCTACACTTTCATTCTGTTTTAGGTGTCCTTCCAAAATTTTTTACAGGCCATTTACCATTCATATGCAAAAACTAAGAAACATAAAATATTGTCAGGCACAACGAAAAGGATAACACCTGTGCAATGAACAAGGGACCTTGGCTCACTAACCGTAGTCATCTAAGCACAGAACTCAGATCTTCATAGCACTTCTGCCAGCTTCTGTCAAGCCAGAAGTGTATGTGTTCACCGGGGAGTTCTTAGGGAAAACACTGGTCACTTGGTATTGCTAGTGTCTTAATGATCCTTCCAACCACCTTTAGGAAGAAAAACTAATTCCTTGTCAATTTTTAAAAATAGAAGACTTTAATTTGTCTTTTTTTTTAACTCCAGCAAACTGTTCAGCACTGTTATTCCCAAAGGAAAGGAAAAGAGGAGATAATTTTCTGCAAGTGCTTGTGACTTGAAAGGCTAAAGAGCTGGGAAATCATGCAAATGTTCTGACGTTCTCTAAGCACTTCCCATTTGCTGTATCCAGCAGCTGGATTTTGCGAATTCCAGTTCATGGATACTTACAGTCAGGTTTCTAAATGCTTTTTTGTGAGGTGGCTACAAAGCTAAAAAATACTGTGATATGACACATTGGAACACCCAGGTCCTCTCTATGGGTCCTCTGCAACTTGTGTGGCAGACTTCAAGGGGTTGAACAGTTTTACCTGTGCAACACAAAACCCCCAAGGTAGGAATGTCTTTCCATGCTTGCTGGCATAGTTCCTTCCATCAGCCTCTGTTCTCTGTGTCAAGCTGTTCCCATGTCCTCTGTGGTCTGGGCATTGCCTACGCACAGCTAGGGTTATTAGCAACCTTAAGATGTTCTTCTTTTGAAGCAGTCATGTATGACACAGTCATATTAGTTAGTTCAGCTTAGGAGTCTATCTAACTGGAGAATCACAGCAGGGTTGAGAAGGAGATAATATGGCTTGTTAAAATACGGGAAAGTTTCTCGTTAATGGACAGAGAATAATGAATGTGGGAATTACTCTTATTTTTTCCTTGTATTTTTGTGAATTAATTTGTGCTGACTGGTCCAACATGGATTTAGTAAGAAGTTTCTTCTCAACCCCTTCTTAGAAGAAGCCACTGTTAGGGGAGCAATGCTAGGGCTGTAAGAGCACAAGTACAACCTGCTTAGCTGCTGTGATGTCCCTTCCATAACGAAGCAAAACATACAAACATTGTTTCCCACAAAGGAATTCAGCTGTCACAGAAGAGTAGGGAAGGTACAAGAGGAGTTTGAAGGGAAAGAAAACTGAGGGAGGTCTGCATTCAGAATACTTTTCAGCATTCAAGGACAAGCCAAGAGCCCAAACAGATCTTTGGATCTGAGCCCTAGAGCACTGAAAACAAAGGTGAGGAAGTAGATAGGATTGTAAGTGGGCAAGTGGAATGCAGAAGCCTTATTTTGATGGAGAATATGCAAGAGCATGCTTGCTGGCAGTGGAACAGGAGCCAGCAGGTTGAAGGTGAGGCTGAGATAATGAGAAGTAAAGAAGGAAAGGAAGCTTGAGATAGCACGGACAGAGGGAGTGAGAGGCAGATAATAGTCCTCAGAACTCAGAACCAGAGGCAGGCTGTGACAGGGAAGGGGAAATTAATGGTAGGGCAGCAAAAGGATGGAGATGGCAGAAACTCTGGGTGAACTTGTTTTTGTAAGAGATGGTGAAGAATTATGAATGGGAGGCAATACAGTCCAGCAGCAATGACATGAATATTGTCAAAGAAAACAATAGAGTGACTCTTGTCAGACAAGATATTCTCTTATAGTTACAGTATCAAAATATAATCTCTATCATCATCATTAGAAATGGAAATTCCATTACAGTGGAAAAAAATTTACCTCTCAGTATCTGATAATCAAATCCATTCTTCAAGAATATATGCCCCAAAACATTTACCTACACAATGAATTGCAAAGTCTTCCTGTCATTTGGAAAGAATTAAATTATCTGAAATACAAATATTACCGCTTGACTGCCAACACTTGCAACTTTTTTTCCAAATCTACTTTTGCAATTGTTATACATTTTTATGTCATTTCAGCATTAAATTTTAGTTCCAAAAAGGGGAAGGGGCAGCTACAATCAGAAAAGGGGAAGGGATCACACAGACAGTATAGGTCATTATGGCCTGCACATCAGACTGGATTGTGATAAAGGAGGAGCAGAAGAAAAGCTAATTGGGTTTTTTCCTTCCATAAGTAAAAACTATGCCTGAAAGTCCATTAAATGAAATTATTTTTTTAAAGTCTTACAGAAAAATAGGCTAAAGCTATTCATAGCCAAATTCCAAAACCAAAATTTTCAAAATAGCTACTAATTATTTGGGAAAAGGGTAAATTTTCTCTTAAAAAAGGCAGAATATTTTCAGGCAACAGTGTGTAATCAATTCTGGGAAGGAAGACCAGAAAAAATAAATGCCTTTCTGGAGTTATCACATCCATGGAATTATCACAGACCATGCCCGATGGTCCCATGTCAAAGCTATGGCCTCAAAGAAGGAAGTGCTGTGGGCTGTACTCAGTCAACCACGCACCAGGGCATTGAGAAGCAGCCTGGGAAAGCATATCACTGCCAGGGTGACAGCACTGCCCAAGTAGTGGCTTTCCCCCTGGGGATGGAGCCTTGTTCCCATTGATCCCTTCTCCTGGTGCTTCTGCCCCAGCAAAAACAAACCTCCTGAAACACAGAAACCTACTTCAAATCTTCTCAGCACTCTGCGGGACCTCGGCTTCCTGGGCACGGACATATCGTCTTCCAAGTTAAATTGTCACACATACAGCTGCATTATTTTCTCAGGAATCCTCCTCTGCTCTGATGCACCTGTGGGAGTGGAGAAATTCTCTGACTATGGTAAGACACCAGCAAGCCAGATTAACTTTGTTGTAGGTGTTTTATTGGTGGGAACCAGTATTACAATCCTATTCATTGCTCATACACAGGTCCATCTGTGGTTCAGTAGGATTTCAGAAATGAGGACATGCAGCGGTGCAGGCCTTTTACTGTATATAACCCTTCCCAGATTTTAAGGGAGAGGCTCCAGCCTGCCTCGGATTTCAGGACAGTAGTAAAGCTATTGCTGTTTATTTCCATGAAGGAAATGAACCTACACAGGCCTGCAAGATCTACCTGATATTTACATGCAGAGGTTTCAGAAGACAAGCTCTCTCATCACGCATCAAGATTTATTTCTTATTCAGAAATTGATACAGGCAGCTGCCTGCAATTGTAGGACACCATGACAAAATAATTGTGCTTAGGTATGATTTGAGCAGGAATCTCTTTTAGATTGTATTCTGTGATCAGAGATGAGCTGAAGACATGTATTCCCACCCACTGATAGTAGGAAGCCCAAGGGCTTCTTTATGTCTTTAGAATTACATGCTGCAAAAAAACAGTCTCTATGTAAAGTGAGACATCGCTTGCCATCACTATCCCAGTCAGTTTTCTCAGGATCAAGTTTTTCTTACCAAAATCTATGCAAACTTTAATTGTTTACTATTGCTATAGCCTTTCAATTTGTTCCTCTTTTATTTACATCCTATTATCTTCCTTCCAGACCTTGCTTCTCTCTAAGTGTCTCATGAAACACTTCCAAAGGTTGCCCCTCCCTTACTGTCACCAACCCATGTTATTCCTTTCAGTGTTGTTTTTCTGTAGAAAAATCCCCCCAAAGTACCCTAGAGCCAACTACGAAGAACTCTTGGTCATGTTAGGATGTTAGTAGATGACTGGGTGATTTTGATAACCCCTTAACCTTCTTTTCTGCATTTAGTCTAACTGTCTCATTACAAACCCAGGAACATATGGACATGTCTGTCCGGAGAAATTCACTGTGGCATGGAGTCGTGCCACCCTTACCAAGATGAAGTTGATTTGATAAATGCACTCCTAACAGGGCAGCTCCCTTCAGGGGAGTGACCTCAGGCCCTGGGGACAGTATCATCCCCAGAACGTGTCACTGCACCAGGGCTCAGTGCAGCATCCTGCCCAAGACACCCTGCCTGACGCTCACTCAGAGGTGACTGCCCAGTGCTACTTCACACTGGGCAGGCTTCCCAAACCATCACTCAAATTCAGTGGCGCTCAGGCTTACAATTCACTCAGGCACTTCAGAAAACCTAATGTCCTCTTCTTCACCCATCGATATTCACATTGTGATGCTTGTAAATGCTTTTGAAAACATTCCACTCTCTTTTATGCATATTTGATATCTTTAAGGACAGTAATTTGTCCACTGACTTCAGGTACAAACTTCACTTCCTTCAAACACAGACAATTACATCAATACAAAAGAGAAGGGTCTTTCTTCTCCTCACCCCACTTACCCCAAGAAATGCCTGCTTCCAGGTATGGAAGCATTTAAACTTCTCAGTTTAATGGATGCCAATTTTATTTACTTATTTTTCTTAACATAACAAAAAAAAATATTGTTTGCCCTTTCTCCCCTCAGGAAATATTAACCGTGTTTCTCTGACCTTTTACCAAAAAGGATAAGTAATAATAACTAAAAAAACTCACCAAAAAAAGCAGCAGACACTTTACATGGAAGATTTGAACACAAACTGCTGAAGTCTGGTGAAATTACAAACCATCAAAAGGAACATTATCTGCTTAAAGCATAAATTAGATTTTGCCAGATCCAGAGTCACGGCCCCAAATGAGACCATGACAGCTAAATGATCTTCCAGGAGCTAAACAGAAATATAACTCTTGGAGGTCACAAGCCTGATGAAAGCAAGTCATACATGCAGAAGATCCATCTTACTTCCAGGAAAGATGGGGAACTATGTTAAAAAGCAGAGTTCCCATCGCTCTGAAAATAATGTGGAACAAGAGAAAAAAAACATGTGGTAATGTTGCAGTTTTGACATAAACCAGGGATTAAAGCACTGGAGGTGAAATCCTGGCTCCTGTCAGGTTGGATATTGACTTCAGTAACTTGAGGCTTCATTCTGCATCTGCTCCACAAGGTAGGAAAAAAAAGCATCTGCTCGATTCCTTGAACTGCTCTCTTTCAAGCTGTGTTTTGTTTGCTTCTGCTTTGATCTTTGCATCAACTGCATGTTCAATGGAAGCTGCTTCTCTTTTGTTTCTTTTCATAATCAGCGGTACCCATTCGCTGCAGGGCTTGGCGGAGAGGGAGAGACCAAGGCCGGCAGCTGGGTGCCTGCTGCCTCTGGGCTCTGCAGAGAGCTCAGAAAGGCTTTAGAGGCTGCCATAGCCATGTGGAGTAAAGATAAACGTTAGGCAACTCTTATCGGAGAGAAAGAGCCTTGAGGAGATTATGGAGAACAAACAACATAACACAGCGCTACTTCAAAAAATACAAACCGAAAGCACGGCTCCCAGTACAAGAAAGCCTCTTTTGTTTTGGGGAGTGCAGGCAGCGTGGGAGCTGTGCTGTCATCTCATACCACCTTGCGTGGAAGAAATGCAAAGCTGCAAGTCCCAGCTACCCTTACACAGAGCCGCGGGGTACCTGGGGGCTCCCTAAGAGGGAGGTCACTACAGCCAGAAGGTGCTTAGAGCCCACACGCCAGCTCTTCCCAGGGCTGACATGCAAGAGGTGGGTAGCACCCATGGCGAGGGTGTGCACCTCCTGGGACCTCAGCAGCAGGCTGGGGTGAGGTGCTGGTGCCCACGCACAGGTGGACGGTGTTGCCTGAGGTCAAGTCTATACATTAGGAAAAGCCTGTAGACAATAATGGTGTTTGGTGCAATGATTCTTCTAGGACAGCAATTGCAGCCCAGTCGCTAGAGACCATTCAAAAGTGGCATGCGGCCCCTTTTTTATGGTCTAAGGTAATGGCCAAGATGGCTCAGGAAGGGTTTGTGCCTATGTGAGTGGTGGCCCAGGTGAACTCTGGCCTCTTAAAGTCACTGAGAGTTTGCTATGCTTTGCTACAGATCCCAGTCCTACCACAACAACCTTTATTAATAACACTGGCTAAAATGTCCCAATCCCTATTTAGTTTTTACATGATAATGAACCTAAATAGGCAATCTGGTATTTACCCAAAGCTCCCACTGATTTTAGTGGCAGCTGGGATTGCTCAGCAGCTCTGAAAATCAGGCAACTTATATTTAGCTATTTAAATATGGAGCTGGGAACCTAATTTTAGATGCTGAAATTTGGAAATTTTGGCCCTAATATTCTATATCAATTCTTTTTCCACCACTTTCATCAAAATTTTGAGGAAAATAAGAATATTATGAATAAGTGGTGAGATTATATGTTTTTTCCCAGAAGATTGCATTCAAATATCACTTTGATGGCTTCTTAAAATAGCTGTAACTTCCAAACCAGTGTATTAAACTTTAACCATGTACAGATGGTTATATTAAGAAAAAAAATACAGCATGCAAAGGTTTTATTTCACCAGGATAAATTTAAGACAGTTTTACTTTACTTCCTGGAGAATAAAATTTTGTCAAGGACTCCGGGCAAGGGAAGCATATCCATTGGCTTTCCAAAAGGAAATGTAGCACTATGATTTTTTCCCAGAAGATACCTATTGTACTGTGATGCATGTGATATATCTAATCATTCTTTTGTATTTTCTTCTGATAACTTAGTTGTATTATACTTTGGAGAATATTTTTAATATAATAATTCATCTGAATTGTTGAGGCCCACTTCTTCACCCCTGCAGCTTCAGAGAGATTTCATATAAAGACCCTGAAAGAGGGATACCCTTTGTTAAATGAATCAGCTATGCTGCAGTACAGTTTTCATTTGATTCTCCTGTGCTTCACAAACAAAGGATAAAAATCCATGATTTTTCTTGATTTTTTCTTAATAAACTAATATAAAGTATGACAACTTCCTAAAAAGTGGTCTCAGTGAAGAAATACCTTATTTATTTGGCTGGAACACCTCACCTGACCAAACAGACATGAAATCCTCAAAAACCTCTGAGCTGTTGTGGCTTTTGGGAGGGAGCTGTGACGATGCAAAAACATTTTACCACCTCTCAGTACTCTGCTGGGGGTTCTCAGTGGGGCAGCTGACAGGATGGTGTACATGGACCCTATCTGCTGGATCCACAGCCTGAGTGACTGTGCCTGGACACCGTCTGCTTTACTGGTCATGTTCATGGACAACTTGCTTTAGTTACTGCTTACATGGACCCTATCTGTTTTAGTGAGAAGTCAGGCAGCTCAGCTGAAGTTTATGATCACCAGCAGTCAAACCCAGGCTGCTCGATGGCCAAAGGGGCGAGGGGTGCCCATTGCTATTCCCTCTGCTCTGCTCTGCTGGGGGCAGCTGGGCGCAGCTCTTCATCTCCAACAGAAGATGGTAACAAGCAGCGCCCTGACAGTAAGGTTTTAAACCACCAGAGCTGCTTGGTAAGTAAACATATTGTACCGATGTGTTTAATAACAGAAGAACCACCACCAAAAGAGCAATCAGAAGCCCTATACCTTTTTTCCTTTGGTCTTTCTTCCTCTTTCAAATTTGTTATTCCCTCCACAGGGACTGTTGCTTCTTTTTGCTTTCTTTCTTTTTTCCCCTTTCCTGGTTTTCTCCCGTGATGGCTGATCAATCATCAACTCTTTTCCTCTAGAACATTTACTTTCTTCCTTTCTTTGAAAAAGATTTCCATTTCTTCATATAAGACTGATCTCCATTTCATCCTCCCTTTTATTCATCTAAGTCTAAGATTGCTGTAGGGCTTCTTTATGCAATTAGCCTCAAAGCCACCCTCCGTGCCTGACTTTCTTTAAAAGTCATAAATTTGCAGGCAGACTACCCTGGCTGTAAACCCCTGGGTATCTTTGTAAACTGAATGCTGATGAGAGCCATTCATGGAGTCCTAAGTATATGCTTGGTCACACAGTAGCACTAGCGCAAGTGGTGCACGTATCCAGAAGTGGAGCACGGCATATAGGCAGGGATGAGCTGGGAATTGAGGGAGGAAGGGAGGTGATCTGTGTGTTAAGAATCTTGCTTACCCATTCAAAGAAGCAGGATAGCCCAAAGACTGTCTTGTGAGATGGAAAGGAAGAAAAGCACAGACAGGATGAATCAGGCAAATACACATTTGAGCTATGTATCCAAATATGCATGGATCTTTACCCAAACTAAACAGAGGTCAAGGATCCTCAATAGTTCCCTAGTTACTCCAATTACCAAGTTCACATTTCCAAGGTCACACTTTAAAGAAATAGTTAACGTATTTTCTGGGGTGAGGCAGTCAGAGAGCAGTTTACATTTCAACTTAAACCAAAATTAATTCCTCAATGTGGAATTTTTGGGGGGAGCTGAGCTTTTTATTAGAAGCTCTATGATTTTTTGACATATAAAATACTTATCATTGTGTTCTTCTAACTGCTTCTCTCCTTCATGGTTGTTCTCGTGTTTTCTGCCTTGGAATTGTTCAGGATCTCTGACACTAATTTGTTTAACAAAGAGAGAGAGAGCTCTGACCTCTCTGCTTAGCATATTTAAGAGATAATCTCCATACAAATTTGGCACAGGAAATAGTTATACAAAAACAGTTTATGCTGAAATCAAACTGAAAGAGGTACAGATATTATGCTCATACTTTGCACTGAGAACATACAGAAGAATTAGGAAGGGGAATGCAACTGTTTCCCAAACACATTGAATACAGGATTACCAACAGCAGAGAAGAAATCCTAGTATGTTACTTCTGTGATTCCTTTTCTCATGGAAAGAAATTTTTTTATTTTTGATGACTGTTATTTTTTGTTCCAATATATATTTAGTGAATATGTATGATCATGTAGTTCTTAATGAAAAAAGCAGGATCCATGTGAAGCTGCTCTACTTTGATGGGTGTAAATGCTACTTTTTATCGGAACTAGGCAAAGTACTCATGCAGCATGAGATGGTTTGCACTGTAGGTCCATAGGACCACAATACTGTTGAAGAGGGAATATAACAGGATAAAAGTTCTCACAGCCCACAGGAATGAAATCAACAGCAGACCTGCAGATTCCTTATACCAGAGCTATAGGACTGCTTAAAGACCTCAATTTTTCCTTTTCTATTTACAGAGAGCCAGAAGTCATCCACTTAGCTATTCCCTACAGTGTTTTCTGCCATCTCCAAGTGGCCAGATAGCAGTAAACTGCCAGTAGGGTAAGTGACAAGAGCATTCATTTCCTCAACCTTAGTCCAAGATTACAAACTCAGCCTAAGAGTTCCTGGATGTGCCGGTTACAGTCACAAAGCTTCAGTTGTTTCCAACTCACAAAGCGCTGCAAGTGCAGCCAGCGCTTCTCTGCCCCTCATCCACCTCTGCATCCCCACTGGCACCGATCGAAGTTTTATTCCTACCCATCTCCAACATAAAGATGAATGAATAGGAGACCACAAAACAACTCCATTTGGCATTGATATCCCAGGCATGTGTGTGAAGTTGTAGTCTCATCTCTCCAGCTTTGTCTGTAGAGTATGCAATGCCGGATTCGGGGAACTGGTCATTAACTCAGGCACAGCCTCTGGTCTCTCTCAATTCAAATCTGATCAGGTCCTGAACAAGCAAAAGTGAGGATAATAATAACCTAGTATGGTATCTGAAAGTGCAGAAGCATTTGTTGCTAAACAGTAGCCCTAAAGCCCAGAGGGTTTATCTTAGTAGGAAAAACCTTACAATGTATATAGGCAGATATGTGTGTGTGCAGAGATGACAAAAATTTATTTGGGTACAGGTTTACAGGAAAAGTTTAGTTCAAGTTCTGCTTCTGAAACAACCTGTAAACCTCCCTGTTTGCAGCAAAGGCTCTTAAAACGAGAGAGCAGAAATGCTAACTGCAACCATCAGACCTCCAAAAATAATTTTTTCAATGTCAAATCACTTGAGACCATTTCTCCCTTTATCACCCAGCAAGCAATACACAGAAAAATTCAAATTGTAGCCCTTGATGCCAGAGCAGCAGAAGGGCTTGGTAGTATCCTGCCTTCCTTTGCTGCCTACCCCAGCAGAGCTTCTGACAATTCCCTTAAAACATTTCATAGGCGTTTTGGCACAGGCAGTGGTTTTGGGGGAGAAGATGAGAGCAGGGCTGGGGCAGCACCATCCTTTCAAAGATTTCTAGCCAGCAGCAAAGTTTCATCCCATCAGCTGTTCCTCCTTGAAACGAAAAGGGGTTGGTTTGCTGACAAGCCAAATGATGGCTGCAGTGGCTGCTGCCTGAAGCCCTTACAATGGGATTGATTGTGCGTGGTGAAAAGGGTTTGAATGTGAGCAGATAGGAGCGAAGAAGCATAAGAATGCTAGTTTTAGGCTTTCTGCTATTGAAACAGCAGCTAGTGAGGAGCAGCTGTGGTTATCTAAAAACACTCGTGCATGGAAGAACAATTTTTCTTCCAAAATCTGAAAGAAACTCTAATGATGAATCATAGGCTGGGCTATAAATAAAACATGACTATGGATTTGCAGACCCAGAAACATTCTCATTAGAGAATGTTGTTTTTAGGGCCAAATTGCCTCATTTTTTATTTTTTTAATCTATCAGAATCATTTTGGAATAATTACTTCCATGATGTCAAATCCTTTGTAATGCACAGTGGAGTTTGTTGCATGACATGTGAGAAGCATTAAGGTTAAGCAAATGAGCCTGGCTAAATATCTGCTAATCAGCATGAATCACCAGCCTGATATACATTCACAAGTTTACATCCTCTTTCTATAGATAATAAATGAGGGAAGGAAAGAACTGCCAGTCCTCAACCTTCGTTGTGCTGAAGAGCTGAATGTTTTCCTGAGCCTCATCTTCCAGACCGAAAGGTCAAAGATGCTTTCAGTGTCTGGTGAAAAATAAAGATTAGGGAAAAATTTAGCAATACACTGATGACTACTAGTAATAATTATTGGTAGTTATGGTTAGTGATAGCACATATTCTTGCTACAGAATACAAAATGATCCCCAAAAGCTCTGAAATATGTGATGAATTATAAAAATTGAGATGGATGGATGGATGGATGGATGGATGGATGGATGGATGGATGGATGGATGGATGGATGGATGGATGGATGGATGGAAGGAATCTGAAATTCATTGGACTTTGTGGGATTTGGTACCTACATGGTAAATGACTGAAATCTCATCCACGGCATGCATACTAATTTGTATGGGACTAAGAAACATGGGACTCAGAAAAAGTTTAATAATGTTTGAAGACAGGCCTTGATTATTTTGTTGCACCATAATTTGCATAGACATCTTATTGCCTTCAAGGTGCCACTGAATTCTTCAAGACAGCATATAGGTAAAGCTATCTATGGTTTTAGATCTTACTGCAGGACAAGATGGTTGCAAATAATGAGAAATGTGTTCAGACATCACATTTCACTTGTATAAATTTTAGCCGGAAAATAAAGTTCAGTTTGTTCTCAATCTGTTTGGTATTCCAGTCTTACTTTAACTGGTTCAATCAATTTTGGCATGTAGCAGTAAAAGCACGTTTTATGAACAGGTATGTTTTTTCCCTGAGAAGTTTTTTAATGTCATGCTCAACCCTTCATCTTTCACGAGTTCCAAAGGTGACATTGTCTTATAATCAATAAGATATTGTTAAAATGAACTGAAAATGTGTATTTCCAAGGAAGTATTAATATATAAGGTATTTATATTTAGCTGGCCATTCCACCAAATGTGCAGATACGCATGTTGATTTAGCTAAGAAACATTTAAACTGGGCTCTTTTTATTACTACATTTTATTTGCTTTTGTTGCCTTTAAAAACTGTGAAACATTTTCCAACACTTCACATGCCAGCAAGTACATGAGATTGACTGAACTTGTCAGCAGCCTCTTGCAATTAAAATTCCATTAAAATGAAGATATTTCATATTGATACATTCACTTTCTTCGTTTTCAAACATCATAGCCTCACTAAGCTTCATTTCAAAGGGCATGGAAATTTTTTGGTCTGAAATTAATGGTGTAATTATCTTTTCAGTTTTCTTCATAAATAAAATTGGCTTCTTCCCAGATCACCCGTACCGTCAGACTGTCGGCAGGCTTCCTCCTGCTCAGGCAGTGTAATCCCTGTGCCACGGCAGGTAATACATTCTCAGCTACAACCTTTCCTTATGCCTGGAATATCTCTGTTGAGAAGAGCTTGCAGCTCAGGAGCTGTAACCAGCACACGAGCTGAATGCTTAAGCTCTTCTGAGGGATGAAAAGGCAAGGGATGTTCTTATTCTGATTCAGAAATTTTATGTACCTGGATGGTCTTCCTACTGTATTGGAGAAATTTCACGTCCTCAGCAGCCTTCCCCGAGAGTGACACAGACTTTTTGGTACTGCAGGACTTTTGTTGCCCATCAGTGCTGAAACAGGACAGAGAGGAATATAAACAGGCCTTTTCAGTGAACCAGTTATCGCTGGGTAGTTGGGCAGCTGCAGTAATTGCAATTTTCTCTTAGTCAGCTATTAAATTGGGGTGTTTATGCAAGCTGCTTTACTGGGAATTAGATGTCTCTTTTTTCTTCATCTTCTTTTTTATTTATTCAAACTCTCACTCAGAGAGTTTCCTAACTCCTTGTTAAGTTGACGTTTCTTCATCTCTCTCCCTCTCTTTCTGATTATTTGCACCTACTAGCAGAAGCTCAGGGCATAAAACTGCTTATGTTGTCATCTGAAGCATAAGTGAGATACATAGCATACACTCTCTGAGTCAAAAAATCCGGGTTTTGCTCCACTGGGATCTTATACAGCATTCAGATTCAATCTACTAGCTTGCCATATGGATAAGCCCTGCTTAAAGAGATGCCATCTGTCTAGCTATATGCAGACATGTGTTCTTACTTTCTATTTTAAGCTTTTTCTCCCGATTTTTAATGTTGTTTCTCTTTCACCATTGCATCAGTCACCTGATCAGTTATAGTAGGTTTTATGAATTAGTCAGACACTGCGTGTGTCTTGCCAAAAAAATCCTGCTGCACACTGATGGCAGAAACCCTTCTCTGAAGGCACAGCCAGCTATTGCCCCTCTGTCTCCTAAACCACCCTGTGGCCACCAGGTACCTGGCCCCGGGGGATCAGAGCGGAGTGGAGGGACAGGTGTCTGCTGCCTTTGGCTCCTGGCAAACCTGGGAGGGCTGCAGGGTCTCCCCACGCTAGTTTATCCCTGGGAAGCAGGTCCCCAAGGTCACACACTGTCTGCTGGCACTCAAACACCGTGGTCACTGGGACTCCACGGGTCCAGGATGGTGACCAGCTTCCCTGATTTGGGTGAGTCAGGAGTCAGCTCTCGCTTTGGTGAGTCAGCAGAAGGCCAGATTAGTAGTCTAGGTTCAGAATTCACGTTGCAAGAGCCAAAGGGAGTATTTTCTAGGTGGTAAGGAATAAATGTATTAATTCATTCCTCTTTTTTTTTACAAAATCTATTAGGGTGTTTTGGTTGTTGTTTTTGGTGGGTTTTTTTTTTTGTTAGGTAGTAAATTACTTTCAAATCGCTGAAATTAATAAAGTGACCGTGAGTCCACAGCGTGGATCAGTTCAAAGTCCTGAAGACACAAGACATGTCTCTTGGTATTGAGTTTTCCCTTGAATGAAATCCTGGGTGCACTGACCTCTGTTGTGAAACTCCCAATGATTTCAAAAGGAGCATTGTACCTGCTACTTCATCAGAACTTACCAGCCAAAATACTGGCATTTTACTGTTGTAAAAGTATCATTTAGCCCAGTTTCCACATGTCCCATGACAGAATTTCTATTAAACTGCAGGCAGAGCTGGATTTCTTAACAGGGTTTAGGATGAGCCTTTCATGATTTTTCTTGTTGTTATTTTTAGAGAATAGACTGTGAATCAGGACATTTCATTTTCTCAGTCAGTCTTGGAGGAGGCAGTCAATGGAAGAATTGATGATCACAACACAAATTCAAAGATAATTAAACAGTAAAGGACAGCATTTGGCTTGATAGACATGTTTTGCTGCCATCAGCAGAAAGACGAAAGGCAGGATATCTATTGTAAAGAGCAAAACTAGGTTGGAGGGACACAGATAGCCGTGCTACAAAGATCTCCAGGAAAAAACGCATACACTAAGTAAGAATGGGAACTTGTTCAAAAAACTCCAGTCAGATTTCTTCAGTGAGAAAATAAAAATAAAACCACATGTATAATTGCCTTTTAATAGCTACATAGCCAAACCTAAAAATTTGGAAATTGATTGAAAATTGTCACACTGCACTGAATTTTAAGTCGGTCAGTTCTGAATATGTTCAGATACTCGGAAGGACAGCGGCGCTGCTAGAATAATGGTAAGTAAAAAGATATCAATTGTCTCTTCGGGATGAACACAGGTTTGGTGATAGAGTAGCTGAGATCTTTAGGAACAGAACATGGAACAGAAACAAAATATCCACGGGAGGGTTTAAATGTCAAAATGCACTAAAGATCTTTCTAGTAAAAAGATGACTTTCTGAACCCACCTAAACTGAGTGAAATCTTTAGGTGATCTATCAGCTTGAATATTACTAGAAGAAGAAAGTCGGCAAACTGTTCTTTATTTTGAATTTCAGGTTTTCCTGTTAATTTTTTTTTCCCCAAAATGTTTGAATTTTACAACCATCAGTCTATAATTTTAAAATAACTTAAGGAATCAAAACTTTTCTTAAAATATCTAGGTTTTGGCTGCAATTTAGGGAAAAAAAAAATGTGGACAAGTGTATATATTGTCTTTGTTTACATCCCTTAGAACTATTGCGTTTGCAGTGTCTTGTTAAATCTTTCAGAAGCAGATAAACTAGAGATCTAGCACTTCGGTGTTCAGATGTTTTGAGCTATAAATCTCATAATCTTTATACAAAAAATTCCAAGAGATATCATTAATGTTAATAAAAAGCATAAAGACTTTGTGATTAATTCTGATGTGCATTATGGTATCAAAATATTACCACCAAATAAGACTGTTGTGTCATATTTCTGAGAGTAAAAAGTAGCAAGACACTGACAAATGTTACACACAGCTCCAAAAATTAAAACATGATAATTTTGCCTTGCTAGAATAATGATGGTGATGAGTAGAATTAAGTGCATGATTAAGAATCGATTTCCTTACACTTGAGAAAACTCAGGCGGGCACTTAAGATTCCACTTCGTGGCAACTGCACCTGAAGTCATTTACAGTGAAGAGAAACCAGCCTGTGCACAAACTGAGTGACTGTCCCGTGGGTGACCAGATCCTAGAGGATTATGAATTTTCATTTCAGAGGCAGATGGGGGCATTCTTATGATTTACTAGACTTGAATTTTGTACAGCACATTTGAGGCACAGTCGTCCTATCTGCGCATCTTCCCCTCGATGCAGTTATACCATGGAGATACCTGGCTCATGATTATGCATCGGAAATATTTCAAAGAATTGAACCTATTCCTAAAATGTTCCACAGTGAGAAATCTTGCAGGTTGCAAAAAGACAATTCCCCAGACCACAGAGTGTTCACAGAGAAGATGAATACATTTTAGTCTTAACTCATGCTCCTGGATTTCCTGCTCTTTTGATATGCATCCATCACCCACTTGTTGCCATGGTTTCCAGTGCCAGTTGCATCTTTGTCTTGTATTTGCCTTCTTCAGATGTATCTTATGTATAACAGAGTTCTGGCTCCTTTTTCTAGGCAGAGCTGTGGGGTCCAGAGAGTTTCTTGGACTCCTCCCCAGCCACACTTGGCCAACTAAATTTGTCTCTAACAAGCCTTCTGCGCACGACAGTGGCTATATTTTTAGCACTGTTGTCAATGCTGAGATACATAGCTGAAATGGCAAATTTCACATCAGGACAGTTCTGTCTGAAGCAGAATGTAAAATTCATTGGCCCTTGCCAAAAATACACACCTTGCCTAGTCCTACCATGCTGCTTCATTCTTTTGTCACAGAATCCCTGAAAAACAGCATAGAGCAGAATGACTTGTGTCTTCTGAATTACTTCATTCTATTATCACATTAAAAACTTACAGTGAGTCAAACCATCGTTTTTGCCTTAAGAATTTTCTGCATTAAGTTCAAAGATAATTAGGCAAGACAAACATCAAGATTTATTGGCAGAGAGATCTCAGTCTATGAATTCTCATTGAACAGATCATAAATCTTCCTGCTCACCAGGAAGAGCTCAGATTCCCTATAGTTATAAAAACTCAGTGTAAGCAAGGTCAAAATCAAACTGACTCCCTTTTCCAGTTGCTTTTCTGAAACATCGTTATAAATTAGAAATTGGATTATAAGTCTCATAAATATGTTATTTACCTGCTGACAGGTAGCCTAGTCAGGGTTTGCTATATTGCATTAGGATATTACTAATTCAGGAATTAGTGCTGCAGAAATTTCACAGGCTAGAAATCCACAACATTATCAGGTGGAATTTTGCTCCTATTTTAAAAATATATGAGAGAAAGATTAAAAATGAACTATATTGAAGAAATAAAAGTCTTGTAAAAAACCTAAGCTGCTGTTGGACCAGGTAATATGTATTTCCACATCAGTTTCCCATTCAGGACACAGAAGTCTAATGTCCATCCAGGACAGGTTTGTTCACAACTCCAGATGGGTTGTTTTACATAAGCTACAAAAACACCAGAATTGTTAAAAAGAAGAGGGGAAAGGGAAAGCAGGAAAACAGGTGGGGGCAGTCAGAATTTGCTGAGAAGACTACATCTTGTCAAGTTTCAATTAGAAACAAGAGTTTGATATTAAACCTTCAGAAATGCCAATGCTGAACAAGCACAAGAAGTTAGTCAAAGTAACATGCAAGTGGGTACAGGTAATAATCCAAGAAGTATCAATAAATCTGATCTCACCTTCAACATAACCTGATCTTACTTTTCAGAGAAGGTACAAATTTCTAAGAGACTGTTCAACAACTGAGAAAACTGATTTAGTACATACATAATGATCTCTTGTGCAGCTGAAATTACTCATTTATGTACCAAGATCGCAAAGCTCTAGGGGTGTGCACAAAACTTTCTCTGAATTCATCACCAGAGTCGTTGAAGATGGCTGTAGTCTTCTGAACAAACAGAAGTGCAAATAGGCCAAAGGAACAGAGAATAGAAAAGAGAAAAAAAAGTGTCACACCATGTTCTGAGTGCCTGTCAAAAAAAGGCATTCTCCCAGGGCACGTTAACTTATCTGGTGGATTGGATATTTTTGATTGACAGGACTGAAATAAAAAGGCTGAAGTGTTGTTGATACTTTTTGCAGTAAAACAGCTGTATTAAATTACATGTTTCCCGCTTTTTGTCAACAAGTTGGCAGGATGTACACAATGTGTCAGCTCTGTAATGACAGCACCGCTTTAAACTGCAGTTGGAAGAGCCGGGTATGAATGCTTGTTTTTGTGAATAGGTATCTCTAACAGATGAAAATATAACCAGTCGTGAAGAGCATCAGTGGGTAATGTATGTCAAAATGATACTTCAGCCTTATAATATTCAATTTCTGGCTCTGTCCATATATTAATTGGCAAGAAGGAATACCCACAGTCTGATTCATAAATCCCTGCACTTCAAGTAACAGAATCCCGTTCCCGCAATGTTTTCAAGCAGGCGCTCTGTTCCCTGCCGCCTGGGTAGTTAATGATGGAAACAGCACACGCACCATATGCCTGCTGAGGCACTTCAAAACAGCTCTGTTGGTCCTGGCCCAAAACAAGGAGTGAAAAGCCACGGCAGAAATGCAAAAGTGCCAGCAAAAAGCTTGTTTTAAAAACTGGCCCGACTTCAGTTTGATTTACCTTTGAAGCAAGCTAGTGAGCTGAGTCTTATAGAATCATCTTGCGTATCCTATTCAGATGGTTTTGTCCATTTTACTCTACCTTAGTGCATACAGAACTGCTTTCCACTCCCAGGAGTACCCAGCTACAACTGTACATAACCTAATGAATCTGAGGCTTTGACAATTATGTTCTCAGACACTGTTTGCAAGACCCCATTATTAAGCTGCACACTAAAAACATCCTTTGCACTTAATGGCTATCAATGAGCACTCTCTGTAAGATGTTATTGTTCTCAGAACCAGGTACCAGGGTTAAGAGAAAGGCAGAGCAAGGGATTTTGCTCATTCCCAGTGAGAAAGGATGAGGGAGCTCGCAAGCAATGCAGCCCTGCGGGTATGGGGAATGCAGTCCCAGTAGAAAAAGGAATAGGGACAGCTGAATAGCGAGCACGAAGGATGAACACTGCTTTTGACATGTAACCATAGTGACTACCGAGGAGGTGACTGCTGTGACAGCAACCCAGAAGGCTATCGTGTCTGTTTCTGAACGGAAAACCTGCTCCACCATCAATAGCAAAGAGGAGCTGAAGAAAAGGATGGCCTGAGATAAATGGTCTGCCAGTCAGAATATTGTAGTCAGAATTTTTTTCCTGGGTAAGTAGTATTCACACCCACAATGAAATGTTTTTAGTGTGTGTCAGTATTGACAGCCTCTCATTTAGAAAAAAAATGCTGTGATATAGAAAAGATCAGTTTTAACATTTTAGAAAAACAATATTGAAAATCTGGTTTAAAGTAAAAATTATTATAATGATACTTTCATAAAAAGATGAAATTTGAAATGAAGTATTTTGTCTCCCCAAACCAAAACTAAACAATCCATCTAATCTAATACAGTTTTTGGAATGGTTGTTGCTCTTTTACTTCAGAGCAAGTGAAACATTCAGAAAATTAGAATTTTGAATAGAAAATATATTCACAGTTCAATTATTCAGTTTACAATGCAAAGCTGACAGCCACTTGGGTTTGTGCATACATTAGAATAGGTTTGCACATATTCTGTATGTATATCTAGAAATATTTTGATATTGCTAAAGCCATTTCATCTTCTGATAGACTATTCTAATCTTCCCTCCCGAATTATCTGGGAAAAGGAAATATTAAGTCATTATCTGAATTTTCTCATTAACTGCATCTCCCATGTATTAGATACCACATATGGAATTTTGCTGCACTTTCCAAAGAAACTGTGTACACTCAGGATCGGATCTCTTTTTTTTTCCCTAGAAAAGGTGCATGAAGTTAATTTATAACAATAGAGGGTAAATATGGTGGGTGAGCCTTGGCTAACATCCAAACACCCAACCAGCTGCTTGCTTACTCCATCCTGTTAGTGAAATGAGAAAATGGGAAAAACAGGAGCAAGAAAGTAAAGACAGGGAGATCACTTACCAATTACTGTTGTCAGCAAAACGGACTCAAATTGGGGGAAATTACCTTAACTTGTTACCCCAGCCAAAAAAAAAGCCAAACCACCAATGTAATTACTAATTCAGGTAATGGGAAACAAAAAGACAAACATTAAAAAAACCCATCTTTCATTCCCCCTTTTTCACACTTTCACTCTACCCTCCTCTCTCCTGCTGGAAGCAGCAGAGGGTTAGGTATTGTGTTCAGTACACAGCAGTTTCTCTCTGCTGCTCATTCCTTCTCATTGTGTCCNCTTGTGCTCCAGGAAAAGCTCCCTCTGTGGGCTGCAGGGGATAGCTGCTCTGGTACCGGGAGCACCTCCTCGTCCTGAGACCTTGGGGTCCCCTCTGCTTTTTCTCACTATTTTTGTTCCCTCCTCCTCTATCTGTGGCGTTCTGCACTTTCTTAAACGTGGTTTCCCAGAGGCACCTCTAGCTTGGCTAATAGGCTCAGCCATGTCCTGCCAGAGGGTCCACTGGAGCCAGCTGGAACCGTCTGCGTCCAGCATGGGGTAGCCTCTAGACTCCTCTCTCAGAGGTCACCCCTGTAGCCCCCTGGTGCCGACACTTTGACATCTCCACCCAATAAAATGCCCCATGTCAATCTGAGCTCTTATATTGGTGAAATTCATCTCACGTTTCACCTTTTAGAAGTTTTCTTAAGAGGATGTTTTTCTCTACAATGAGGATAACATCTTCAGAGAATAATCTACCCTGTCTTTCCCAGGTGTCTCAGGATGGTACAGACCACCCTTTGGAGCTTCCTGTTTCTTGAGATTAAGAAACCACAGGGGTCACAATTTTTTTCAGTATAGGTTGGGAAGAGTCTCTTCCCTCCTCACAGCTGGTTGTCCAGTCTCTCCAGGAGAGAACATATGAAGAGCAATTTGGCCTCCAAATATGGGAATTGTCTCATTTCAGCTGGGTAATTATCTAATTTTTATTCATCAAAAGCTCAGACATCTAATGGAAACTCATCATGTGATCTCCTGTACAGTTCATGGAGGAGAGTCAGGCATCCTGAAGGGCAATTCAACCTACCCGCTTTAAATACTTGTCTTTAGATGGAAGGCATCACTCTTCTGAAGTATGAACTCTTTCCCTAGTTTGTAGAGGGGATCTTGGTGACTGACATAACTGAACAATTCTCCAGATATCCCATCCTTAACCACCAAGCCCATATGCTGAGATTAATGCACAGCTCTCTTTCTATATTGGTCTTTGTAGTTGTACCCGAATGCTGTTATTTATGGAAGAGTCTAACAGGCAAAGAAGAAAAGTATTTAATAGGAAAAGAAAGTCAGCTAAAGAGCCTGTAGTCTGCAGGCTATAGTCTCACAGCAAGCCATCCTGCCCTCCTGCAAGTCCCTGCCATCAGGTGAGAAATACAGATGAGAGCAGCCACTCTTCTTCAAACCTGGGGTTTTGTGCTGAATGCAAAACCTCAGCCTGGAGAATCTGAATAATTTATAAATTGTAGCTCTGTGTTTCCTTAATCACTAGTCCTTATATGTAACAGTTAAACTTATTTGGCAGCCTAGAATTTATATATTCTAACATTCTCTTGCAGTTTTGTTGAATATGCTTGACTGATACACAATCCCTAAATAAAATTACCTACGTGCATCAGTGAAAACAAGAGCAGCTGGGAGACCTTTGCAAGGGATGCACTACTTAAAAAGATGTAAAATCTATGGCTGAGGCTCTTTTTCCCCCTATATACATATTCTACTGTCATATTTAATAACCTAGTGTTTTGATGAGGGAGAGTGTTAAATACTCCAAAGCTTTCTTGTCAGTGAACATTAAGGCCCTCTGTTGTGTTAGCCCAATATCTGATGACGCTGCTTTCACACTTTAAGAGCAAAGTGTTGAGCTGCCCCTGTTTCAATTACAGTTGATAATGATAAATGGCAATGTACTTGTTTCCAAATGCGCCGTTCTTTCTGAAGAGATAAATTCACAAAGCCTGTCATCCCAACTGCTGCTTAGTTAACTTTCACTCTTTTCTGTATTTCAAGGCAAGTTCACATAAATTGGTTTTCAAGGTGTTTACTTACAATGCACCTTGAAAATTTTTTTTAGTAAATTTCCTGTTATTCTCATAAGATTTAATACTATATTTTGTAACTTCTGCCTCTTATGATTAGCAAGAACTGTAATTTTCACAAGTCAAATTGTATTGCATTTCTCTACACCTAAATATTCTCCCACCTGTAAGATACCAGCAGTATTTTCTCTATTGTTCCATGGAAATCTCTCCCACTACACATCTGAGGTAATCAAACACATTTAAACTATAATAAGCTTTTCCCACCTCACAGCCCCAGCTAATAAACTTTTGAAGTTTCTCTTGTGCTGTTATCTTCATCAAACCCAAGCAAGAATATTGATCAGACCATTTTAAACAATAAAAAAATGAAAACCACTTCAGCAGGTGAGTAAATTCTACAGGTTTGTGCAATTTATCTCCTGCATTTTATTCTCTGCACTCTCCTGTTGGTTATCACTGGCTGCCCCAAGTGGTGAAATCGGTGCTGCCTCATTGGTATCTGCTTTAAAAAAAACCTGCAGGCTCTACCCCCCTTAAAAATACCTTCTATTCAGTAGCCAAAGAATGTGTCACTTCTCAAAATCTTGGCGGATGCATTTGTGGTTTCAGGTTATGTAAAATACTGTTCCTCACAGAGATTGCCCAGGGTGGCTCCTATGCCTTGGTGCACCATGCCTGCTGGTGACCAGCAGGACTGTATAAATCATGGGTGGAAACTTAGTGGCTTTTTTCCCATCTCATTCTGTGTCTGTTGGTGACCCACAGGACTGTACAAATGAAGAGTGGAAAGGTGGAAGTCCAGTAACTGCTTCTTTTCCTGTTATTTCTTTCCTGATGGAGTTCTTTCTTGATTCACTCCATGGTTTCAGTGAGATGCACAATCTCTTTTTATTTCTCTTACACAGCATTTCTGTAGGCTGATAAACAGCTGCTGGATATTTTCTATGCCAAAGAAGATCATAGCAGTGATGAGGAGAGTATAATTCTTACAAAATAAATGAGACATTATATAAATAAAACACTTCTAAAGCCTCCAGGCTGCAAGGTGCTATCCAAATAGGACAGTATCGCCCACAGCCTCATGTGCTGCTTATAAAAATCAGGGTTAAGTGTCAGTTTAGATGTGCATTTCAATTAGGGTTAATAGTTCCACCATCTATGACTCATGCCAAAGCATTTGTTTGGGGGCGAGGCAAGACACACGTGAACGTGTTGGGGGAGCATTTTGCATATGAGCCTGATGTTTGAACAAAAGGACTTGCAAATTGTCTGCACATTTAAATAACTTACCCAAGCAGCTAAAAGCTATTTTTCAGAGTTCTTCCAAAATACTGTGGTAGGGTGTTAAAAAGGTGGTAAAAACTACAGCTCTTCTTAGATGAGGCATAAGATCCACTATTTTTCCTTTGAACCTGCATGCTGTTCTGTGTTCTTTCTTAAATCCTTCAGGTTTGTTTTTTGTTCGTTTGGTCTCACTGAATGACTTTCTCATTCTCATGTAAGGATTTTACATTGATGAGTGTAAATTCCCTGACTACTGTAGTTCAATAGCAAGTGATCAGGCAGGCAGAACTGCCCAAGAATGGGGCACCAGGGTGGGTAGCAGTGCTTGTCTCCCTTTGAGAAGGGTTTTCTAGTATAGGGATTAAAGCTGATTTTTAAGAACTTCGTGACAGATCATGGAAATGGTTAAATATATTTAAATATGTGGATCCTGGTACTGTTTGTTAGGTGCCAACCACACATACCGTTCTATATGTCGGAAGCATACTGAAGAAATCCTGTGGTCTGAAGGACTGGTAAGAGGAGATACCTTCAGGAGGAGGTTCTGAGTGCTGGGAGTCAGGTGAGTAACAGTTGCAACAAAAGCCTTTATTTACTTTCCTGTTCTGACTGATATAAAGAGGTTGTCATGATGATGGATGACTTAAATATACCTAACATTTTACAAATAAATGTCCGTGGTAATGATAACCGTCAAAAGGGATTGATATTTCTATCAACTTCAAAGGAAGCAAAATAACATTCATTTCTATGAGTTACACAGAGTATAACCATGAACTATAGTGAAAATGAAAGTCTGTGGGTAAGTGAAAGAACACAGGGGTTGTGCTAAGGAAAGAGATTACTATTAAAGCAGTCATGAGCTAGAAGCAAAAGCAAGCTTGCGTTCAGCCTTATCTAAGTGCTGCTACCGATCAAAGAAGAGGCCAGCAGAAGCACTCACTCAATAGAAAAGGCCTGCAACAATTAATCAGCAGGCAAACCTTTTGTTATTGGTCTTGTTTTGGTGGAAACGTATTGGACAGAGACCTGAAAGGGCTCTCCATGTCACCCTGCCTTGCTTTCACAGACAACTGCATGGCTTTGTTTCCAGGAGGTCACTCTCATTGAGAGCAGGCAGTAGTGGGGCAGCTCTCATTTCCTCTTGGCAGAATATAAGCCAGCCAAGTCTTTTTGCTAATGAATTATTTAGATTTCTACAAAATGTTCTTCTTTCCACCCAGCTGCAAAGCAAATTCGCAGGAAAATATGTGGAGTTCCTGGTGGACGTCAAATTGAAGATGAGCCAGGAATGTGTCCTTCCTGCAAAGGTGGTTAATGGTATTCTGGGCTTCATTAGGAAGAGGGGCGCCAGCAGATTGAGAGAGGTGATCCTTCCCCTCTACTCAGCACTTGTGAGACCAAGCCTGGAGTGCTGGGTACAGTTCTGGGTTCCTCAGTACATGACAGACATGGAGTTGCTGGTCACAGTCCAACAAAGGGCCACAAAGATGATTAAGGGACTGAAACATCCCTCCTCTGAGGAAAGGTCGAGAGAGTTGGGACGGTTAGCCTGAAGAAGAGAAGGTTCAGGGGGATCTTATCAACGTATATATATAGTTGAAGGAAGGGTGTAAAGAAGGCAGAGCCAAGCTTTTTCAGTTGTGCCCAGGGACACCAGAAGCAATGGGCACAAACTGAAACACAGGAGGTTCCCTCTGAACATCAGAAACACTTTTTTCTGTGAGGATGAAGCACTGGCACAGGTTCCTCAGAAAGGCTGTGATGTCTCCATCCTTGGAGGTATTCAAGAGCCATCTGGAGATGGTCCTAGTCAACCAACCCTACATGACCCTGCTTGAGCAGGGGATTTGACCAGACGCCCTCCAGAGGTCCCTTCCAAACTCAACCATTCTGTGAATCTATGAAAATGTAATATAAGAAGACTTGAAAGAAATGATTACTTCATTTTATAAAAGAGGAAAATTGTTTTCCATACAGCACTGGCAATTACATCATGATTTTTACCTTCTGTACATAATTTCCACAGGACTTGAGCACAACATACCTTCCTCCTCCTGCACACAACACCTTCTGTTGAAAAAAAAATGTAAGACAACACTTAAGCAACCCTGGGATGACAAACAACTGACAACTAAATAGTTTAACCCAAACCCCATGTACTTCATAATACTGAAGCTGCAATTTTTGTGATAATTAAAAATACCCTTTTCCTTAACATTTTATGCACAAAAATAGAATTGTCTGACGAAAAGCCTACAGATTTCCATGGAAATACAGGAGGAGCTAAAGGAGGCATGTGTGATCATCTGAAGGAGCCAATCATTTTGGTAAGGATATAAAATATGAAGAAGTTTTGAAACACAAAAGAGAAATTGGGCCCCAGGTTGCATTAGGGCAGCATTTTTAGCATACCAGTCTGGGCTCTGGTACACTGGCTCCCTGGTGTTGCTATCTCAGCCCAAGGTCTCAAATGAAAAAAGCATACATAATTTTCCAGGTTGCTTGTAGAAGCACAGATGCTTCAAAAGAAACTTTTAATCTGTTCTGATGTTCACTACTCCTGGGAGAAGAAAGCACTTCATTCAGAGTTAGTAAAAATGACTGGAACCAAGCAGCTTCACTCTGCAGTTCTCCAGAACAATTACTATTGCAGCTTATTAGAGAGTGACCTTAATTTCCAGGAGAAGGAACAACTATGTTGAAGATTCATGCAGCACTGTATTGATCTGCCTTTCAAATTTGAATTTTCCTTCTCATCACTTCATTTACATTGTCAATGTCTGCTGGTGCTTTCATTCATTAAAGCTCCATTACCGTCCTGTCCATCTTTAAGGAAAACTGACACTACAGACTGGATTTAATTCACTCAGTGAAGACAGGAAAAAGTCATAAATCCTTTATAATAGGCTTCTTCCCACACTTTTAACTCTGTTATAGCACTGAAAATAATTAATGCAAGCATCAACTGAGGGATTTTTTTTTATTGGATCTTAATAAGAAACTTGCAATTCAAATAGATTCATGAGCATTTAGAAATGTACACAAATCACATACACAAATTCAGCCACCTCTCCCTTGGCATTCCAGCTTGGGTTTGTAAACTGGAACCAACAACCTGCTTCAAACACTTCATCAGTACTTGATTGCCTCCCTCCTTTCAGTAAATGTGATAAGTCTAAAGTTTTTATTAACATTAGCTTCATCTAGACATCACATCTTTTTACATTGCATTTTATCTACTTAAAACCACTTAAAATTAACCAACCAAAGACTTTTGGCAATAGAATTTTAATGAGCAATACCAACTCCTTCCATGTCAAGTATTATTAAATTTATGGGATATTTTATTTGGTTTTAAAAGCTTGGTTAGGTGACAAGTTCATTTAATAACATTTCAAATCAAGGCACTTTATTTCAGTTAGAATTAATTACATTCAAGACAACATGTATAACATTATAGAGGGAAAAAACCCAGACACAGCAATTAAATGACATTTTTCCATTAAAACAAAATAATCCCATTACATTCTCTGCCAAAAAGGAAAGATTTTCCCTATTTACTCTAGGGTGCTTTCATCTGGTATAGTTAAAGAAGAAAAGTGAGTTCATATCTTTCTGTTACTACCTGGAGCAATGTAAAACTTGATATGGTCTGCCTGTAAAGAGGCAATGCAATTTTGTGCAAAGTTCTCTTTTTGGAAATTAAAGATATTTCTGACAATGTTGCAAAATATCAAAAGATACAAGCCCAATCTAATTTAATGATATGATACCATACTGCCACCAGCCAGGTTGTTGAACAGCAGTGCAAACTATGTCAATGTTCTGGTTGCATTGCCTGATTTTGCCATGAGAAATGTTTTATTTTTTGAAGCATTTATCCTCAGCATAGTTAGAGTCTGAGAACACTGATGGTTACGGTAAGCATAACCTTTCACTCATTAAAGCACCTACTGTGTCTGAAACAACAGTATGGGATTTGGGAGGTATTTCTTTGGCTACAACCTTTTGGCCAAGAGAGCCACGGAGACCATTCTCCAGCCAACATAATGGCCCCTCTCCCAGCACCAGACCAGACATGCATTTGTGGGCTGGTTGAACACAGATATCCCCCATTACATAGGCAGAGTATTCTTGCTTTGAATGGGGAAAACCAAACACAAATCAGAAATCCTTTTTTACTTATTTAAATGATCATGCACCCTGTGGGTCTGTTTTCCTGCTCTGTGTATGGTTTGGGAAGTTCCAAGAATTTTTGTTGCCAACTTCAAAACTCAAACATGGGGTGAGAGTCTGTCAACATTGGCTGGGATAAAAGTTTTGGGACCTCAAAGCATTCAGGATTCAAAAGCTGTTGAAAGATACAGGTACTCAAGCTGTAGAAGGATATATCGAGCCTGCTTACTGCCTTCTCCTACCACTTCAGCTGTACTGAAGAATCTGTCAATTCTCTGCTAATGGGACTTTTTTTCTGGCAAGTCTAACCATATTTGCAGGTAGCAGAAATCAGTAGCCTCCTGGAAGAAAGCCAGCTGGAGCTGGGAATTGGTGGGTAGATTTGATGACGACCTATTCTAACTACCTAGTTAATTAAGTGAATGAAGAAAGATCACTATAGATTATCAGACTTCACAGATTTTGTTATGGAGAATAGTCATGGAATAAATAAAATAAATTTTTATGTTTTATTTAAAATTCTCTCTGACTTGAGCATTGCCATTCTACGTGACATTAAAATCCACTCTGCATAAACTCTTCCATGGAGATCACATTTTAATTACAGCAATGCATTTGATACCCATAGAGAAAACCATATAATAGTGTTTTCTTAACTGACAAGCAATATTAAATTCCACAGAAGAATCCATTCTGTAAAAGAACAGGCCACAATGGCAAAATATCAAAGGTCTGACACACCTCATCATGCATATAACAATGTGGTCCTTACGCTGCACTGCAGCAAGTGATTTATTAATTAATGTACAGAAATGTTACATCTGCTACAGATCATCTTTACTATCCTTCAGTTTCTACAAGTGATGTCCTACAGAGATTGCAGAATCAACCACTCCCTTATCAGTATTATTAAAAATATTTATTTTTATTATTATCAATATTATATTGATAAAGAATTCTAGACACTTTTCAGGTCATTTTGATTTTTTTACAGAGGAACAGAAATGTCACAAGAACTGACAATTGTGAAACACAGTAAAATAAAAGGGTATTTTCCTATGTATTCTCTTCAATTTTGCTGCTAAAATAAAAATCTGAAATCGAGAACTCTTCAGCCATCAGGCATAACCACTTGTTTGGTAGTATTCAGAAGAAGCTTTCCTTTCAGTTTTGAAAACACAGGCTCTTACATATGAACATTAGATTTCAGTAGAAAGCCGATTCTTTCCTGACACTATCTTGCTTTTTTGCCTGCATAGACCTCGTTTCTCTTAATTAACTTATTAAATTAATTTATTTTGAAGCAATTGTCCTTTCATCTTCAAGACCACTGTCCTCCACATGTGTCTCTGGGAAAACTCATCTATTCTCACCAAAATCCACAGGGACTTTACCACACTTCCATATCATTTTGAGCATTTCTTTTTGCTTTATTCTCCCTTTTTTGTCTTACATTATTTCCTTTTCTCTCACCAAGGCTCATTTTCTTTGTAGGTAATTCTTCCCAACAGATTGTCATTGTTTAGTAAAAGCTATATTGGTGAGCTTGGTTTTTTATATTACTGATTCTCTAGGTTTTGTTTCCCCTCTGCAGTTGTGGATAACAGTGAATCCATAAGGAGAGCTCTCTCTGATCTATCTTCTGAGATGGGGGCTATACCACCCTCATACAGCCTAGGGTTCACTCTTCAGAAAGAGACTTGAAAATACAGTTTGCTCAAGAGAAAAAAAGTGAGTGATCTGGTTAAGTTGCTCCTTCCTCAATTAGACTGATCTTCTAGGATCCAAAACAAGCATTTACATTTAGAAACCCTACAGCCCGCAGCTTTATTTCAATCAAATAAAGGCTGCTTCTGTCATTTATTTCCACACTAAAAAGTGCTTTACTACTCAAAAAATGCAAGAGTATTAATCTGTGACATTTTACAAGGGTGGCCTGCAGTCAATTTCCTTTCATTGGTTAACACAAGTTCTGTCATTCACTGGGGAATGCACATTTTCAGCTTGTCATACAAATGAGCCAAGGGTGAAAAGAAAATTGTGGGGAAATTATAGTAGCAAAACAGAAAATGATGATGCATGACCTGAAGAAAACAAAAAATATAGACTAAAATTGAAAAATCCATTCAAAGTAGTTGCAATTAACTGAACGTAATTGCTGCATGTGAATGCCAGACATCACCCTTGTGTTAATAATACTGGCTTAAAGTCACCATCAGGAAGGGCATTTTAACTTATTATTTTCATCAAGTGAATGAATGGTGCAGCTTAAACCTTTACATTTTGTTTTATTATATTAATATTAGTATTAGAATAATGTCTGCATTAGCCTGTTACTTGCTGTCTATTCTTCTGCTTGAATACTGAAACACCTGGAGCACTATATGGATTCAAGGTGTTTCAGAAGAAAACCCTCATTTGTTCTCTGTTTTACCAGTCCATATGTCATTCACAAAAAAAATAAAATAGATAATTTGGGTCAGCCCTGCATTTAAAAACTGTCTGCCTAAGTCTGTGTTTTTACACCACTCCCAAGACCTACACTATCAAGATGCCCTTGTACAACCCAATGACAATCTCCTCTCATGTGGTGGTACTGCCAGTACAGAAGTGTTTTGAGTTAAAGGAGTAAGAAAGGAATTTGTATTTATAAGAAAGAGGCTTCAGTTATGAACATAGGGGAAAACATGAGGTGTTGAACATGTATGAACATGAGGTGGGTGCCCTGGTGACAGAGGATACAAAGAAGGCAGAGGTGCTGAATGCCTTCTTTGCCTCTGTCTTTACTCCTGCAGGCTTTCCCCACGAGCCCCAGATTCCTATAGCCCCAGAAGAAGTCAAGATAGAGGAGGAGTTTACCATGATAGATGAGGATTGGGTTAGGGATCAGTTGAGTAATCTGGACATCCATAAATCGATGGGTCCAGATGGAATGCATCCAAGGGTGCTGAGGGAGCTGGCGGAGGTCATTGCTAGGCCACTTTCCATCATCTACAGTAAGTCATGGGCAACAGGAGAGGTGCCTGAGGACTGGAGGATAGCAAATGTCACTCCAGTCTACAAGAAGGGCAAGAAGGAGGACCCGGGCAACTATAGACCGGTCAGCCTCACCTCCATCCCTGGTAAGGTGATGGAACAACTTGTCCTTGGCACTATCTCTAGGCATGTCAAGGACATGGGGGTCATCAAGAGTAGTCAACATGGTTTTACCAAGGGTAAGTCATGTTTGACTAACCTTATAGCCTTCTATGAGGATATTACTAGGTGGATAGATGATGGTAGAGCGGTAGATGTGGTTTATCTTGATTTCAGTAAAGCATTTGACACCGTCTCCCACAGCATCCTTGTAGCTAAGCTGATCAAGTATGGGTTTGGTGATCAAGCAGTGAGGTGGATCAAGAACTGGTTGAAAGGAAGAAGTCAGAGAGTCGTAGTCAATGGGGCAGAATCTAGTTGGAGGCCTGTGACTAGTGGAGTCCCTCAGGGGTCGGTACTGGGACCGGTGTTGTTCAACATCTTCATCAACGACCTGGATGAGGGTACAGAGTGTACCCTCAGCAAGTTTGCGGATGACACCAAGCTGGGAGGAGTGGCCGACACCCCAGAAGACTGTGCTGCCATTCAGAGGGACCTGGACAGGCTGGAGAGTTGGGCGGGGCGAAACCTGATGAGGTTCAACAAGGGCAAGTGTAGAGTTTTGCATTTGGGGAAGAAAAACACAATGTACCAGTACAGGTTGGGGGCTGACCTGCTGGAGAGCAGTGTAGGTGAAAGGGACCTGGGGGTCCTGGTAGACAGGAGGATGACCATGAGCCAGCAATGTGCCCTTGTGGCTAAGAAGGCCAATGGCATCCTGGGCTGCATTAGAAAGGGTGTGGTGAGTCGGTCAAGAGAGGTTCTCCTCCCCCTCTATTCTGCATTGGTGAGGCCACATCTGGAGTATTGTGTCCAGTTCTGGGCCCCTCAGTTCAAGAAGGACAGGGAACTGCTTGAGAGAGTCCAGCGCAGAGCCACAAAGATGATTAAGGGAGTGGAACATCTCCCTTATGAGGAAAGGCTGAGGGAGCTGGGTCTCTTTAGTCTGGAGAAAAGGAGACTGAGGGGTGACCTCATCAATGTCTTCAAATACCTAAAGGGGGAGTGTCAGGAAGATGGAGAGAAGTTGTTTTCAGTGATGACCAGTGATAGGACAAGGAGTAATGGATGTAAATTGGAGCATAGGAGATTCAAGAGGGATATCAGGAGGAATTTTTTTACTGTGAGAGTGACAGAGCACTGGAACAGGCTGCCCAGAGAGGTTGTGGAGTCTCCTTCACTGGAGACATTCAAAACCCGCCTGGACGCGTTCCTGGGTGATGTGTTCTAGGTGACCCTGCTCTGGCAGGGGGGTTGGACTAGATGATCTTTCGAGGTCCCTTCCAACCCTATGATTCTATGATTCTATGATTCTATGAAAAAAAGGAACTTAAATATAATGGATCAACACTTAATGAATACGTATGTTAGAGTTAAAAACAGATTCAGTGATGGCTTTTGGAGTTGTTCCTTTAGAGACTACAGCTGTGGTTGTCACTCATCTTGTTTCTGACAGATGAGGTGTATTAGAAACCTCTTGTGTTGTTAGAAATCATTTTGATGATGGCAGTGAAGAGACCTAACTTTGTGGAGAGCACTCTGGGTGGACACTTTGATTCCAGATGATAGAAGAAGATGGATGCTGAACCCCAGGGCGATGACACTGTTGCATTTTAAAAAGCTACACAACATGAGACAAACTTCTCAAATCACTTTTAGAGGAAGAACTACTTACCTAGAAATGTTCTTCCAGCATCTCAAGATTTTAGATCTCCTCAAAGAAAAGAGAAATTTCACCAAAGAGCGTCAGAAACATCTTCAATAAAAGAGCAGGCAACGATCAGTTAAATATTTGCAGATCACCCTGGTATCTAATGATCTTCAGGAAGAATACGTACATCCCTGATGAGTTTTTCTGGTTGGCATATCAAAGATGTGCGAAAATGATGTATTTCACAAATCCAAATTTAAAATACTGCCTTGCAAGGAAACACACTTCAGCTCACAATATAAAAAACTCTGACATGTCATCAATTACCATTTATCAACCTAAACATACAGGTAGATATACAGAACCTCTCTCTTTGTTGCAGTATAATATTGTATCTTTAATATTTTGTCTGTTTTCTGCTTGCTCTGGCTTCTGAAATCATGCAAATAAGCACAATCCACACTGTATCATCTAGCCTTCCTAGTTGCAAAGCAAAACTGGAAAATCTGAGTGCTTAAAAGCTAGGGAACAATTAGAAATGAACACATCTATTATCTTTAGGTCCTTATTTTTAAGACATCCTTAAAATGGTTTGGATTCTGATCAATGAATTCTGGATGTCTGGTGGAATTAACCCCAGGGCTTGGACATACCTTCACATAGCAATAGACGACGATGATTTAAGATGTTATCGCTCCTCTCCGCCATATCTTTTATTCCACCAGGACAGTCAGCTGTAGAAAAGATATATGATCGTTCCTTTAGCAAAGTCAAACACCTCAGAGGACAGCTCAGGCCACCAGACTTTGCACAGAAATGATTGACTAGTGCTTGCATGACCACGGACCACACGGCGCAGGCACAAAAAGCGCCATCAGAGGGACAGGAACAAGCAGCTGCAGTGTCAGAAAGCACCTCTTCCCTTTGCTGTGTTGATGTTGCCATAAGCCCAAAGAGAAGCATGAAAGCGTGCACAGAAAGCAGGGTACCAGAATTTGCATGAGGTTTGTTTATCCTGGTGCTGACCTGCTCATCATTAGCTTGCTTAGGGGTATAGAAAACAATATTCAGAAGGCGGCTGATTTCTGAGAATAGCGTGGTTATAGGTGCTCCTCCAGCTAATGAGATTCCTGTTTAATGCTATGTACTGTACTACATAGTGGTAAACAAGTCTGCATGTCTGAATGCTGATAAAGGAAGCAGTGGAAATGTCTGGAAGCGTCTGAACCTGTGCTGAGAAATTTCACTGTTCCAAGCTGCACTTCAGTGCTGGACAACAAAGCTATTTCTGCTACCAAAAAGGCATATTTCTCTTCTTGTTCCAAACAAACATTGACTGAATGATTTGAAAAAGTTTATTAGAAAACATTTAATCCCTCCTTAGGTATTTATATTTTTGTTTTGAGTCAGTTTGGTAAGATTGATCTCCCAATGCAGCAGGACAAGAGAAGTTTTGCTCCAATTATCGCTCTGTGGGAGCTGAAAATAAGACACAGAAAGGTGTCAAGAGCTCATCAGTACAGATAGATTGACATCTGTGATTGGTAGGATCAAATAGTTGCATATAGTGGGCATGAGAAACTCTTTGCCGATATCTGCACATCTTCAGCATCACTGCCATAAGCAGTTAGTGGCTGACTCTGCTTTGAAGTCTTTCCCACAGACATAATTAACTGTAATGATTGTTGATAAGGTTGGACACCTAACTGTCACCATCTGAAAGTCAGGCATCTGGTCTAAGGTATGCATTTCTTCTCTCTAAATTGAATAAAATGACACCTGAAAGCAGGTCATCACGTTTAGATTAGACTCTTATCTTAGGAATGGCACGAATTTCTCTCAGGAGGTGTGCATCTCTCTCCATTGCCTCTAAGGAAAGTCTTCATAAGTTACATTACACTTTCTTTCTTATTCTTCTAGTATTATTTAATTCATAATTATGAATTAGTTTACTTGCTTGTTTTTCAAAGTTCAAGATTGGTGACTTGCTTGGGTTTTATTTTTTTTTTTTAAAGGAACATATTTATGGTGTCCTTTATTTCAGAAATGCACACTTAAATTTTGCTGAAATTGAATGTAATTATGTCCTTCAATAATGGGAAACACTTTCTCTATTAGAGACCAATGAAATGTAACTTAAGTGGTTCCTGAAAATACAGGAACTGAAAAATGACTGTAATTAGTCGAATTATATTGCTGTGTGAACACTATTATTATCTACGTGTTATTATTATTTTGATTTTAGATCAAGGCTAAATAAAACTTACTAAGAGAATGAGGAAACAGGTGAAAGGAATGCTTAACTATAACAATCAGCATAAGAGTGAGATGAAAAGTAATACAAAAATTAGGGTTAGAAAGTTCAAAATAAGAACTGGAAACTCCCTCATATTCTGTCATAGAATTCTGTCATAGAAGAACGGTTTTGCAACACAGTCACGTTTCAAGAACCATAACTCAGCCACCAGAAACCTGCCCAAGTCTGACATAGGTTTAAAATGCAGAGGTATCATTTCACAGCATGACTTGAAATTTGGTAAACTGCAGAAGCAATCTGTCATATTCTTTTTTGTCATAGATGTTTTTGCTGGGACTTCATAAGCATGATGAATGCTTGAAGAGTAATGAAGGGGAAGATTTATTTCATAGCCTCTCCAATTTAGACTTTACTTAGTAGATTCTCAAAACCAGTGCATTTTCAGTAGGTTGCAACTATAAGCTCTATAAAAAACACCCCCAACCCCCTCCTCACTTTCTCTCCAGCCCTCATAAATGCTTCTTTTCACTCTAGCAAACTTGGGATTTCCTCTCCCAGGTAAATTGCTACAGCTTAGGTATTTGTTCAGCAAAGCTGGCAAAAAGGTCAGCAGCTGGATAACAGACTGGCATTAATGTATGCTATGCAAAAGGGGCTGTGCAAAAGGGAGTGTAAGTATAGAAGTACAAGTGAAGAACTTTGTCCTCTCTGCAATAAGAAGTACAAGTGAAGAACTTTGTCCTCTCTGCAGTAAGAAGGAGGCTGTGAAAAGGGAGCTCTGCAGACTCCAAATGGAGAACAGCCCTCTGGCCAGAACAGTTGGCCAGAGAAGTGACCACCACAGTGACTATGGCTCTGCTTGCCCACATCTCACGGGTGCTCCATCCTACAAACCTTAGCCCAGACAGGCTGTGGCTTGGCTTCTCTTCATGCTGAAACAGCTCCAGTTGTGGATAATGATACCTAGTTGAAAACTGGGCCATACTGTCAGAGTTTGGTGCAAGAGAACAAATTCTCCCAATTGGAATTTCACTGGACAGATACGATTGATGGAAAGATAACCTCCTGAAATATTAATATATCCATTACATCTCCATGTTCCCTAATAGTGTAACCAAAATGTATAGGAATCAGCTATTCATATGGTTTGTGACCTCTCCAGCAGCGCTTTCTATGACATGTGCTTGGAAAACAATAGTTGCTACCAGCTATAAAAACCTTATTGATTTTTTCAAAAGTTAAAAGTCATTCATTTTACTAAGCCTAGTTTTGCCCTTTTTGTTTCATAGTTATGATTCCATTTTGAAAGATATAAACTCTGAGAAGTTCAGCTAATTTGTTTTCAACCAGATACCATAATTTTTCTTTTGAAACCTGCTGGCTTGTTGTGACTTGCCAATGAAATAATGTGTGACACTCCTTCATAACATAAAATTTTAACATGGACTGTTTATCATTACTGGCTGTCTTCTCCCTTATGGCACCCAGATGAGTGAGGGCTCCCCATCTAGACATGAAAAAATGAGGTTTTTCTGTGACTTTGTTACTCTAAGTGGTCCCAATAGTCTTGCTGTGAAATTAGAGACTATAGATCTAGTAAGGAGCTCAATTTTAAGTCTGACTTCTCCCACTTGTAAAGAAATTCAAATAGCATTAGTTTATGGTTTCCTAAATCAAATGGCTGCAGAAGTTATGCTATTATCTAACGTATCCCCATGCTGACACCTGGAAAATAATGAAGCTGAGGATTCCTGGCAGTGCTCTCACAAGGTAGTAGCTCATCCATTTTTTGTGGGTTTTTTGTAATTTTGCATTTTACCTAGCACTAACTGTTATTAGCTCTTCTTCCCTCCTGAATTTTGCAGAAAACTTTCCCTCATGACACCTTAAAGCAAATTACAAAGGAGACCAGGATCAGTATCTCTATTTTTACAGATACAGAAAATTAAGGCATAAGTTAACTAGGCTGTGTAACTGAGCAGCCCAAGACTGACCCAGGCTACTGGTCATTCAAGATTTGGTTAGCCAAACTTGAAAAACAGAGTTAGAGATGTTTAGCGATGTTACCAATTACCACCCCTTGGCTGGAAGTCCACACCCCTCACCTGAGACACTCTATCTGTCCATGCTCTGCCCACAGCCTGCTGCCATCCCTGATAAAACAGCTTAACTAGCTGGCACTGAGGATCGCCAGGGCTGGGAGAGTCATAACTTCCAGCTGAGGAGGCAGAAGCTTGATTAAAAGCAGTAACTCCGTGACTTGGGCATTTTTGGTCTTCCTGTGCCCCAGATGCCCTGTGGTTTTGGCATGCATCCAAAGTACTCCACACACTTTGCCCCCAGCTCTGCCCTGGCATGGGCAGCACAGTGCCCTCCAGCCCCCCGGCCTTTTTTTTTTTTT
>VXBO01000960.1:410900-422714 GCA_013400135.1 Rhinoptilus africanus
AACACTGTAAATTCTGGTGCATATTTTAGGTTGTAGGCAGCTTCTTGGGTAAGGACAAATCCCCTCCCTTTCCTAGGCAGGCTTTTCTGGCAAGATCAGCTCCGGGCACATAAGTGCAAGTGTCTACATGTCAGTTGGGTGCCTTAGCTCCCAGTGTAGCCAGTGAAGAAAAGACAGTCAGTGGAGCCTAGGCCGCAGGCCACCTTTTCAGATGGATTTAACTGCTTCAGCTTAGCCTTCTGGTGCCATCTGAGATGCCCTAGGGTATCTGCCTTGCCTCCAGCAGCCACTACAGGAGACCAGAGGCCTCCTGTAGATCCTGGAATATATCTGACAGACCCACGGAGATGTCTAGGTTCCTCAAAGGCATTATAAATGACATCTGAATCATACCCTTAGTTTCCTTTGGAAAGTACAGAATCATTCTCTAGGCTCCACTAGCTGCTGACTAGCTCTCAATCAAGTGGCACGGGAGTACTGGCACCCTGCTCATATGCAAATGCCAAACAGAACCCAGCTTTCTTCTGCCTTGACTAACTCTTGCTGCTCTTTTGTCTTTACTGAGGCACATACTTGGACTTTGTTTAATCTGTTCTCCTGTTTTGCTAGTTAACAGGCAAATATGGCTGCTGTATTTTGAAAGAAATGTCAAGCTCCTTGCAAATACTTCTTCCAAAGGTTAATAGGACCTCTTAGAAGCTATTAGAAGCTGTGCCAATAGCTTGCTAGGACTTCACTTACAAAGTCTCCACGTTTTCTTCTCAGATAAAGGCTCTCTCTCATGGTCGCTTGGTTCAAGAGGTCTACAGCATCTGCTGAGCTATAAAAGTCTGCTTTTCAAGCCTAATGCTTTTTAACTCCCACCTTTTCTTTTTCAAATGAAAAGATAAAAATCTCTGCAGTGTCTGTAGGAGGGTGGGTTTTTTTCTGTTCCTCTTTCAGTAAGTTGATGTGGCTCCTTTCCATCCCCTTTTCCTGTGTCAGGATGCTATTGCCTACACCCATGCCTAAGTCTTCGAAACACTGAAAGGAATGCAGCATAGGACCCATATCACCATTTTTGCCTATCCTGACATGAAGGCTTAGCTCCATGGCAGAGTACTGAACACAGGAACTACGGCTGTTTTGCCTGCAGTTGGACAACCAGGGCTGAGGCAGAGCCAAGAGATGTTGATGCTGATGGTGTCGCCCAGCTCTAGGTTGAGTAGTTTTCTCCTGAAAAACTCTGCAAAGGTTCAGCACGATTTTTGTTTTGGTTTTCAGGTAACTCACATTCCTTAATTTGGAAGTGACATTTTTTTCCCTGACTGTCCTTACTACCTGTTAGCAGTAGAAGACCTGGAAATAGATGACCATGAAAGCAGGGCATGTAATTGGCACACTTGTTATGTCCCAGACTCCCTAAGAACTTATGCACCTAAGCACATCTGAAAATCCAGGATGCATGCTCAGTCCTTGATCTCTGATTCTGAATCCTGATATTACATCAGGATCACAGCTTTCACTATAAAAAAAAAAAAAAAAAAAGGCAAATACACAAAATGTGTTTTAGTCAATGCAGGTTCAAGAGAAAGAGTTTGGATACATAATCCCCATGTAACCAATGCAGGAATCCATGCAAGGGCAAAGGCAGGTCAAACCTCCAGCTAGAGAGAGCACCAAAAGGAGAGGAGGAGGCTTCATCCTGCCTCTAGTCATGCATCCAGCTCCTGCATATGGGTAGCATTTATGAAAACAAAAATTCACCCTTATATTGTGCCAGACAGAGCCTGTTAAATCACCTCTGTCACTCAGTAATAGGAAAGGGGAGGGTTTTGGACAGAGGGAAATTTGAAGGGTCTGAGGGGATCAGGACATGCGCTGTTCTGACTGTGTCCCCGTTCTACCTCCCCCTTCCTTCTCATGGAGGAGGGAGGGATTTTGAGAAATCCCTTTGGATACGACTTGCAACCCATCATCCTTAAGCTCATTTATGAGTATTCAGAAAGCTTCCATTATTTCATGCATTTTTTATAAGATGAGTGGTTTGGGTTTCTGGGAACAACGTGACTTCAGCTAGAGGTCTTTAATTCGAGCATCAACAGATTTTCCTTTAAAATCTTTGGACATACTCCTTGTGACTTTTTGGACCTGTAACCTGAAGTGTATTTTTTTATTCTTCCTTCACCAAAGAGATTGGTAAAATCTGACTCTGTGGCTGGAGGTGGGAATGCAGAGTTTAACAGTAGGTTGAGTTTCCTGTGATATACATCGTGTGAGCCCTGTCCTTGTTCATAATTACTGCTCAACACAATTTAAAAGAGAAATGACAGTAATCTACATTTCCTCTAAAACTGTTATCATTCTGCTATGGCACTAAAATTCAGCTGCCCTCAAGAAATGTTTCAATAGGAACCTCCATATATAATACATGTGTTCAATTTATTATTAATGCACTTCAATCTGAATCACAAATTCAACATGATGTCTGAATTTTTTCATACTCAGTCTATTCTGTGTCAGCTTTTATAACATGTTCATCGTCATAGCATCTGAGCAACAGATCCATAGTGCATTAAGCAACAGACCTAAAAATCAGTCACACACTGTTTAGCTTCTCAGCTTTGCCCCAGAGGTAGAAGTCTGGACCAGGTGGAACATTCAGTTTTGTTAGGGTTTTTATTTAGTTTGGTCTAGTTTGGGTTTTCTTTTAATATATTTGTATTTGAGCCACTCCAAGCAATGGCTTTTACCACCAGAGAATACGATGGCCATGTTACTGAAGGGCCACAGTTCCTGCACAATTAGTTTCATGGTCTTGGCTCACCCATCAAGAAAGCTCCATGCTCATGACGGACAAGCCTCACCTCTGTGATAGACTTGCCAGTTTTCACTTGGCAGTTACCAACTTTGGTCTTGATCCCAGCATGTCAGGACATTTTGTAGGTATTCTGGGTCCAATCTTTAATCAAAGATTAAAGTCTAGCAATTAGCTACAAGTCCTGTGACCTAATCTCATCTGCATGCTGAGCTGTGGCAGTGGTACCCTGTGACTGGCTGCAGTGCAGGACTGATGGAGCGGTGAGTCAACCATGTGCTGCTCACATGTTGGAGTTTAGCCTTAGGCTACCCATCAGCCATGAGATAATGGGACAAAGCCATAGGAGAGGGGTCCTGCAGTGATGACAGTGTCCCAAGTTTGATCACTCCAAATACACCCCAAGAAAGATGCAGGGCATTGTGAGCATCTTGCCTGCATCCCTCTTTCAGACAGCAGAGCACCATCTCATGGGGGCACAGCAAGTGACAGACTGCACCAGCCTAATACCAGTCCTCAAGTGTCTTCCATCTGATGAGCCAGCATCAGGAAGTTTTGGCTGGAAAGTTAAGCTTTCTCATCAGGCAAAACGGTTTCTAAAGTTCCTTGGTTCCATTCCCAGCAGAGAGGAGTTTTAATAACCCTGTTACCACCTGGTGAGGATAACGACTGTGCCATCAGGCTTGCAGAGCCAGTGGGACCGTTCAGCTCAGATCCGGGATTTCAACAAACCTCTTTGGGAAGGTGAGAAACAGGGGAAAATGAAGGCAGAAACAACTCAGATGCCACACGCTGTCATTTGTCTTTGCAGAAATCTAAAGGGGAGCTACAGGGACGCATAGATTTTGGAAGTGGTTAGCTCTTTCAAGGAGCACAGGGTATTTTGCTGTTGATGTAAATGTTCCATTTATGACTGTCATCTTGTTATCCAGCTACTGTATGTCATTCAAAAGGCACCCCTCAGTATACTTCCTCAGGCAGTCAGTAAAATACTAAAAATCCCAGAAGTCAAGTTATGATTTGCTGCAAAAGCACAGACACTATGTGCTATACACCAGCTGGAAGAAGTCCATAAGTACATCAAAGCATGCCTTTTGAAGTTCTTTGAGAACATGAATAGCAAGCTAGTAATGCAATGATACTACTGAACAACTTCGCATCCAGCCATGGCAAATGTGAGATTGCTTTACTTGAAAGGAACAATCTAGCCAAATTATCTTTCAAACCTCTGAAAAGAAGAAAAAAATCTTTCATGTGAGTAAGCATTTCAGAAGAATGCGGCTGAGCCAAATAATCATCATTCTGACATTCATAACACTCACTTTAATAAAGACCTCAGTGCATATTACAATATTAATGCAGCTATAAAAACTGGGTAACAGGCTCAGCCTAACATCTCCCAGCAAGTCAGAAGCAAACCTGGGAAGACAATTCAAGTACTCTGACTTGCAGGCTTCCTGTGCATCAGACTATATCTCCCCTTCTAAAAACCTGTGTTGCCATCTCCGCAGTGTATCCTGGCGTGTCACAAAGCATGTGGCAAGCTCCAGAAACCAGAGAAAAGAACAGGAGTTTGCACCCTAAGAGCCTGATCCTTCATATAAGACACCTGTATCTCATTCTGCTTGGGGGAGCCCACCGAAAGGCAGCCAGGTTGTATTTGCCTACAGGACACAAGCCTCCCAGGACGAAGGCCTCATCTGCACAACTCGACCCACGATCTCACCAGAGGCAAGGCATCATGAACAGATCGGAAGTCAAACTGAGAAGGGAGGAAAGAAGGAGAAAATGCTGTCAGCAAGGTGATCACATATTCTTTACCACAGTGGACTGAGAAGGGATATCCAGGAAAGTAGGTCTTAATCAACAGATATTTGATAAATGCTGGAAAAAGAATAAATTTTAAGAGCCTATATTCTATGAACAGGGTTTAATTCAGAAGGGCAGTCTGTTCAAGGTGGCGGAAGCACAGCAGCAGCTCTTGCATGCTGTAAAAATGAAGTTTATCAGGAAAGAGATGGATCAGTGATCACAGCAGCAAACCTGAGACCTTATGAGTTCTCCTTATGCCTTTCTGCGAGTTATATGCTTTCCATGCCTGTGAATCCCCTGTGCCAGACTGCCAGGCGTTCCTCAAAATAGGCCAGCCTGATGATCACTTCTTTTCTGCGAGCTGAATTTCTGTTCAGGAAAGCCAGCTGTCACTCAGGTGTTCCTATTAAATTTGTAGTTCAGAGTGGCCTGAGTGTTTTAAAAATTTACCAATGCTCCATTTGTGTGAAATAGCTCTATGATATTCTAAGGAATTATATTGGAGTTTATAAATATTTGATTAATGTGGTTGCTGAAATATTACCTTATCAGCTTTTCTCTACGCTACACTCATATCAAGGGTTTAAGATATATGGAGGCTGGGAGGCCATGCTTTTGAGAGCATAATCTGGGGACAAGGAATCTCAGGGAAGGCTGAGGGAATGGGGGCTCAAGGACATGGGTGATCCACTTCCACATGCACAGAGAAATCTTATTGTCCTCACGATTTGACAACTGTACCTCCATCCCCAAACCTTAGCGCATGAAGCCGTCGTTGCAAAATTGGGGAAGGGCTGCAACCTCCCTGCTGTTGATCCACCCAAGACAGGGAAAGCAGATGGCATTCCCAAGGCAGCTGTGCGGTTTTACTGCTGGTGCTGGAACATTAGACCACTTTGGGGTTAGGCACCAGTAAGCAGTGTCTTGGAGGTTCTGGGGATTGGATGTAAGGGCTAACGGTGGAGGGGAAAAGTCGGGTGAGTACTCAAGTCCTTTTGTACAGTGAGCTAAAGGTGAGACCAGAATGGGGTATGGAACAACACCCCAGAGTGGTGGGTTTTATAATCCACGGATAAAGGTATGAGATTTCCCAAAGAAAAATCTTGTTGGACATAACAGTACATATACTTAAGTTAATGAATAACACGAAGATGTGCAGGCTTCAGAGCCATTAAACATTTAATGCTGCTATTTCCAGGTTAATTTATGCTTAGCTTTTTTTTTTTTTTCCCTGCTATCTGATTATTAGTAAGCAGCAGCAACAGTCGCCCTTGAAAGAGAGTTTCACTTTGAAGCTGCCAGAATTTTCCTGAACTGATTAAACATTTCCAGCACATTTTTGTGAATGATCAGAAGGAGCTGAGTCACCTTATTGAAGAATTAGAAAAGGAAGCAATCTTTAAGCCATATCTCACAGAAATACCTTACAAGATCTTTATCTGCTCAAAGGGCATTATTTTGCAGACCAGATTTTAATCATAATGGTGATTCACTAAGACACTTAAGGACCTGTTTTAAGTGCGTCTAAAGTCAATGGGTCTTGCATAAGTGCCTGCATTCAAGTGTGCCTAACTACTCTGCTGGAAAGGGATCATGTCTCAGAATGAAGATTTTAGATATTAGCCCTGACATTCATCTAGGAGGTTTGCAATCATGACCAAGCGTTTCTGGCAGAAACATGCACTGTGTAAAGGACTTACACACTCACTCAGAAACAGTTTGCCTTGTCAGACCCAGTTAAATGATGGACATGGTAAAATTTCAAGACAAAAGATGAAGAAGACAACTTCCAGATGCCTTGGCTGTGAGTAACTGATCAACAACACAGGGCCCGGACTGCTGTGGACAAAGACAAAATTGTTAGTGGAAAAACGTAGAGGTCAAAATTGCCCTAAAAGATTAAAATCTCTGGTGCCTTCACTCAAGTGGGTGTTGACCAGGTAAGGAAGGATTCCAAAGACTCTGAATAGAGAACTGAGTCTTTTGGAGCTGACGTTCTTGCCCAGACCATCAGCATAAGAGCAATTGCTAGTCAGAGGCTTTCTGTGGACTTGGGATGAAAATCCAATCAAAGCTCAAGAAACTGAAAGAGTCCTTAAGTTTTGTAACAGCAGAAGACAATGATGATGGCACAAGAAGGGATAGTAAGAGACTGTAAAAATCGTATCAGGTGCTAGAGGAAATGTAATTGCATTATGTGGGTCCCCTGAACAGGCTAATCAACCCATGCTAATCAACCCATGCTGACTGATTTTATTAGATCTTGTGAGTGTCATGTAGACCCTTTAACACCAACACATGCTTTGTATGTATACTCTATGCTCTCCATGGAGAAGTGGGAAACTTTCACAACACTGTGAGTAGAACTGGATCAGCATCCTCCCAGGTTCTTAAACATATAGATAATGAAGGCCTTTGCTGATTATATTAAAAATGCTGAGGCACTTTCTAGGAGACCGGTTACCAGGAAATGACCAAAGCATTGCTGCTCCCAAAGTGTAGGACCAACTCCTGCACCTCGAGACAGATGTCAGTGGGAAGCCCGAGAGGGGCTCGGTGGTCACAGACACCCACACCTCAAGTGCAGCAAGCAAGGACCAGTGCAAGACTCTGTATGTAACGTCCAATTAAAAGTGTGCCAGAGCTCAGACAAGTGAGGATGAGGCCTGGTAGAAGGAAGTTAAAGCAACTATCACCCCCATTAAATGCTACTGTGGGCATGCTCTCAGCCCCTTGTGTCACTGAGAGGCAGAGATGTCAGTAGCAGATTTTTAATTTTTTTTTTTTTGAGAAACAGAACAGTGCATCATTCCAAAATTCTTACAGAAAAATGCATTTAAAAGACTGTGTGAGAGTCATTCAGGGATTGAAAAAATTCATAAGAGAACCAGAGACATTTTGGAATGACCTCAAACGAACTGTGGCATTATGGAAAGTCTAAAGTTTTGTCACTTGTGCCAAAATACAGGACAATTCAAGTGAAACAGCCCTTGTTGGTGTCACAGAAAAGGGAAAATTTTGACGCCTGGAGCAAAGTAAGCATTGATTTATTTAAGCTGGTGAAAAAAAAAACCCTTCTGTTTAGATGTATTTTTAAAAACTATCAGAATCTCCTTTCTAGATCTGGATATATGCTGTCAAATATTATAAATGAGTCATCACTTACTTTTTAATGCATTTTTAGAGTCATATCCATAAGAGTTTTTTGTATTTGCTTTAAACAAACACTTCGTAATTGAATCTTACTGGCACCTCAGATTAATTTGAGTGAAACCCATTTTTGTGCAGACTATGATATGAATCCAATGCACTATTTCAATCATCACAATAAGAACAAGCAAGTTTTAGGATAGTGAATATTTACCACATGGACCTTTGAAGCAAAATGTAAAGTTGAGGATGCATATGGCTGTAGAAAAATGAACTTTTAATTCACGCATAGTAGAATTTGTTCTGGAAATGCCAGTCTGCTGAAGGATGTGATTATTAAAATCAATCACAGACAACCAGAGACAGATGAACCATAATACTATGGACTCCACACTCACAATAACCCATATTCAGATCTGTTTTCTTATGTTAGATAGTATTCCCAAATGTTATCAATATGAAAATTTTTGGAGCAGGAAGAGGAGAATAAGAATTTGTTCCAAGATGTATGTCTAAGATTTCATCCATAGATGTTAAATACATTTTTTTAATATATATATACACATATATACATATATATATATATATAATTGTTTTCCCCAGATCCATTCAGGGAAATAATTTCCTATATCTGTTCATATCCTCAAAAGCAGTAAGAAATGCTAAACTTTCAAGTTGATTTTTTAGTTCTGTATTATTGGCTTTTATGTATTATTTGCTCTTTCCTGCAATTCTATTTTTCTTAATCTTCACCTCCAGTCTTCTACTATAAGTAATAGCTATTTACTTCATCTTGCATTAGTGCTTTTCATGTTTTTCCAATTTCAAAAGAAAATTTCACTGGGCCACTTTGGTTTGAAAATGTGAAAGCAACTGCCATGCCATTTTGATGCTGTTTTGAGGAAAGGAATAAAAATGGGCTTGAGGCCAATCTGCAAGCCAGTGTGCACTTCCATGTGAGTNCTGATTATATTAAAAATGCGGAGGCACTTTCTAGGAGACCGGTTACCAGGAAATGACCAAAGCATTGATGCTCCCAAAGTGTAGGACCAACTCCTGCACCTCGAGACAGATGTCAGTGGGAAGCCCGAGAGGGGCTCGGTGGTCACAGACACCCACACCTCAAGTGCAGCAAGCAAGGACCAGTGCAAGACTCTGTATGTAACGTCCAATTAAAAGTGTGCCAGAGCTCAGACAAGTGAGGATGAGGCCTGGTAGAAGGAAGTTAAAGCAACTATCACCCCCATTAAATGCTACTGTGGGCATGCTCTCAGCCCCTTGTGTCACTGAGAGGCAGAGATGTCAGTAGCAGATTTTTAATTTTTTTTTTTTTGAGAAACAGAACAGTGCATCATTCCAAAATTCTTACAGAAAAATGCATTTAAAAGACTGTGTGAGAGTCATTCAGGGATTGAAAAAATTCATAAGAGAACCAGAGACATTTTGGAATGACCTCAAACGAACTGTGGCATTATGGAAAGTCTAAAGTTTTGTCACTTGTGCCAAAATACAGGACAATTCAAGTGAAACAGCCCTTGTTGGTGTCACAGAAAAGGGAAAATTTTGACGCCTGGAGCAAAGTAAGCATTGATTTATTTAAGCTGGTGAAAAAAAAAACCCTTCTGTTTAGATGTATTTTTAAAAACTATCAGAATCTCCTTTCTAGATCTGGATATATGCTGTCAAATATTATAAATGAGTCATCACTTACTTTTTAATGCATTTTTAGAGTCATATCCATAAGAGTTTTTTGTATTTGCTTTAAACAAACACTTCGTAATTGAATCTTACTGGCACCTCAGATTAATTTGAGTGAAACCCATTTTTGTGCAGACTATGATATGAATCCAATGCACTATTTCAATCATCACAATAAGAACAAGCAAGTTTTAGGATAGTGAATATTTACCACATGGACCTTTGAAGCAAAATGTAAAGTTGAGGATGCATATGGCTGTAGAAAAATGAACTTTTAATTCACGCATAGTAGAATTTGTTCTGGAAATGCCAGTCTGCTGAAGGATGTGATTATTAAAATCAATCACAGACAACCAGAGACAGATGAACCATAATACTATGGACTCCACACTCACAATAACCCATATTCAGATCTGTTTTCTTATGTTAGATAGTATTCCCAAATGTTATCAATATGAAAATTTTTGGAGCAGGAAGAGGAGAATAAGAATTTGTTCCAAGATGTATGTCTAAGATTTCATCCATAGATGTTAAATACATTTTTTTAATATATATATACACATATATACATATATATATATATATAATTGTTTTCCCCAGATCCATTCAGGGAAATAATTTCCTATATCTGTTCATATCCTCAAAAGCAGTAAGAAATGCTAAACTTTCAAGTTGATTTTTTAGTTCTGTATTATTGGCTTTTATGTATTATTTGCTCTTTCCTGCAATTCTATTTTTCTTAATCTTCACCTCCAGTCTTCTACTATAAGTAATAGCTATTTACTGTTTTTCATTTTCAGAGCCATACAGGTAATCTAGATTTCTTTGATGATTACATTTCTAGGACAGTAATCTTTTCAGGGGCAGAGGCAGACTTTGGATGAGTGGTTTACACTAAAATTGTAAGACTCAGCATGTTGTTTTTCTCTTGCATCTTTGCTGTTTTTTTCCTGTTCTGCACGAAGATACATTCATATTTCAAAGATGCCTGCTCTTGGCACACTGTATATTAGCAAGTGGCTTCTGATGTCTGCACATGGCAGTATTCACTAATGTTTTTTCCTGCAATTCTATTTTTCTTAATCTTCACCTCCAGTCTTCTACTATAAGTAATAGCTATTTACTTCATCTTGCATTAGTGCTTTTCATGTTTTTCCAATTTCAAAAGAAAATTTCACTGGGCCACTTTGGTTTGAAAATGTGAAAGCAACTGCCATGCCATTTTGATGCTGTTTTGAGGAAAGGAATAAAAATGGGCTTGAGGCCAATCTGCAAGCCAGTGTGCACTTCCATGTGAGTTTTCTGAAAAGTTAGATATCTAAACTTGCCTTGCTGCCGCTGAGGAATAAGTGAAATGCGGGCAGAAACTCAAAGGCCATGTATAAAGCAATAGGCAGAATTTGCAGCCCCTCAGCCTGATTCAAAGCCACTTATACCCTTCTTCTGGTGGCCAAGAGAGTTACAGATGTATAAGGTATCCATCCTGAGAGGCAGAGTGAGACATAAAACCTCATAAACTGTAAAAGTGTTATTGTCCTTGTACTTCTCTTTATTTCTTAGTTGTACCTCCTGCAATTTTGCTCTGACCATGAGTATGATGGCAGCAATCTGGATCTTTTCACATTCACAGTTAGAGGCTGAAGAGGGAAGTGAACCATGGGCATCCCACGTCAAAAGCAAGGATGCTGTCTGGGTGGACCTTGATCTGATCCACGTTATCCTAGTCCCTAAGTTTTGTAGTTGATGGGCCAATGTCAACTCTCCACACTGGCCATGAGCTATCAGGTTTTCTTTCCATCAAACTGTAAATGAACTTTTAATGTAGCCAATATGCATGAGATATTGTTCATAAAGTTCCAAGAACAAGCTGCACTGAAGTTTGGGCAGGCTGACAAGAAAATCGAATCTTTCTCATCGTTTTCATAGATGGAGGGGCTGGTTTGGGGTTTTTTTGTTTGTTTGTTTTGGTTTTTTTCCAGTGTACAGAGGCAGGTTTGTTGACATTAATCCATAATGTCCTGACTGGGGAGCAGCCCCACATACAGTTGCTTTGAGAGATTTGTCCTGCCCTGTGTAGCATCCCCCTCGTCTTTCATCTCTACTACCAGTGGGCAGTGGGCAAACACTGTCTGCTCTCATAGTGCTCATACCCCTTTCACCAGCACATTTCAAATCCTTTTTTTTGAAACTGCGCTCCTAATCCTACATGGCAGGAAGAAACGTCTTTCCTGAAAAAGGCTGGCTATGATGTGAATAGAGGAACAAATGAAGCATTCAGTATTTGTGTCAGTTTGGAGTGTTTGAATAGTGTTTATACCAGTTAGCGTTGCTTGAATATTTTAATGACTACTGGGGGC
>VXBO01000960.1:425741-519347 GCA_013400135.1 Rhinoptilus africanus
CCAGATGACTGATGCCCAGCCAGTCCCTGAGCAACAGTAGCCCCAGCAACCTCTCCCCACAACCTTTTTCTGCTGAGCACAACATCATATGGTCTGGAACATCCCTTTGGTCAGTTGGGGTCAGCTGTCCTGGCTGTGTCCTCTCCCAACTTCTTGCCCACCCCTAGCCTGCCCACGGGCAGGGCAGCGTGAGAAACAGAAAAGGACTTGACCCTGTATAAGCACTGCTCAGCAACAGCTAAAATATTGTTGTGTTATCAGCACTGATTTGGTCACAAATCAAAAAAATAGCCCATATGAGCTGTTATGAAGAAAATTAACTCTATCCCAGTCAAAACCAGTACAAACCCTTGTGCAAAATGCATAATAACTGCATCTCTAGGCGTCTAGAGTCCAGATCTGGCCCACAGAGCCATTTAACAAACTTGCCTTATGCTTGACCACACAGTTTTGGGCTGCTAGGGTGACAAATGTACTTGGTGTCACCTTCACAGTGACACTGCATTGTTACACAGAGCATCAGGGAAGGAAGAAAAGTCCTCATCAGGGCCAGAAATGCACAGTGGTTTCTCATTTTCCAGCTGCTGGGGATGCACGGTGGGGGAAAGACAGGGCAGGAAGGAGAGGAGCTGGCGGCTGCATGGCACCCAGGAGAGGGGGATCTTCATGCTTTCCCTTGGTCTCTGGAGCCTGATCAAGCCTTAAAAGAGAAAACACAGGGAATGGGGAGGAGCAAGGTACAGCTTTGTGGCAAAGGGCCTGATGCCTCTGTCTGTGAGCTGGAGGGGACATGCAGGCAGTGGGGATGCTGCACCCCTATGGGGCTCCCCATACCTGTGCCCTGGATGAAGACTAGCAGGATTTGGTCACTAAGACTGATTTGGGCCACTTACAGCATGGTCCACATCCAACAGGTCCCTTGGATTGTGGCATATGCAGGCCAGTACATGGATACTGGGACTACCCAGTGTGCATTTGTCCCCCATCCCACCTCTCAGGGAGAGGCACGACCCTCCACGTCCACCCACCGACCCAATGGCCAAAACCACAAACTCCTTTTCTGTCTCTGAAAAGAAAGTAATCTGTGTCATCACTTACAGCTGAGCTCCCGAAGGCACACTCCTGCAGAGGGATTTGGAGAAGATTCCCTGCCTCTCACCGCCTTGTGCCACACGGTACAATTTATAGTTTATACTGAGCACATGATATTGTAAAACTCTGAGATGTGGCATTATTCAAACATTTTTGGGGCAATGTGACTGTCCTGCAAAGCCGTGGAGGTGGAGGGGAAGGAGGAGAGGGCTGCGATGTGTTCGGCACTCGCCGTGCACCTCTGCTTCCCTGCCAGCAGCTCTGCGCGCGAAGCCCACCATGCACAGGAGAAAAAAACCCTCAGTAAATCCTCAGGAGAAGAGGACACAGGCACATGCTGCAGCCTAACACTGCTTCTCGGACAGAGAGCATGTTCCAGCTGACTTGCTAAAATTTCTGTCAGGGATTGCACAGCTTAGTGATAAGGTTTGAATGTTCTTGCACTTACCACATGCAATGCTGCTGGGTCCCAAAAAACAGATCCAGCTGCAGGGGTGAAATCACATCCAGGACCCAAAAGGGTGTCAGCGATGCAGGTGTAACACCAGAGACGTACCCTGCAGAGAATGTCCACACTGCTCAGCAGGCTGGGTCGGGCTTTTTGGGGAGACAGGGAATTAAATCCCAAAGCCAGCCATAAACAGATGCTGGAACCTTTCAACTGTGCATGATGAAACTTTATGGGGAGGCAAATCCAGCCCCACTGATCACCCCAAGGACCTGCTGTGAACTACAGACCATTAACCTGGAGCATCTTCCTGCCCTGCCAGTCGGTACAAAACACCTGACCTGAAAACTTAGGGAAAGTACCTAACATTCTTTATAGTATTTTTAAATAGACACAGGCAACACAGGAATGACTGAATCAAAAATGTACCAGTGACTGCCTAAAGATTCAAATCCATATAAATGCAACAGGCTTCCCAGTAGTAGATGGTAGAAGTCTAGAAATTATTCCCTATTTGAAGGGTACTGAGGACTATGAATAAAACTTAATGAACAGCTTTTGTCTAGGACTAGCATATAAACACATTTCTTAAAGTAAATTCTTACAGTTATCATTAAGGGATGTTTATTCCCTGACATTAATTTAGCTAATGCACTTATTTTCATTGTATTTATCTTCAGGTCTGAAAGAAATTTGGTATTACAGTAAGCCTTAAAAAAGGGCAGAAAAAATCACGTCAGTATTTGTCATTTTTGATAAATTACGATATATTCAGCACTCCAATCATTCTGCTCAGTACTATTATATTGATTGGTAAATCAATAGTTCAGTGAATATGTGGTTGGAAAATCTAATTTCTGAATTTGATTTCTAAGCAATCATCTCTATCTGTTTTTTGGCATGTCCCTCTGCAGTGTCCCTGGCACTGGCCATATTCCAGTTGTAAACTGCTCTTCACTGACAGCTGTGCTGCTTTCATACGGCACTTTGTGATCCCAAAATTTAATGTTCCCAACTGTGGTGGCCATACAACAGGAGCTGCAGAGAATTGCAAATTCATTCCAAGCTGGGCTGGACCCAAGTGCATAAGGTGACATCTCCAACAAGTTTTAGTCAGCTTCATGAGGAGATTCAGTCCTGTACTCCTCTACCCTTGTGATTGAGGTCCAAATTCACTTACCTTTTCACTTCCCAGCAGCTCTCATGCAGGCTCCAGCTTCACTGTAATGCAGAGGCAGGGAAAGGAGGCATGTGGGTAAGTCCTGAATACAGGATGGGCAGGACTGAAGCTAGGAAAGCTGCAGAAGGCAGAGAGCAGTGAAGGCATGTGCAAAGAAAACAAGGGGTATAATCTACAGAGAGTGTTCAGGAGATTTCAAAAGGAAAAAAAAAAAAAAAAAACCAAACACATAACATGAACTCTGCTTACAGGTTCTCAGATAGCCAAATGCTCTTCCAAGAAGCGTTTTTAAAGTACACCTGATGGTTTCAGGATGGTTTCAGTCAGAGATGTATTCCTTGCAACAAAAAAAAGAGAAGGAAGCTTGGGCGTCAGTGTGGGGACATGACAGTCCCACGTACACCTCAGCATGAGCCACCTCCCACCCAGGCAGGCTCTGAATGCACACTCTCATCCTCTTCTGAGAAAAATGCTGAAAAAGAAACTACTTCTGGGGCAGTGGAGGGGAAATGTTCATGAAGTAGCCTTGTCACTGCACATCTGCGAGAGCAAGTAAAGCACCAGGAGAAGCAGGTGCTGGAGCAGGGGCACGTTGCCTCTGTACTGAGCCTCTGCTCCCATGCCAGGAAGGAGACAGGTCCGGCTACTTTTTCTGTCAACAGACCCTCACAGAGATCAACTTGATCCATACTGAAAGAAGTACATCTAAGATAAGGGTAAAATCACTTTCTGGAGTGGTGCTGGAGAAAGACAAGTGGTTTGCTTGGAGAAGGCACCAGGCATGCATGGGACAGAGGTGACACAGCACACTCTGCGGGTGAGCTGGGTGCAGAGGTGACAATAGCCTTCTGCTCCTCACTCCTGCACTGGTGGGGAGGTTGGACCTTCCAGTTTCAACGTGAAGCCCTGGGCACTCACCCGGGCCCTTCTGCTGCAGCTGTGACGGCTGGTGGAGGATGGAGAAAAGGGAAATGGGGCACGGGTAAAAGCTGCAGCTGCATATCCTTATGGCTACTTGTACTCAAATCAGAATCAGTGACCACTGCAATAAATCACATCATCATCATTACTATTGTTATTATTATTATTACTACTATTATTATTATTTCAGCTGAAATATGTTGGTGATAAATGTCCTGGAAATGTCTAGTTGCCTCCCGAGACCTTGTCTTGCTTAAGTAAGCCAAGGACAGTTTTGCTATTCATTTCAGTGAGACTGTTTCACACTGGGATCTTGTTCAGGTAGAGTCCTGTACTGAGAAAATTCTTCAATAATCACAGACGGACATATTCAGTTTGCATGCAAGTTCTTCTCTGAGCTCAGTCCTAGTGCTGTTAAGCTCTACAATTGCTCCATTATTCACAGATTTTAAGCAAACTTATCAAGGGTTAAGTAGAGAATATAAACATCAGTAACTAAATAAATGTTATTGCTGTGATTTCCAACCAAAATTGAGAAGAGGAGTTTCAGAACTGGAAAAGTTACAGTCAAGGTCAAGGCATTGACATAGGGAAAGATGCCTTTTTTTATTTCTGTGTGGTCGCAGTTACATGCAGCAGATTCCATCAAGAGTTCAAGAAAGCCGTGTCCTTCAGTGCTTCCTCTACTCCCCTTTCCAGTGTTCCAGTTCAAAAGAAACCTGATTTTTCATGTCAGCAAAATGCAAAAAGTACCACCAAACAATGGCATTGTTTTAAGACTTTCAGAGTGACAAACACTGCATTGTACCAACATCAGTCATAAGCGTGAAGAAAATAAGATTTTCATAAAACCCTGGTGCTGCATTTAGCCACAAAGCAAGGAAATCCCTGTAAGAAACTGAAAATCCATTCTATATTTAGCAGCAGCCTAATAGGATAACGTGGCTACGGTTTACTCTTCTTCAGATTGATGGAGTTTTGCATTGTTTCACTGCAAAGGCGAAGCTTCTTAAATAAATCTGATCTTGCTGCTTCTGCAAATAAGCTGTCTTAAGGTCAAAGGAAACACCTTGCACTTTCTTATTCTGGTAGTTCATTATCTTATGCAGGTCTGAGGAGGCTGACATGAAATCGTCTGCTTTCCATGCTTTAAAGAAAGGGTGTCCGTAACATTCTGCAAGACAAAGATGGATTACAGCCATCTATTACAGCCTCAGTATTTCCCAAGCGGTATCTTTTTCTTCATATTACAATTCATGTTTACAGTCCTATAGGAGTCACAACCATTCTACAGAGAAAGCATTTAACTTAAAATAGTACTCTCTGACTTGCCCTAGCATCTTATCTCCAAATCCCGTCTGCAGAGAAAAATAAGATCTTCACGTGATAGTAAAATGCAGTGATGCTCTAGCCAGATGCAGAATATAAAATGAAAGTTTCAGTATGGCCTGTGGCCCTGTGGCCAGCTGTGGCCTTGGTTTTAAATGGATCTCCAGTCTTCCACCTCAAAATAATACAGGAGATGTTAAATGAAAGGCATAACATTTTAGTGCCAAATTTTCAAAAATTGTCCACCTCCGATTTCTTTTTTTTAAATATGCTAGAATATTGCCATCTGTGAATGCGAAGCTGTGAAAGTATGAATCTGAAATCTGTCAGCTGTTCATCAACATGCTCATGGGAAGAAAATGCAAGTGACAGAAGGCTGGTTTTTGGGGAGGAGGTTGCAGAAGGCGGGAGAAGCATGAGTATTTTGGCAGAAGGCAATGAGAAGCCACACATTGACCACAGCTCAGGGTGTTTCCACAGGCTGTGCCGTGGAGCCAGGAGCTCTGCACTGCTCACACCTGGCTGGAGCCCACACCAGAGCTCCCATGGAGCCGGCGTGTGACAGACCTGCATCTCTAGGACCAGAAATCAGACACCTCTGCCACTTCAACATGTCCCAGGGATATTTAGGCTGCCCACAGAGGTTGTGGAGTCTCCTTCTCTGGAGATACTAAAAATCCACCTCGATCCGTTCCTATCGAGCCTGCTCTAGGTGAACCTGCTTTGGCAGAGTGTTTGGACTAGATGATCTCTGAAGGTCTTTTCCAACGCCTACAATTCTGTGATTCTGTGATTCAGTTCAGTAGGAGGGAAATGCTGGTTACGACACACCAGCTAGGTACCCAACACCCAACACTAAGATCTCGGTATCTGCTCATGAGCCAAGTCTCAACTTCAAAAAACAACATTTTTTAAGTAACTTGTCTCTTTAGAAATTAAATAAATGACAAGTATTTCCAAGGGGAAATAATTTATGAAAATATTAATATTTCCTATAACTTTAATTTGATAGAAACCTTTGCGGTTTTGTTGTAATTTCTTCTTCTTCGGTTAGTATTCAAAGACTCTATTATGGAATCGTTCAAGCCACTGCTTGTAATACAGCATATTAATATATTCATTTTCTCTATCTAGTAGCAGTTTTCCATTTCAATTTCCTTTATCTGACTTCGGCATGATTTATTCTGATGATAAAATGCCCTCCTCTTTCATATAGTTTAATTCATTCATGACTCTTAAAATTCACATCTTCATATTAAATATGCTGGCAAGTTTGCTCATGTCAGATTGGTGCCTTCCCCTTCCAGTTTTCTGTAACCCATCTGAACAGAGGCTTCCATAAATTTCATTCACTTTTAACAGTTTTAATTCATTCTGGATCTTTTGTAAGAGAAATTTGAGGAACAGTAATTGTTTCACACATGAAAAAGCCTGCAACACACAGCATGATATTAATTATCATTAGCTGCATGCTTCTTAGCAATTCTGGAAACAGTTTACAATATGAACCTATAACATTTGTAATACAATGTCTTGACATTTGCTGGAACAGCAATGTTTTCTCAGTGCTGAATAAGGCCCCATAAGAACAATAACTGTGTTCAAAGCCCGAAGGTCCCATAATCTGCTCATCTCCACAATACGTCACAGCTTTTGATCTCTGCACCAACCCTGCAGATGTTCATTTTGTACATTTTGATTTTACAACTTTAAAAGGCAAACAAGCAATAGTTTGTAAATTATCTTAATGGATGCATTGCTTCTAAACGCATTGCTTGTTTAACTCCACCTAGTTTTGACTTCTAACCCTCAAGTCTTACTTACACAACGATTAAATAAGTTTTTGGACTCTTAAAGCAGGCCCAGAAACTCCCTCAACTGCCCCTTGGTGAGTAATTGATCCACAGGATACCCATACTCACACAGCATCCTCCTGCCTGACCAAAAACTCCTTTCTCCAGCAACAGTTTTCCTTCTACAGGACTGAAGGCCTCTGGGGGCCTGGATAGATCTGCTCTGCATCAGCAGATCCCACTGAGGGCCCCCTTTACAAGAGATCATTGTACCTACTTATTTTTGAAGGATGGCCGAAAGACAAAGTGAATGGGAATGTGCTGTCCATCCTTTGCATAGTATCTGAGACATAAGAACTGCATTACACTTAAAAGCAAAGTATAGGTTCAAAGCCTTCCTCAGTGTGAGAAAGTTAAACCTTGGTGGCCTACGTCCCACTCTCACTCTTTCTTGAGCCCAGAAGGAGGGGATGAACGGGTGAGTAGTCTTCAAGAGCTGCTGGTGAAGCCAACTCTTCCACTTAGAACAGTCAGATTTGGGTTGTAGTCCCAAGACACACGAATAGTCAATGGACTCACCAACAGCTTGTCCTCCAGTTGTGTTTTAAAAGAAAGCATTTAAACATGGGCTTACTTCTTTACGTGAAAAATAAGTAGCTGCTGTCAGGATATTCTGGACTGAAGGTCCTGTGTCCGTGGAGGCCCATCCAGGCTTAAGCTCCTTATCATCCAGAGAGAGTAGAAGATGTCAGGCACCATCTGGCTGTCAGTGTTTTCTACGGTCTTACCCAACACAATTCACCACCTTGTCTGCATCCCCTCTGGGGCTCCTCACTGTCCCCATGGAGCACTGAGGAAAACCAGACACCTCTCTCTGTGTGCTTGGGGGCAGACATCAGAGCTGCCTGACTGGAGCTGGCTGTGAGCCTTGTCCTGGCTGACCACCACACTGCTTCTTCATGCGGGTACTAGTCACAGTCCAGTCAATTTTTAACCTTTGGGCAAACTGAGCACACTGGTATGTCACTGCAACACATTTTCCAAAACCTGAATTTCCAAAACATCTCTTGATCCTCTTTGTTGCAATCTTTCTTACATTCCAGCACCTTTTCCAAAATACTGGGGTAACAGCCTCTCGGATCATGTGTACAGCTGTACTTCCTCACTTCTCTGTTCATTTGGGGGGATTTCACTGGTTGCCTCAAATACAGTATTGGATTAGAAGTTTTAAGTAACCATTTATCACCTCCTTTTTAGGGTGACTTCACACCAGGGTGCAATAAAACTGCCTTGATTCTGATAAAATCTAGCCCAAAGACAACTTCTGCACAAGGTGTGGGGTCTTTAACAAGAAGGAAGATTTTAAATTGGTTTGGAACCCAGCTCATGCTAGTCTTTGAATTAGCTGCTCAAGTATCCCAGGAAACTGGTGTGAAAATTGAGATGGCCAGTGGCAGGCAGGGGACCGATACAGCTAAAGAAAGCGCATGAGCCACTTCAGAAGGTATGTTCCAAGTTCCTCCCCAGGTCTTTTGCCTTTTATTCTCCAATTCAGGTATTACATTTGCACTGGTTTTCACCAGGATTGTGCATGCACCTTGACATGTTCACAGAAGTTCCACGATACAGAGTTTCACAACTGGGACAGGTCCCTACAATCAGGACACCAGGGTGACAAAACAGATTCTGGAGAATTTCCCACTGAATAGGATGGAGAGAACATCATTACCACATCGTAGCACTACAATGCGTCATAAACATAGAATAGACTAGATCCATTTACCACAAAAATCACAGAAAGTAATTGATCAAAGAATATATCTTTTATGTAAAATATACATTTGTAGAATATAATTTTAATACAACTTTTATACTTATCGATGTTGGGTTTGCAACACTGACTTAAAAAAAACCAAACCCAAAATAGTCTTGCTGCCAGAATTTTATTTCTCATAATACTTATAGTTTGAGGTAACAATGAAAGAAGACTGTGTGCTGTGAACAAAGTCAGTGATGTTTGTCTGCAGTCATATTTCTGTTATCAAAGTGAAAAGTAAACTTAAGACTTGGCATGTACACTAGAATTCATACAAATATAGGTCATGGCAAACTGAGAAAGCAAGGACTTATGCAAACCTACTCTGTTTGTATTTGTGACCTTTGCAAAATATACCATTATTATGACAGGAGTCAAGACAGATGTAGTTTACATCACTATCATTATTAAGTGTGTGTCTTTGTATGATCCACAGCACAATTTACTGCAGGAACCAGGAATAATACACAGAGGGGTGTGGGTCTTTGCATGGAGCCTTAGCAATGATGACTTGAATTCAGCTTTCCTTGATATACATAAAAACTGATATTCCATGCACACACGTTTTATTTACAGCTGACTCATCAACAGTGACTAGGCACCCCTTCCTCTGGCAGCAGTAATTACAAGCAGTCTTTAATCTCCTTTAATAAGCTCTACTTCCCGTGTAAAGTCTCAGTGACCTCTTCAAGGCGTGAGTTGTTTATCAGGGCCCATTCAGCAGCAGTAGTCTCTTTCCAGTACAGTCCTTGGTATGGCTAAATTCCATTGTCCCTTTTTCAGCAGTCAAAAATCCATGATAAATTCTGTACAACACTGTAGTTAATATAACAGCAGCACCAGATATAATATTAATTCCTTTGCTAAAAGCTGTTTGCAATTATCTCTCTATTGACAATATTTTACCAAAACTAAATCAATGTACATCTCTAAATATCAGAAATGTATACTTTGATAAATACATTATTGTACAAGAAATCTGACATGCAGGTCATGCTATTGGGCTAGGCTATATACAAAAGAACATGTCACATGGTCAACAATAAGTTATATTTCTTTTCCTAACAAAAAATAAAACATGACAATCAGGGATTATTCAACAATCTCAAGGATCTCTTAAGATTTAGGTTGTTAAGGTCTTGCCCATGTAGTTCTAAAACTGCGGTTTAGGGTAATTTTTCCTCACCAGCCCAGAACATAAAATCTGCCATTGCATTTGTCCTGTTGCATAAACAGAGGTTAATATTGAATGAAAAAGCCGCTAGAGGAGATACAGTTTCAAAATTGTAATGGATGCTGGTTGCTAGGAGGAATATTGATGCAATAGGCAACCCGTCAGTACTGTAAAGCCACTACTAAATCCCACTCGAAAAATCTTCAGAGTGCTCACATGAGTTAGTCTAGATGACACTAACTTGCACTTGAAAAATATATATATTTGTATCTATACACATCAGTATAGTCCATAGGAAAAAAAGAGAAAAGGAGAAAAATGTCCTTAGTTAACCCTAAAAGAGGGGGGCAGTTTAACAGTATCTCTGTGCTTTATGGAGACAGATGGAGAATACAGTAGACAGGTTGCAAAACAGACAGACAAACAACATATAGGACAAAGCACCTCAAAAAACATTGACTGAAGAAAATTTTGAAGCTCATGAGTCAGAGGTATAAGGCTGGTCAAAAACGCAACTTGAAAACTATTGCCCTCTTACAGTGGTACAAAAAAGCCCCCAATAATCGTCTCAATTTTACTTGGTACTCAGCCTCTGAAAATGTTGAAGAACCCTGGAGTAGAGAAATGACTACAGTACCAAGCAGCACTTGCTAGCTTAAAATTGCAAGTCTGGATGGCGTTTACCTTTCTTGCATGTTTTGTGCCTTCCCCAAGCCATTAAGAAAGAGATCTGGCTTCTGCTTGCGTGTAACCAGTAATGACAACCTCTTTGCAGTTATCTGTGTGCAAACAACCGGAGACATTCAGAACTCTGATACAGCAATCCAGTACCAAAGTTAAGTTAATTACAAAGTAAAGCCATTTATAAACAAGTAGATCATTAAAAAGTAAAGGAAAAGGTTAAACAAAGAAAAACAATCCCACATGCAGACCAGTTTATCAGTGCTTTCATTTCAGCAGGATGGTACAATGTGAGAACACACATCCAGAGCCCTCTGTGGTCTCCACAATCAGCAACACTGCTTGTCAGGTGATGGAGACAGGATGGTCCATGCAAATGAGTAGACCCAAGTCACATTGTGTGCAACCAAGACACGATTCCAGACATCTTCAGAATGGATTAGAGTCACAAGAAATGGAGATTCAATGGAGTGACTGATAATTGTTGGAAGCACATTATTTTAAGTAAATCTCCCTGAAAATATGCTTATTTATTGAATATACTGGCCAACGGCATCCACTACCTGTCCTTTTATTGCCACAGGAAAGTAGGACAATATAGTAGATAAAAGGAGAAGCACTACCTTAGGTAATCTTTAGAAGCCAAGATACAAATCGTCAGCTACCCAAGTGGCATTTCTTACTACTGACAGTTATATCATGCAGGAGTTATACCATATTTGTGGAGCCTATGGTTAATGCTACATTTATTTCCCATATGTGGTAAACAGTTTTTGAATTAATACTACATAGCCGATTGATGCCATCTGGTTTACAAGATGGAAGGGATGGGAGACCGAGAGCGCCTTAGAGGACAAGGTGAGCTGTAGGGTGATGTTACTGGAGACAGTCGCAGAGCATTGCCTGTCAAGCCAGCTATGTTGTTTAAGCTTCGAGATTTTTCGTAGCCTTGTATGAGAAAATGCACAGACATCAGTTGAATTCAGCCAAAAAAATAGACACAGACAAACAATACAATGTAATGTAATCCAAGGAGCTATCTGGGACTCAGAGGGAAACTGCCTGCAAAAGAACTCAATGCTGAGACACATTACTGCCAAAATATATTAATAAATAAAATTATTTACAAATCAATGCAGCTACTCTTTCCCAGAAAAATTCACAGACCATCACACATGAGGTCTGATCTGCTCTTCCACATCCCATCTTGCACTCAGTGCCGCTCTTTTGGCTTCAGCAGGGTTAAACAGTGTGCAAGATAAAGGACCCCAACAGGGTTACTGGGTGAGCTACCCAGCTAACCATAATCAAAACCCCATTGAGATAGGCTATAAAATCTGGTAGAATTATATAATCTCTGCTAAACCAAATTCATAATAAAGGATGATTTTTCTTTAAAAATAAAAAAACCAAAACCAGATAAAATTGTATACAGTATCTAAATCACTTTTACAGAGAACTGAATGATACTGTGGGAAAGAAGCTCCATCTTCAGAAATATTAACCCTAAGACTTTGTGTCTAATAATAAAGTATATTAAGAGAGCAGAGTCTGACATATTTGCAAATGCCTTCTGCTTGGTAAATTTAAAACACCGTATTTGTGTTCATTCTCCATCTGACTCAAATGATATTAAACGGTATTAATCCACATAAGCAAATAGTAAATAATTAATCATTAAACAAGGCAACCACATAATGCTTCACAATTTGGAGGGAACATTGCACTTGCAGACATTTCTGTTCAGGTACACTGTGGGCTTTAGCTACCGACTTTTTGCTACATCTAGATTGTTTTCAGCGGGTAGAGGCTATGCTGTAAAATGTTGGGAAAGCCTTGCTATTCTCTGCCTCGCTATCTTCATGTTCAAGTATTTTCAATACCACCTGAATAATCCCACTTATGAAGAAAAGGATCAGCCCATTGGTCTGGAGAGAGGTATCAGAAAGGAAATACAAGGAAGATGAAGCCGGACAGGACCTCGCTCCTCAAGTACACAGATTCATGCTTCACTGCAAGCATGAGAAGCCCCATTGATTTCAATGGCACCACCTATCTCCTTGAAGACAAGCACAAGTCTAAGCATTTGTCAGGTTAAGACATTCAGATATAAATTGCTTACAGGGAAATACTGAGACTTTTCCCATAGAAACTACAAAATGTCAATGATAATACCGCTAAACATTACATAGGATGCCACCATAAATTTTGTTTCTTACTGAAACAGTTAGTGGCTCAAATTCCAGATCTCCAGATAACAGACAGTTAACAGACGGTTGTTAACATCTGCGGGAAAAATCGTATCTTAGGTTCTCCCCTACCGACAATTAACATATTTCTTACCTACTGAGAATTGCATATTGTAAAACTGTACTTATAGCAAGTGTATAACCTCACGTCTGCTAAAAGTTTGTACAATGTTATCTCCAGATTGCAAGGGCAGGGTAGACTGTGATGCATGACAGACTTCTGATACATTTCAAAAACAGCCTCCAGTTTATGAGTTTCTATCAGTATTTACACAGACTAGAAATAATCATGTTTGAGAGGGGAATAGAAGGGAAGCACAATGCTAGTGTGAATATTTAACCTCCCCTGTAAACATAAAGCTTACCAAAAAAAAAAAATCAAAAGAATCAGGTAGCTAGCTTTTTTTTTAAAAAAAAAAACGCAGAAACTAGGAAACTATTTCTTAAAAATTTTTTTCCTGCTACTTTTCTAATGAGAAAAGCAATAGAGGAAGATGGTGAAGATGGTAAAGATGATAAAGAAAACAGGAACTCCTCAAAAGTGAAAACCAGATACACAAGATGAATAGAGACAGAGGTATGATCCAAAATCGGTGCTTTTGGGGTATTTCAGTGGGGTTTGGATCAGCTCTGAATCAGTATTACCTTAGAGATGGAGATAAGATGCTAATGGAAAAAAGCTCAGAATAAACGACCATTGAACGCAACCAAGCACCAACAAAGGAACGAACCAAACAAGAAAGGGAAAAAATAAAATGAAAAAGCAATAGACTTGATGTGTGAATTAAATTCAAGTCTTCAAAACTATCTGGATGCTACTTGAGGATGTTTTCTGCTTATCAGCTAACTTTCCTATTCTGTATAAAATAAACTTCAAAGCCAGTGGCTAAAACATTTCAGCCTAGAATAACGTTATCATCAGAGCCAATCAAAGAGCACATTTCTCATTGAGAAACTGTCAGTTCTGAACTCAAGCCCCATTTTCTAGCAAAAACTATGGAAAAATTTTCTCTTGAATCTGGATTTTGAAATTAAAATGTTCATGTGGTCTCACTATAAAATATGTTTTGCTGTTATATGACTAGTCTTTAGTAGCTAGATAACTTCTTTTATTATTTCTGAATTGTTCCAATCATGGTTGCTGCCAAGTGAACAGCACTCAAATGTTTATACTAACATTTCTAAAAGTCAAGAACCTTATCTTGCAAGATGCCATGGCAATCTGCCTTATTCAGGTGTTCCTGACCTCTTCAAAAGATTGGACTCTTACCATGAGAGATATTGTAATTAATCCTAGTTGTTGAAAAGACAGTGAGAAATACACATCCAGTGGAAATGCCCTAAATCTGTGCAAATCCATGTTTGCAATGAAGTCACATTTAATCTAAACATTATAAATAGGAATATGTAAAACCTAAGTACTCTTTACAAATACCATACACATCAAACTCTGGTTGCGTACCTGCCTTCACAGGTTCAACCTACTGATCTCATCATTTTGAAATGTAAAACGAGCATTTGCAGATAATCCAAGAGAAGTTCTTTAGTGTCTACGGGTTACTGGAATAGCCATGTTTGCTGTACACAAAGCAAGTTAAAAAAAAAAAAGGGGGCCAGAAAAATCTCAGCCAAAAATGTTTGTCCAGTGCCACATGGCTACTGCAGATGAACTCTGAGGTGAACAACTGCACATCAGCACTCAGGAAGACGAAACCTGTTGGAATGATACAATTTGCCAAGAAACCAAAGCAATTCTAATCTTAGGAAACAGCAAGACTACCAGTGGCATTGCTGATTTGGGGTCTATACCATGAGCCTAAGTTTCCAGCCACAGCCAGCTGTGGCCTGATGGGACAGCCCCACCATCTGTTGCCTGGGAGATACAGAAAATGACAGAAGGTTTTGCAAACTCTGCCTGGGGAACCTAATCCTACTGAACAGTGAGTAATCAGATTTGAAGAGGCTGAATAACTAGAAAGGCATTTTTAGCACCTTGCAAAGATCAAGCATTGTTCATTGTGTTATTTGGTTGAATTACGGTTGGGGTCGACAGTCACCTTTTAGTATGAGTGGCATGCTTCAAAGAGGAAGCATTTTGTAGCATTATGAACTCAAATTTTCTTTGAAATGAAATCTAAATAGCATCTCATATGATATGCTTTGTTGTGTTCAGAACAAAGATATTGCTTACTTCTGACATTTCAACCCTTTAAGTGTAATTTATTCAGCTGTAATTTTTACCAAGTATTAAGTGCAGACCAAAGTTATTTAATAATTAATTTGTCTTTTAGAATGACAAATGGTATTGAGAGATGAGTGGTTGGATGAGCGAGGTCTGAATTGCAGGCTTTTCCATTAAAGGTAACAGACAAATGAAGACACAAGTGAAATGAGGGTCCAACATCAAGCACATTTTTTAAGACTAAAGGAGATGAGTGTTTCTAAAAGGAAAACAAGAAAAGAATGACTAGGAATAAAGAAAAAAGATACATTGTGAGTACAGTCTTTCCTCTTACAGTATTGTGTACAACATTTTACTCTAAGCTTGCTTTTCACAAGCACATTGCTGAGTAACCTTTTATGATCTAATGAAAGAAGTCCATACCTTTCCTGATCCCTCCATCAGTAGAACACGTGTAATCACCTGTTGTCAGTAGAAAACATGTTCCCCCTCTTCTGTTTTTGTCTCTGGTACTAGAGCGTCTGATGGGAGGGAGCCTTTCACCAGGTGAGAGTGGCTGCTCACTTCCTGCACTGTCTTCACCTGATAACACTGGTTAAAGCACCATGCCCATTTACAGACAATAATGAATGAGGAAATGAGACATCACAAAGAGCTTATGCTGAATGCCGGATATTCCCATCACTCAAAAATAGTTACAAGGTAAATCATTAGAGGAAAACAAGAATGCAATTCACCATTAATGAGTACAAAATGGCCAAAAGCGTTTTTTTTATTTTATTCAAGAACAAATGATCTTTTGACTTTGTTGTTCTTCTTTAAAATCTCATATAAAGTTCTACTAAACTAACATATAATAAGAAATAATCAAATCAAGGCTCAGCCTATTACGGTCTTTAACTTTTCAGAGTACAGTCAGCCTTGGATACTTCAAACAAGCATTTATTATTTTGGCTATTCTTTTTGGTAAATAAGAGGTTGTGTTAGTCATTTTTGCTTAGAATATATTGTTTAGCATATTTTTAAGACAACCCCTCCCCCAGAAGGGTTAAATTTTAAACATTTGGCACTTCAATCTGTTTAATAACATACTTAGCTTTCATTTCTATACTCATCATGCTTACACTGCTGGTCATCGTAATTACCCAACATTAAATGCTGTCTTTGGTCTGTGTAGTTTATTTTGTCAAACAGAGAAACTCTTACCTCTCCTGATTTGTCACTCCCAATGGACTCACTTTTAAAATTATCTACTATTTCAGATTCGGGCCACACTTCAAGAAAAAAATTCTCTGCTCAGTACAGTACATAACAGGTAATGGCACGTTATTGAATTCAGCTTTACCTTTGCATGTAATCCTGAGCATGTGTTTTTCTGAAGTGGTAATGCAAAGGGCTATATTCCAGCCTTGAAGTTTTGCGCAGAATTCCTAGTGACTCTAATAGCGTTCTCTACCAGAAATAAAGCTACAGTGAACAATGTGAGCGGTGGCACTACTGAAGAGAAAGTTAATACTTTAAAATGGGTCCTTTTTGCATATCTGCTTTCCCTCTAACTTCAAGGACTATAGCACCTTGTAAATAAAGCTGCAGACACAGAGAGGTGTCTCTTTGCTCTGATGACACTGAGCCTCCTCCATACCAGAATACCTTTAGCAAGACCTGATGGCATGAAAAAGCTGTATCATTAACACTTTAAAGATGCTGTCTGAAAGTGGGTATCAGTCAAAGCACTGTAAAACTTACTATATTCCACCCTCAGTGTGAGTTCTTTCAAGGGTTTCTCTTAAATATATTTAGAATGTTCAAAAAGCTGTGTTAACTTTGTCTGTGAACACTTACTCAGAGACTGAAACTGAGTTTCGTTGAACGTAAATGCTATTCAGTAACGGAGCAACAGACCAAAGACGGATATTGTTCAGAGACTGATTTTCTAGACTCTTCTTTTTAAATAGTAAATTTCAATTACTAAGTGACACCAGTCATGAGTGGTTTTGCTCTTACTATTCTTTAGCAGCCGTCAAGCAGGACACCAATGACTGGTATGTGAGCTTCATAATCAGATTGTGCTTGGCTTAAGAATAAAAACATTCAAGAAACAACCAAAAAAAATCCTTGCTGCTAAAAAACTTGTGTTAATTATACTGAGAGATAAAATTTACTCTTTAATTTGAAGAGATATGGAATAAGGGGCGGTGTCTTGGAGGGGCGGGGGCTGTCATTTGATATGCATTTTCACAGCGATTAGTACAAAATACTCTTTATCCATCATTTGGAACTCTAACAAATAAGGTAATATAAATCATAAAAATCAACACTAATAACAAGGATGTAGCTAAGGGCTGTCATTTTCATTTTTGTTGACAAACTTTACATCAGCTATACTACTATCATTCAATTAATAGTAAATATCATGCAATGTCTCATCTAACACAGACAAAGGAGGTTCTTCTAGCCAGGGAAGCAGAATGCCAAATGGAAAGAAAGCTAGAAAGAGAGTTTCTTCTTATTTCCTTTGAGTGCTGGGCTTTTGATGTAAAGCACCTGCTCCTTTTAAATGACTGCTTCTTTGTAGGATCTTGCTTAACAGGCCACGATGTGGCACAGGCAAAGCTGACACAAGAGACAGACACTGAGGCAAAACACCATGGAGTCCAACAGGGTGGGACACGGTGGCTGCTCAAATAGTCACAGTCATGCAGAAAAACAAGAAACATCCATACGACGCAACAAACAACAGGCAAAAGAAAAGGTTGATATCATCAGCAGGAAAGCATTCTCAACAGAGCAAGCAAAACTGTATAGACCAGCTACATAGAGGTTTGGGAACATCGCTATAACTATTTTGTCCTCTATGAGACTGACACACGCAAACACTGGGAGAAGGGTGGGAGCTATGTCTTCTCCTGGCAGAAAGACTGGCTGCTTTCTGACCCCTACCAAACATACTGGTCTATAAAGTGTTTTCAGAGGACATGCATTTCTGTTGGGGTCCTACCTGATGATCTATTGTGCTCCATCAGCTGGTTGTCCTTGCCCAGGCAGATGTCCCCCTGTGTGCTATTGCAGGCCATGTTCAAGTCTGTCTTGCAGAAGGTGGGTGAGCTGGCTTGAGGAGCAGGAGGGATGTGTTTCTTCCGCTTCCTCGGCAGTTTCTGCTTTGCCATGGCCAGGGAATAGTACATCCCAAAATTGTTAACAATCACAGGCACGGGCATGGCTATGGTGAGCACCCCTGCCAGGGCACACAGGGCTCCCACCAGCATGCCTGACCAAGTCCGTGGACACATATCCCCGTATCCCAGGGTGGTCATGGTGACTACAGCCCACCAGAAGCCGATAGGGATATTTTTGAACTGCGTGTGTTCACTCGCTGATGGGTCATTAGGCTGGGCTCCCACCCGCTCTGCGTAGTAGATCATGGTGGCAAATATCAAAACACCAAGTGCCAGGAATATTATCAGCAGCAAAAATTCATTGGTGCTGGCTCGCAGAGTGTGGCCCAGCACCCGGAGTCCCACAAAGTGCCGGGTGAGCTTGAAGATTCGCAGGATCCTCACGAACCTTACCACCCTGAGGAAACCAAGCACGTCCTTAGCAGCTTTGGAGGAGAGCCCACTCAGGCCCACTTCTAGGTAAAAGGGCAGAATGGCCACAAAGTCAATGATATTCAAGAGGTTTTTGATGAATTCAAGTTTGTTGGGGGAAAAAACAACACGTACTAAAAATTCAAATGTAAACCACACCACGCAGACTCCTTCCACGTATGTCAGGGCAGGGTCTGTCTCAATTTCATACTGTAGCACAGTTTCTGTCCCGTTGATGACCTGCTCAGTTTTGTTTATGATAGTATTGAAAGCCTCATGCGTTTCCAGGCAAAAGGTTGTGATTGAAACTAGGATGAAGAATAAAGAGGCAAAGGCGATGAACTGAAACAAACAGAAGGAAAAGAGACATCAGAACCACACAGCTCTTCACGTTAATACTAACAACGTCAGTGATCATTATACATCTTTTACTGATTCATCCTCAAATGATTCACAAATTCGTATGCATAAAACTTTGCATCTGGCCAGAGGAGAGCAGCAGACAGCTCTCACATGTAGGCCAGGAGTCTAGGAGCAGGAAAAGCCTTGGTGATGGACACCATGACAGGCTACAACTCATCCAGAAAGTGGCAATGAATTCTCAAGTCATGCTAAAACATCTGAGTTCCATTTGGTTTTGAAGGGACCTTACAAACAGCCCCCATATCCAACCACAGCAACATTTAAGGCTGTCCACCTCTCACACAGTGGAAAATGAGGCTGGCCCTAACGGTCTTGAGATTATGGTTCAGGAATTCGCTGGCCTGAAGGGCACCTCAGATGGTCCTAGGAACAGATCCAAACATCAGGTTTCCTTTGTATTTTCAATGGCTGACAAACACAGGATATTCACTGGGAGAAAATGTCTTCCGTGTTACAGGTGGAGTTGGTTGAACCGCCTCTTTAGTTTGCAGTCATCAATCACTCATACTCTCAGGGAGGACTCAGTAAACCTAGCAGAACCTCCCTCGCTGCAGTGGTAGAGCTCTGACAGTGTGTTAAGATCCACAGACCTGCTATCAAAGTTACAAATCCAAGACAACATGAACAAAAAGGGAAATACAAATCCAGTTCTGGTAGGGGTACATGAACATATAAAATACAGTTAAATAACCTGGAGCCAGTGCTCACAGAGGATTGTTAAGGACATAAAAAACAGTTACTGCCTGATCTTCAACTCATTCATCACAGTCAAGCATTGAAGGAAACAGAACATCCAGGACAGGGCCTCATAAAAATTGACACCGAGCCAAAGAGCTAGAAGGGGTAATAAACTTTCTTGCACTCAGTAAAACATGACAAGAGAAAAGGTGTTTTGAGGGTAGTTGCTCCTTTGCTACAATGGTTAACTACTTCTAAGTGACAATACATTACCACCATGACAGCACTCCAACGGCAACGGCAGGGTACGTGAACAGATCATGTGTTTAAATGCCTCCCTGAGCTAGGGTTTGTAACATGTTATCAATGTGTTTGTTATTTCGGATTTTCAGTTTAATTGACATTTTATAGCCAGCATTATCCTTGAAAAAACTCTCTGAAGACGTGAAAATTTTCTAAGGTGCTAGAGGCCCAAAGAGGCAAAAAGATGTCTAGGGAGCTTTTTGAAAATATCTAGTGCCTATGTAGTTCCTTACATAACTAGGAGCTTGAAATTGTACCATGCGTGATATCACAAACCAAACACATTTCTTTCAAAATGGCAGCAAATTACTAACTCTTTCGGCTTTCCATTTTTATAATTTTAATCTGTCTCTTGCTAGTAAAACAAAAATATATGATATGGATCTCAGAACTTGAGGAATGCTCTTCATCCTTTTTAATATTATTTATTTCAGTAAATAAACTGAATATATTTTATGTTTATGTTCCCCTAAATACTACTTACAAGTCACTCAGGGAATGGCTCTTTTTATGTTAATCCCCAACCTGAAACTGAATACCTTAAAGCATCCCAGAAAGAAGAAAAAGATATCATATCCTCTTCAACCAGCCTACTGGAAAAGGCAGCTTACAGTCTGGGTCCAGGCAAGAGAAAATGTGGCAGGAGGATGCTGGTATGTTGCCACACCAAAATCTTGACTCTCATTGAAAAAATCGAGTTACAAGGGAGACAGAAGAGCAGCCAAAAGCAAGAATTCCTCCCTTCTGTCACTTTAATCCAGGCTGCAACATTGCAGCAAAACTGATTTTGTGTACTTTCGGTATCAATCACCGAATTTAGTATTAGCACACAGATTTAGTATTGTGTGCCACTGCGGTTCATTTGGGCTGGTACAATACTGAATGGTTGCATTTTTCTAACTGAGAACATTAGTTAGACAACAAAATGTTGTCTCTACAACCAGTAGAGAGAATTGCTTTTTTTTCTGAGAAGCAAGTATAAATTTGCAATGCAGGCCTGGCAAATTTATTATATTCAGACTCACAAAATATATCTATCTATCAAAAAAAACCCCATATATCTACTTATATCAGAGATGTGCACCTTGTTTACGGCTTCCTTTCCTCAATCAATGAAACAAAGTTATTACACCAAAACCCTCAATTACAAATGCTCTAAATCTGTTATCTTTCAGAAAGGACTGACTCAGGGACTGAACTGAACACTTATCATCCAGTCTGAGCTTCTGGCCATGAGCTAAGCAAACAATCTTACACTAGCTGGCTGATTTTTACTGAACAGGCTTTTCTGCCTTTGCCTTAACTCCAAAATTGCTGCATGTTCATAACTCATTTTTTTCCTGGTACCTGACATCAACATACATCAAAAAGCCTCAGTCTTGTGTGAGACACCCAAAGTCAGCAAATCCAACCAGATTTACATTACCTAAGTGAATTAATCTCAGCAGATCTTTGGAAAACCTCTCTGTAACATAGACAGAGAATTTATCAGACTCCAAGTCACCAGTTGGCTAAGAATGACCCTTGGGATGCTGCTAGAAAGTCCTAGAGCACATTCCAGCATCTTTCTACACAGTGAAGAAGGGAAAAAGCAAACAAACCTGTGGACATTGAGGATCACTGAAGCTAAATCAGCACTACAGTTTGCAATCTGGATGAGAAATTTTAATAGATAAAATATTGGGGAACCTCTTTAACAGTCACACTTCGGTGATTTCAGGCAACTGTGAACATTTTTTGTCTGAGAAAACCAGAAAATTACATTCAACCTAGCCAAACTAAAATTCACCAACAACTTAGATATAATAAGGATTAAATGTGCATTCAGCAGTGCACTGAATCTAATAGTACGTAAATAATTAGCACCTGTTTCTGGGCTGTATTTTAGAACGGGAGTCCATTCTGGTTCAGACACTTTCTAAAAAAAGTGCCAAATACCAAGGGATTAACAAGAGGTAGAATGGCCTGACAAGCTATTTATTACTGTTTTGGTCAACATTGACACTGTGAAAGGCCGCAGTGCACTTGGCAAAGCAGATCTAAATTTTTAACTGTGCACCTACATTCAACAGTGCTTTATTATTCTTAAAGGAAAAAAACCCGTTCAGTCATTTCCAAAATACCCTGAGTATCCTACTCTGTTATCCTAAAGAATCATCTTTCGGAGGTTAGAGCAAACAAAGGCAAGAAAAAAACATTAATCTGATGACAAATTTCTTGGTAATCCTGGAATTCCCATTCATAGCAATGTAAAATTATATATACGCATTTTGCCATGCACACAACAGCATATACATCACTGATTTTGAGCAAAGATGCTCATTCCTTTTATCTCTTGTTGAGTTTTGGTTTAAACTGTAAAATCATTGGATCAGGGCATTCTGGACAGAGCTTGCACGACACCTAGCATGATGAAACCTCATACATAAGAAGACTTACAATGTTACTGTAATAGTCAGAGGGTTCAGAGAACATGCAAGAAGAAAATACAATGGTCAATACAAGAAGGAACATTTTATTAGCCAAAGAAAAATGCTTAGGGATTTACTTTACATTAACAAAGATACTTACTTAATATTATATTACATAATACTAGGCAATGGGTCGACAAGACTCTAGCATGTTTTTCACAAACGGTTGTCATGATAGAGGTGAAATTAAGTCATGTGCTACCCTCACTTTATGCTGTCCTTCTGCTTCATCCTAATCCCATCTTCTCTCATTTTTAAGGCAATGAGCATCTAAAACACATCCATTTTTGTTCATGTGGGCAAGCACCACGTTTCAGACAAACTCAGTACAGACCCAAACTCCCAGATTCTCCAGTGGATGTGATCAACAAAATTCTCTTCCTCAGTCCTGTTACTGTCCACAATAAGTGGGACAAGCTTTTTGTTTTTTGTTGGAGTTTTTTTTTTATGAAACACACAAATCTAAAAGGAGTTAGCCTTATGATCATTTTAGGAAGGTCACACAAAGAGACAATTTTTTGTTTGAATCATTAGCAACCTTTCACTGTGAGAAGTTCTGAAAACTTAGTTTTTGACTAGTTGCAAGACAAATTCAGCCTTAGTACACAGCTAAACAGCTTTACTGACCCCTTTTTTTAAACCAAAGAGGGTGTCCCAAGGACATGACTTGAAACTCTTTGGAAAAACATTGAAGAAAAATCTTCAAATAAGACCAAAATAATCAGGATCCTTTTCTCATTTCTCAAAAGCTAGAAAGAAAAAATACTTGTTTCTTGTCTGTTTCAATGGACCAGATAAAGCTATCTTTCTTCATTTAGGTTTTCTCTTTTCCCCCCGAGGGACAACACTTAGTTCTATGTGAGAGAATGGTTGTACAGACACTCCAGGGCCACCAAACCAGCCTTCTTCAGAACTGAAATTAATACAAGTTGAATTAATAAAAAATTCAGTCCATTTTTGCCAGGAAAGAGCAGTTAAAGTTTACGAAAATGTTCAGTATGTAATACACAGCATGCAGAACGTTCCTCATTAGTAGTTAAAGCTCTCAGTAGGCTGATGATTCCCTCTGCTCACATTTTGAAGGCAGTGCGCACCCAATTTTGTTCATGTGTGTCGGCATCACATTTCAGACAATGTTGGTATAGATTCCAGCTCCCAGCTTCTGCAGTTGATGGGATCACCAGCCAAGCACTGTTGCCGAGTTCTACTAATGTTCACAGTAAGTGGATTAATCATTTACAACTTGATTTTTGATGAAGCACATAAATCTAAAGTGAATACCAGATGCCTTGTTGGAAGTAGATGACTTCATGATTCCTATTTTGAATTCAGTGTCCCACGGGGAACTGAGTTGCTCAGAGTTTAAAGCAATTTCAAAAATTATGATTTCTAGAACTGCAAACTGAGCTGTCTGTGAATTATCAGAACTTGTGTGCATCCAATGCCATGCTTTACCTTGCACATAGGTCCTAAAGCACCTTGAAGAAATTAAGGTCACTTTAAAAACCTGCAAATGACCTCTGACAACAGTCTTGTAGGCCATGTCTGGATTTCACGGTAGGAAAAAGCACTTGGTCAGAGGATGCTGTGGCTCAGCCTGCCTGCCCAAGCTTCCTCTCCAATGCAAACCCAGACATGGGACTGGCTACACAACTTTATGTTGCCCTGTGATGGAGGCAGAGCCTGACTTCAGTCATTCTAAGGTTTATCAGCTTAGACACAGCCAAAATAAAACAGCAAGAGAGGTGTGCTATTCGTATTCATAAAATGAGACTCATACTACTCCATATTCAAGATATTTTTTGTCTATCCATCCCGCACCCTTGAAACTGGCTATTTCTACATATTATGCCACAATGGACAGATCACAGTCAGTGAAGAGGTTAATGCACAGCTAATTGTAGGTAGTCATAGTCAGCCTTACTTCTTGCTTCAAAGTTTTGAATAAAATCTCTCACATTTCAGTATTTTCCCAGAAAGAGTCTGTACCCTATCTAGATACAACATGTTCTGGGGCTGAATCTCAACACCTCCTCCTTCAACCTCCCTCATTGTGTAATGTATATTTTCTAATGTGAGTATTCAATAGCAGCTTTTAAGGTTCTGTTAGTTCATTAGTGTTTCAGTCCAGGTCTTACAAGGCTTGCCCTTGACACGCTTGACTACAGAAAAAGAAAACTAATGAATATTTAATAGGGCCTTGGAAATACAACATCTAATATTCTCTGATGTAGGTACAGAATTGCTTTTAAAGAAAAAAGTCAACAATGTTACTTTAAACAAATATCTTCACAGGCACATTATGAAACTTGATACATGCATGTTGCTGGAATTTAAAACAATTTAAAAAAACCCAATAATCCTTCCCATCACACTTAGACTAAAAATACAATTACAGAGAGATGGGCACAGAAAAGACATTGTGTTTTATTCCTAAACCAGCTTTGACAGCTTGTCTGTTATTCAAACTAAAATCCTGCTTTCATTATAAAAGGTAAGAGTTTACTGAATGACTCTCAATCTTTCCTGACCAAAACAAGAGTGGGGGAGTTTCTAGAGTCATCAGTTCTTTGCTTTCCTACCAGAGCATTTGTGCTAAACAGAACCCTCAAAACAGCATAACTTTTCTGTTGGATAACAAAATACTTAAAAGGGAAGCAGGTTTTTTTTTTTTTTCTTAATATCATACTCATTTTGAAAAATCAAAAATAAATTTCCATACTTTGGAGATTTACAAATTATTTCCGTTATTGACATTTTTTAGTTTAAGCTTCACATTTTCATAGTTCAGAATATGATACAAAGAATTTGAAAAAATAAATGATTCAGTTTCTTTCTTCTATTAACCCTCTGACCACATAAATAAGCTAATCTATGCATTAAATATATCCCATACCATTGACTGCAAAAATTTAGTCAGATATATTCATTACAAAGTTGTATTTTACAATTTTTCTTCATATGTACTCTAAGACTCATTGATCATCACTGTTTCTTAGAATAAGACAGTTATAAGTGGTTATAGCAAAATTAAATATTCCCACCATAAACATTATAATCTGATACTGACTTTTTTTTTTTCTCACAAGGTTCAGGAAAGTAAAGTTTTTGTTCCTGTAAATATTCCATACGTTTGCCCCATAATATTCTCCACAAGGCTTTTTTATTCTTCCAGGAATTCAAACACCTATTTACTTTCTGGAGTCTCTCTAGTTCTGCAAGAGTGAGACTCGGTCAAACAGGGAACAAAGGCAATGTCATGTACTGTTTCCAGTCAGTCACAATTAACTTGTGATGCTGATTTTTAAATCTAGTTTTATAACTGCTTAGTCACATAAAACCAAAGTCTTTAAAAAAAAAATCCCATAAAAATTGCAATAAATTTGAGGGATTTGGGCATTCAATGAAACTATGACTCGACTTAAGGAGAAAAAGAAACTGTATTTGTAAAGTACATGGCATGCTTCACTCTAACGAGTGGCAACTAACATAGGAATGAAATTACAGAAGTAGATACGACTTCCAGCTTTAAAGAGAGCTGTGTCAGGATTTATATTTGACAGATTGTCCTCACTTCTTATTTTAATATGATAGGGTTTTTTCCCTCTGTTTAATTTTGTCTTGCTATCAGGAGACTGCTAAAATCATAATGTGATTTCATAACGAGCACTTGTGATGACCTTACCTCTCTGTATGGCTTAATGTTCTCTGGGCTGAAATTTAAACATTAACGTTCATTTTACACAAACCCAAATATCTCACCAAACAGATCATCAGTCTCTTCATGAGTCTGTTCCTCAAAGTTTCTATTATTCTTTAGCTATAATCTCCCTTGGAAAATAATCATTTCACAGGAAAAAAAAAAAAAAAAGGAAAAGCCACATATGTTTTTATGGTGTGATGCATTTTCAGTGCATTGCATCTGGGTATGCTGAGTGAGAAACCAAATACCATCAGAAGCTACTAACGAAACTGCTGGCATTTGAAATATAAACTTAAGGCAAATACGCTATCAGTTTGCTTCAGCACTCATAAATCATAATCTCTCACATTATCACTCTCCAAAGATTAAGGAATGGATACAGACACAAATTTTTAAATCAATTTTCAGGGGGAAACCAAAAATATGATATATGAAGTACCAGGCACTAAAAGAAGACCAATATATTGCCTCTAAAAGTCTGTAACTCATCCTCCTTTTGGGAGATAAGGTGGAATGTCAGCATTAAACACTTTTTAAAATGTCTACAAGAAGATTTAAGCCCAACCTTAGCATCCTAACTGAGAAACTGCAGCCATTATAACTTCTCAAACATCAAGCCACAGTTGGCAGAGTTCTGGACAGTATTTTAGTTTTCATCCTCTGAAAGATAAGTCTCCTGTTTTCAAATCCCCAGCACAGTTCCTCCTCGTTTGTACTCTCTCCTGATAACATTGTTTTGCATTCAGCTTAACAGTTAACATTCTGTTGCTACAATTCTATGCATAGTCATATTTGAATGAAAAAATCTATATATCAATATACTTTCATTGATAGGCTGTTTAAGAACAGCCTATAAGTAATATGCTATGTGTAGATTTATAGTGCGGGAGTATTCACAGTTCAGACTGGCTACCATCTGTACGTAGTAGTGGGAACACAAATGTTCTCTTGCTTGCTCATTCTTTTCCATTTGTTATAGTTTTAGAAAGCAGTTGTCTTTCAGTACCAGCTGGAGCACAAATAAAAAGGTTATGAATGCCTCTTTTCATATTCAGAAATCCAGGTCCACAATTAAGTCACTCCAACTCAGCTGTCAGGTAAATCAGCAGTCTGACACCATTTTAACCCAGATACGTTATCTGACTCAACAAATCTTAGGCACATCTACATTTTAAAGCAGATCACAAAGAAAACCAGAGTTACAAATTGTGCTGCATTTTAATTGCATTTAAGTGACGTATATCTTCCCAAAGGATTCAAAACTGATTTACAAACCTACTCTGATATAGACACATGTTCTGCTGCTCGGCATGGAAAATTTTGCCTCTGCTCAGCAACTGGAAAGATTATAGAATCATTTAGGTTGGAAAAGACCTCTCAGATTTCCACGTCCAACTGTTAACCTAGCACTGGCAAGTCCTCCACTAAACCATGTCCCTCAGCACTACATCTACACATCTTTAAAACACCTCCAGGGATGGTGACTCAGCCACTTCCCTGGGCAGCCTGTTCAGTGTTTGATAACCCCTTCCATGAAAAAATTTTTCCTAATATCCATCCTAAACCTCCCCTGGTACAACTTGAGGCCATTTCCTCTTGTCCTATCACCTGTTACTTGGGAGAAGAGACCGACCCCCATCTCTCTACAACCTCCTTTCAGGTGGTTGTAGAGAGCGATAAGGTCTCCCCTCAGCCTCCTTTTCTCCAGGCTGAACACCCCCAGCTCCCTCAGCCGCCCCTCACAAGACTTGTTCTCCAGCCCCCTCACCAGCTTCGTTGCCCTTCTCTGGACATGTGCCAGCACCTCAATGTCTTTCTTGTCATGTGGTGCCCAAAACTGGACACTGTATTCAGGGTGGGGTCTCACCAGTGCTGAGTACAGGGAAATGATCACTTCTGGCCACGTTATTTCTGATACAAGCCAGATGTGACAGTGTGTTTCAGTGGCAGAGCCACACTTCATGCAGCGGGGTTTCCCAGGACAGGACTGATCTGCTGCCATTCCCTTGTACTTGCCCCCAGTTGCCTTATGTCCAAGAAGAAGATTCATTTCCTAAATGACCAGCACAGTTTCCCACTAGGGAAATCAAAATCATCTGACTTTGTTGTCCCATTGAGTGGCTGCCACATATGTCACACTGACACACAACATACATCCCACCACCTGCTTTTCACTCTTGAAGACTCAGCAGAACTGCCTGAAAAGCAATTAAGCTGCCTCCAGAAGCTTCCTTTTCCCATCCACTTGAATTTATCAAGCTTGTTTTACTTGTGATCTTTCTAAGCTGTGACTATCCCAGCAATGTTTTAGGTTTTACAGCCAGCTGTGATGATTTTTTTTTTTTTTACTAGACTTGTCATTTATATTCTAGCAATCAGTTTTTAAAAAGGCATCAGCAAGGTTGGCTTTGACCTGGCTTTACTGTAAAGGTCTGCATGGTTACACAGCCTGATAAGCAAACCACTGCCGCTCATTCATTAAACATTACTATAAATCTATGCACTGAAACAGGCAAAATATTTCTAGAGGCTGCAAGAATGCAAAGGATGTTCATCCTGGAGTCAAGGCAAAGGTGAGAAAAACAGTGAGAATTCTCAGTACATATTCTGGGTCTTGTATCAGACATTTAGAGGCTTCTTATTACTACAAACAGCAGCTTCCAAAAAGAAACTAAAATCCTTGGACGGTTGAAAGTGGCAGACTTCTGAAGCATCCATTTTAGCCAATCCCAAAATTTACATACTGAGTCGAGTTAGCCTCTCTGCATGCTTTGTTTCCTTTCCCTAGGCTACCTGCTGTTCACACCATTACAGCAGAGATTAGGCCCTGGGACATGGCAAGTACAACACCAGCAGTATCTTTCTGCACTTGATTTATCATGAAAAGGTTTCACTTGGCTCAATGGGTCAAAACTGGAAAAAAAATCTTCAATATAACACTATTTATTATTAATAGACTTTCATGCCCGTACAGACAAATTCGAGAAAAGAGACAAATTCTTAAGACAAATTAATGAAAACTCTATTATACTGTAGTTGGCCTAGTACATAAATCTCACGTCCATTAAAATTACAGAAACATTTTCAGCCCTATCATCTTTGTCTCACTTAAGCACTCAGGCTCATTTATGTCTACTTTTTCTCTCACTCAGAACAAATCTGATGGTCTAATTTAGAATTACATTTGGGCGAATTTAGAAAACTTTAATACTTTTAGGCTTGACATCCATTAAGATTTGTAATAGAGCCCATCTTAGCTTTCACCAGAGAAGCCTTTTAACCAAACTGTCTAACCTTTTTTTGCTATCCTAAATCTAATCAAAACATACTGGAATTATTTACAACTTTTCCGAGCCCGCGTCTTTCCTGTACAACAACATAAGTCTTCTACTGAAAGAGATAGAATAGAAATTGCCAAAATACTTCTTAAAAATTGAAGGGATAGAGTCATATCGAAGATATTTGAAAGTGTAGGCAGAGCTTTCAAACAGCTGATTACCAGGTCTCTTTTAACTGGAAGCTCTTCCTAATTAAGCAGCATTGGTTTGATTTTTCATACCTACACCACAGTCATACAATATGGTTGATATTAACTGGTACGCTTGTTTCATGAGTGCAACTCAGTTACAGAAAAGCAAAACTGCAATGAACAGGCTACCCAGACTATGGCATTGCCTAAATCTTAGTTGCTTGGTATGGTGGTCTTAATGATGAGCTTCCAGTGCAGCAGGTTCTGTGGAGTAATCGAGATTTAATAAAAGCAAATTATGAGCCCAGAAACTTCATTGTATGGCTTCTTACAGGAGCTGTCACAACTGCGATCCAGTAGACAAAACTCCTCTGCCATTTGCACTTGCAGGGTAGCCAACAACAGCAGTAGTTTATGACTCATATAGAGCACACAGTGCCAAGACTTGGCAATCTCAAACTCCCGGGTTCTGACGTGAAAAGCTTCTAGGGAGTACAGATCTTTTTTTCCCCCATGTGTCCATAGCTTGCTCCTTTCTCCATTTCAGACTCCAGTGTGCCCCTGCCCTAGTATTGTCTCTTCCCTGTCCTCCACTCCTTTTCTGAACCCCAGCACTACTCCTCAGGTTTACATTTTGATCCCAGACTTTCCTCCTCTCTTCTTCCAAGCAACCTGTTCTTACTTGATTTTTATATCCATGTCCTGTATCTCCAATCACTCCTTATTTTCACACGCAGCTCTCTCTCCAGAGCTGATATGCCTCCCCTCTTACAGGGTTCTCCTCCAGCCTCAGCCTTCACTTTACAGGCTGCCCCTGGCTCTGTCCCAGCCCACTTGCTCAGACAACCCTGTTTTCCTCCTAGTCTCAATCTCTGTATCTTTCTATCTCCCTCCACATTTCTGGAGGATCTTCAAGCCCTTCTCCTTTTTTCATAAACTGCAACCACCTCCCTGTTTCCCACCTCCAAAAGCATCTTTGTTCTCCTTCTGCTCCAATGCTGATACCACCCCGTGGTCCCCTGGTCCAGCCACTCTGAGGTATCTTTTGCGCTTCCACTCACCACCTTATCAGGATTTTTATGCCAGTATACGCTCCCTGTGTGGTTTCTGTGACTTTTATATTTTAATCTGAAGGGCACACATGCCTGCAAACAACTCACCTTCTTTTTAGAACCGAATTACTTGTCTAATTAAAGATATTACTTCTTCCTCCAAACCTGGCCTCATTTTGAGGCTGAAGGCTTCCTCCTCCACATCAGCTAGATGCCAGGAAAGTGGTAGAGAGCACAGGATAAATGCTGACCTTAATTAAACAAATCTACCATCTAATAAAATTAAATCAGTTCCTCTTCAGAGAGAGGCTTATGCTTTTCCATAGTCAAATCACTGGTCTATAAAATAAAACCACTATCTCAGCTTTAACCTTTTCTTAGGTCAGACAAGACGGTGTCCTTGGATTTCCTCCATGATCTCACAGGAGCCTCTAAAAAGTCTTTAAAGGTCTTAAAAAAATCTTTGAGGTACCTAAATTTATGAACCCTGCACCCTAACACTCGGGTACGGCTGAAAGAGTGATGCATTTAGAGAACGGTTTGAGGTCAGAAGGGCGTTTTTATGAAAGGGGGAAGGCGAAGGCTATTAAAGCTCCTGTGCATGATGTATGTGAGTATGTTTCAAGCTCACAACACAATCACATAGATCAAAGCTAAATTTAGAGACAGTGAATTATTCATTGCAACAGTAGTCAGCCAGGCTTATCCGGACTCTCAGGAACTGAGCACATCACCCCAGATAACACTAGTTCATACATACACATTGTTTTTTCAGATACATCTTTTGACTCTATGGTGCAAAAAAAAAATTGCATCAGTCAACCAGTTGCCCATAATCTTGTTTAAGATCTTCCAAAAGATAGATAAAAAACTATATGTAGTTTACTTGCAGTTTTTGATAGATTAAAATTCTCTGTCTCCAGGGATGCAGTTGAATTGACAGTTCAATTGAACTGAGAAAGGGAACATAAGAAAGAGAAAAGCCACCAGTACGACAGTTATTAGGATACTCAGACAACTGTGACGTTCAGATTTCATTCCTGCCCTGTTCAAAGCAGACACTTGAACTGAGATGAAAGATAGTTCAAGTCCCTCCTCTAGATCCTGAGAGAAGCATGTTTAAGCATATGAAAAAGATTACACAAGTTTATGAGAGGGATTATATGACATTGGGCTTGTGATAACAGAGAATTGGACTGAAAGACCCAAGAGGCTCCTCCAGCCCTCTGTCCCCACGTATATTTCCAAATCCAATTTACACATTTATTTAATACTTAGATTAAGTTCTAAGCTATTGCCATTTCGAGCATTAGCATTGAAGCCGCATACAGCACCATTTCAAATGCATTCCTATTATTTAAAAGCATCTGCATTGCCAACATTATTTAGCTTAAACATTTTCGTAGAGCTTTATCACCGGTTTACCCTAGGGACTGACACTAATCCTAATACTCAGGGTAGGACTAATTAGCACAATGACAAATACCAGCGCTGTTGTGCACAGACCATCATCTTGCTGAAGATTTCTTTATCCAAGAGCTTGTTACCGACGAGAGGGAGGTTGTGAGCAGCAGAGGGGAACCATATGGGACTTGCCTTGTGACCTCAGGAGAACTGAGGAATGGATTCCTGTGTCAAACCTGTTGGTCCACCATAGTACATATACCTTCAGAACCAGGTGCTGAGATGGACAAGAGTGTTCATCCCAACCCAGCAGGCTTCAGAAGCAGCCTTCCCAACTTGTCAGGGAAAGCTATGGTCTGTCTGCTGCACTTTTGCTTTGAAGAACAACTCCATCTCTTTCTAACTATAACTGTTAGTCAGAAAATAAATATCCTTTCCCTTGTGGCTCTAAAGCCCATTTATTTATTTTTTAACTTACATTAATAGCTTACTTATGAAAAATCAATAGTGGAATATACACTGTGGACCCATTTCAGGATCTTTTTGATTAAATTCTCCACCCAAAGGGGTGTGAGAAGAAATATAATCTTAGCATAACCATTTGGATGTCTTGGATGGCTAAAATTCATCTGCAGTAAAACAGCCAGCAATATCAACATTTATATTATCACTTATATGTCAGAGTCAAAGTGTCATTGTGTTTACAGGGGCAGTTCTTGCCCTTACAACTAGGATTTCAGGCTACCTGAAGGAAAGTAACTCTAGACTGGTTGCAATTTGGGCTGGTATCTTTATAAAGATCCTCAGAGCAGTGAAAGGCAATGTTTGTAGCATGCAGAGGAAACTTTACATTAAGGGAACACAATTCTCTTAGAGGGAGTTTCTGTGGTGAATACCAGAGTCAGGAAATCACGCAGTAGATGGGTTCTTCCACATGACTTGAGATCTTGCTGCTGATTACGCACAGAGTGGGAATTCCAGGGGAATGAATTGCCACTGCTGATGCTACCGGGTGGGCTGTGCTCATTAGAGACTGTTTGTGAATGTAATCTGCAAAAGGAATGGCATGCTGTCCTGGTTTGGGCCAGGCTGGCCAATGACAAGATGGCAGATGCTCTCCCCTACTCCTCACTCCAAGGAGAGGAAGAAGAGAGATAAAGAGATTTGTGAGTTTAGGAAAAAAACTAAACTAGTTTAACGGAATACTAATAATAAAGTAAAAAGGAAATCATTAAATAGATACAATATATATAAATATGTACAAATCTGGAACAAATTCCTAGGAAGATGTCACTGGCAGGCACTGGGAAATTTCCAGACTGGACTCAGTGACAAATGGGAACTGGAACACACTGACTGGGATCCAAGGTACACACACTGACAGGGTCCTTCTCAGACATCAGTCACTGAAGAAAGCAGCCATCAGAGAAGAGCTGAAGAAAAGGAGTCATCTTGACCCCTTTGATCCCTCAGCTTTTACACTGAGCATGGGGCAGGTGGGATGGAACACCCTGCTGGTCAGTTTGGGTCACCTGTCCTGTCCCCTCCTCCCCACTGGTGTGACCCCTCCACGGGATGAACAGCAGGGTCAGCTTACCCTGGTTGCCACAGCAATAAGAGAAGGATCCTCTCTCACCAAGCACAAAGGTGGCTCCACTCAACCTCAAACCAGGGCACACACAATGCTGGATGGAGGCACATTTTGCAGTTTCCATTTCCAGTTTAAGGTCCACATGGGATATTTACTGCTGGTGCATTCCTTTCAAGGCTGGTTATGTCTGTCTGCATACTTCTCTTTAACAAGGAGCTCGTACATGGATTTACAAGTGTTGTCACTGATGAAATATGCGTGTGACACACCAACAGACGTCGGTCACTGGTGACGTTTATGAAGTAGCAAACTGGGCTTTGGGGAACTGTATTTAGGGCTTTGCAGTCCTGATTTGAAGGGTAATAAATTCTCTTTGTTTTTATATCACTGACAGTCATACAACATCTTGACAAAATGATGCATGCCAAGAAAAACAACTTTATTTAACAGTATACAAGCAGAGAAGTCTAGTGGCAGGCTCAGCCTTCATTTTCACCTTGTTTCTTCAGCTCTTTTTCATCAGTTCACCTACTCACTCTTCTCTAACCCTTCTGCAGTTCAAGATGTAGAATATGAAGATAAGCCATTTCATCACAAATTTTCCAGATGGTTTGCTTCTTCTGGATTTGAATGAAAGCCCACTTCCTTGGTATCTAATAAAATCTGCCCTGGTAACTCTTGGGGACACTGAAAACAAAACCAAAAAATTACCAGGAAGCTAGTGGTGACCATGTCCTTTACAGCCTCCTAATTCCTAACAAAACCACTGTTACTCACAAACAATTCTTAACCATTGAGACTCTCTATCCCTTAAGATGTTCAGAATTCCAACAACTGCATTAAAACATCATCCTTTATTCAAATAGGGGCTGGCGGTTTGGGGTTTTTTTGAGGGGGGGTATTGTTGGACTGAAGCTTCTAGGGGAGGTACTGCTCACTAAAATAGTCTAATATAAAGTTATCACTTGCAGTATGTAGGATTACTTTGCCAAGCAAGAGCAGAGACACATTAAGAGACTTTGCATTTGACAAACCTGGAAGGCTGGGGGAAACAGAAGCAAACTTCAATGCACCAGAGAATTCTTTCTGTTTTGTAGGACATCGCAGAGAGAGGTCTTCTTTCTGCCCCATTTTAGGAATAAAAGGCCGCTTCTTCCTTTAGTAAAGGATATGCACCACCACAATGCTATGTTTATAATATATGCTATTTTCAGTTCAAATACAGATTGCTTATACTTCATAGAGTCATAGAATATCAGGTTGGAAGGGACCTCAAGGATCCGGTCCAACTTTTCTTGGCAAGAACACAGTCTAGACAAGATGGCCCAGCACCCTGTCCAGCTGAATCTTAAAAGTGTCCAATATTGGGGAATCCACCACTTCCCTGGGGAGTTTGTTCCAATGGCTGATTGTTCTCACTGTGAAAAATTTTCCTTTTGTGTCCAATCGGAACGTCCCCAGGAATAACTTGTACCCATTACCCCTCATCTTTTCCATGTGACTCCTCGTAAAAAGGGAGTTTCCTTCTTTTCTGTAGCCAAACTTTAAATACTGGAACATAGCGATAAGGTGTCCCCTAAGCCTTCTTTTCTCAAGGCTGAACAAACCCAGTTCTCTCAAAATGCAGTTCTGTCAAGCCTGCCTATGGCAGGCTTCCTAGACCTTTGGTGCACGCTTCACAGTGCAGTTATGAGTTTGGTCCCTAGGGAAAGACAGGGAGTGTCAGATGGGTGTGCTGCAGGACTCAAGGTACCAAGGTTGGGAGCAGCATGGCCACTCAACAAGTGGAAGAATGGTGCTACACAGGGGATTTTTAGCATTGCAAGAAACTTCAGTCATCTTATTTCACAGCTGCTGTAGACGCTACTGTCTGCAAATCCAGTTCACCTTTTCCCTAGAGACATTACTTGATAAATTAAAATTAATAATAAACTCACCTGTACAGTGTATTTTTCATCCAGCCAGCTCAAGTACTCCAGGATGACCCATGATACCACCTATATTGTGTGGTCTGGCATTTTGGATCTCAGGTGCCGTAGTGCTTCCTGATCCTGAGCTCAATTCCAGCTCATCATGGCAGGGTGCACAGCTCCCAGGCCACAACACTGCCCCAGATGTCCCAGTGCCAAAAAAAGGACTATTTCTAGCTTGTCGTATACAATGGAGATGAAAATAATTGAAGTTCGTATAGAAATAACCTGTCTCCTACATGTTCCAGGGAGTCTGGTTGCTCACCAGACCTTCAGACCTCCTTTCTCTGTCATTGCTAGATGGAATGAAAAATTCCTACACAGTAACTGACATCCAGTTTTAAATTAGGGTGTTTGGGTAAGTCCATTGTGCTTTGGTTTGTTGTTTTTTTTCCTTGGTCCAAATATGCCCACATTCACTTGCTGCATTCATGTGAAGCTGAACCCTCGATGCCAGGGCATGCTTTCTGCACTGGTACCACACACAGCAGTACACAAAAGCAGTGACCAATAACAGTCATTAGCAACTCCGGAACATTTGCGCATTACTGAGAGCATTTGGAAGGACCACATAGTCCATGGCACTTTCCTTGGCAAATTCCTGTGTGGAGACAAAGCTCAGGTCTCAGGCCACATGACAGATGCCCTCCAAACCTACACACTTGCACATGAATAACACATTTCTAATATCTTCCTTTATGCAGAATGAGGACATTACCCTGCTTATCCAAGACAGTCGTGGTACATGAACTTATGTCTTTTAAAACTTTCTGTGGCAGTGGCTCTTCCAAGAACACTGAAAACTGTCAAGCTTCTTCATCCCATAAGTCTCAATATACTTCTGGGTGGGAGGACATAAAGAGGTGCTATACAACCTCTGGAAACGTTCCAGTTTGAAAAATCATAATGTCTGGTCAACTCCCTTAGTTCTAGCACATTATTTGCATGCTGCTACTTTAATTTCTAAAAGAATGCAATCCAAGAGGTGAAAAGCTGCAGTTATTCACAAAAAAACTGTTCATGAAATGTTCATTAGAAATTCCAGTCTCTCCAGGAGATAATTTAATTTCTGTTCTCCCCCACCTCCCTCCCATAAAAGAGGCTTCCCACCAAAACAGCCAGTAGCTGGAGGTTAGGATACTCACAGAGGAGATGAAAGACCATGTTAAAGTCTCTAAGGATTCAATGTGTGCCCCAAACTACCTTTCCTTGCCTTCCAAAGGGCTATGCCACAGACTTAAAACCCTCAAAATTTCATGAAACAAAATTTTTGTTTTCCACTCAGTCATACCCATGATTTTATCCCAGTTGCTAGTGGGTAAGATCTTCTAACTGCAATACCCCAACATATTCTCTCTTTCTCTTCCTCTCCATCTCTTCTTTCTGCATCAAGCACCATCTGAAGTGACAGACAGGCAGACAATGCACCACCCTTTACAAACCCTACTGGGAAACGCGCTTGAAAGAAAAGTATCAAAACCATCCAAAACCACACACAAAATATAATGGCATGCAATTAATTAACCTGTCAAGAGAGAAACAGACATTATTGTTCTGATGAGCTTTTTAGATTGTGGGTTGCTTCCTCTTGCCAGGTGCAGCTGCAGTGATAGCAGGGGGGGAAGCTTATAAAAATACTACACTGCCAACCCAGAACAAAAACTGGCCTTCAGACAAATGGCTTGGCCATGCATTCAGTGAATACAAGAGCTTCTCTCCAGAAAAAATCAGACACAGAATGAGACAAAGCAAGGGTGGGTGGTTTTTTTTTTAATTTTGCACAGCTGGCACCAATACTACTTCTATCAAAAAAAAAAAAAAAGTAATAAAAAGAGTGGTTGGAACTCAACTCAACCAGAGCCAAATATATGGAGCTGTTCAGGCTCAGTCCTGTGAAATACTGAGCACCTCCTGCAGTGGGAACTGAGAATACTTGATAGAAGGAGAGATAAGCAGAACATAGAACTAGGCTGGCGAAGGCTGTTTGCCCAGGCTCCCTGTAGGAACCATATGAATGTGGGAATCTGACAAAGCTCTTTAGCTTTATGGAAAATAAAACCAGTAGAAATCTCAGTTTGTACACACTGTTTCATCTGACACTCCCGGGCTTTTATCTCCATTTCTGTATGGGATATACAGCAAACTTTATGCTAGTGCTTCCACAGCTCATGTCTTGCTATCATAGCTTTCTGGAAATTTTTTTCACTTGATTAACATTTCATTACTGGTTTTTTGATTACATAATGTCCTGGTGCAGTTCTTACAGTTACCCACACTGACAGTTATATCTTTCTTTTTTCACCCATCTTTAAAAATTTTCTGCAATTCAGAAAATTCTCATTGTTACATAGGGTTCAATCAATACCAACATTAGGAGGGCTTTTCGAACAGCTGCTATTATGTAAGTCTTATCCTGGGGCCTTTCTTGTTCATAAGTTCCCTGTAGGTTATTCATAAACTAAACGAGTAGGAAACAGGTAATCTTTCAGGTACAGGAAATTGCAGTGCTGAGATGGGAGGGTCTCTGAAATAAAAATAGTAATTTATCTATTCACTTTTTTTCAGATTTCAGTCATAAATTTCAGTAGAATCTCAACAGGCACTCTGGGCTACAGATACACAGTATAGCCCTGGAACAGGTAGAATCATAGAATTGCCTGGGTTGGAAGGGACGTTTCGGATCATCTAGTCCAACCATCAGCCTAACTCTGACAAAAAACATCACTAAACCGTATCTCTAAGCACTGTGTCTACCCGTCTTTTAAACACCTCCAGGGATGGTGCTTCAACCACTTCCCTGGGCAGCCTGTTCCAATGCTTAATAACCCCTTCAGTGTAAAAAATTTTCCTAATATCCAGTCTAAACCGCCCCTGACACAACTTAAGACTGTTTCCCTTGTCCTATTGCCTGTTACAAAGGAGAAGAGACCAAACCCCAACTTGCTACAACCTCCTTTCAGGTAGTTGTAGAGAGCAGTAAGGTCTCCCCTCAGCCTCCTTTTCTCCAGGTTCTGAGTGAGCAGCTCCGTGGTGCTTAGTTGCCAGCTGGGGTTAAGCCACAACAGGATACTTATGTCCCCAACATGAAGTATTTGTCAGGCCAGCTGAGATGAAGTTTTGCTCACTGGGTAGAGGCCTACGTTTAAAAGATAAAAAAATGGTATTCCTCGTGTCTCTTGTAGGGATTTCATTAAATACTTTGACTACTAGTAGGTTATCAAGTCATATAATGCTTCAGATATGAAGCGATGAGCAACGCTGTGAAAATCTAAGTTTCACAGCTTCATATTCATTAACGGTTTATTTTGAATGTATGAAAAATTTTGTTGGATATGACCAGAAAAAGTAATCGAATGACTATTATTACTACCACTGACTACTGATCCAAATCCTCAGATGTTAGAAACTGGGGATGAAAAAAGCTGGCCTGGAAAGATTTTTGTACATTTGTAGATAGGCCTGTGCCCACCCTAGAAAGACAAATTGCTGGTATATTACATTACTCATTGTCGTAAACCCATGACCGCATCAGATAACCAGAACGGGAAAAGAGAAAGTTACTACCTGTACTGGTTAAGTTAAAGTATTTTTCACATTTTATTTTACTTATCTGATAATAATACTATGTGAAAACATGACTACATTTGCTTTCTGCAGTTATGTGGTATTGAAATATGCACATTGCAAGAGGCTAAAAAAGGCCACAATGTGACATGGCCATAACTGGTTTGGCACATGAGGTTCTTGTACTTTCCAAGAAGAGATTACAGAGTAGGTAAAAAACTTCCCTTATGAAAGCAAAATAAGCCAAAATTATGTGTAAATAGAGCCAAATATTAAATCATTTGGGGGTTTTTTGGCTGCAGAAATGACAATGCATAAAATCGGCTCATGCAAAATATGGTCATATAAGATTTACATATAGCAACAGATGCACAAGGAGATCAGAAGCAGCCCATTTGAAAATTTAGTGCCATTAAAGCTAATAGAAGACAATAAGGCAAGCAACATGCAAAAGCAGCAGAAGAATATTTATCAGTCAAATGAGCATTTACAAGATGCACTAGGGAAGCAGTAGGCCATTAGACAAGACTTACTGTGGCACTCATGCACCCATCGACATAAGACAGAGCAGCAACAGTCTGTGCAGGCAAAAACCTCTTTCCCTCGCTTCATTCAGATCCAGGCTGCCTGCAACACTAGCTGGTTTTAGCAACACTCTTCCAAAAATATAAGCAGCTTGTACTCCTTCAGCGGCTGATCATCATCAAACAAAACCTGATTATGAATGTTGCTGCACTGGCACAATAACAGAATAACTTCATACAACCCCACGGAATTTCATGCTATTAGAATTGAGACCAGAATCAAACCCAAAGTCATAGAACTGGTGAAATGGGAGAGCAAGCCCAAAAAAGTAACCTAGAGAAAGCCTGGCAATGTCAGACCATCTTAGACAGTGACTGTGCAATTCTTTTGAAGTCAATGTGACGACACAGAGGTTTCAATGGGGCACATGTTTCAGAATCTTGCTGACCCAGGAATAAACACATCGATTTTGGTAATCTAATGCTGACTCTGCGTGTGTATAAACTCACTCAATGTGCACAGACTGCTGCTGTATTGTTCTGCAGCTACTAGGTGTACTAAATTTATGGAGAAGCAATAAAACAAATTCTGAAATCCACTGGTACATGATCCAAGATTTGGCTCGTTACAGGGACTTTAAGATTTTTCTTTTATTCGAAGTAAATCTGGAAAGGTTCATGTAATTTAGAAGTGCCCAACAAATGTATTCAGTGCAGGCTTGTAAGATACGCAGACATGCAACAAGATGCTGGTCTGGAATGTTTAATTAATATTCTCTTACATGCTTACCTCAGAAGTAAGCTTGAAAAGAAGTTCAAAACGTCGACAGAGTACATGAGAGTGTACATTACTTTGATGTCCCTGCTAAATGGCACATGTGGACAGGTTGTTGTAATGGAGAAGGCTGGTAAAATAAAATTTACATAGCTCTCCTCAAGGCACTCTCAGATTATGACACTGCCATTTTTAAGATTACCAGCTGGAATGACTTATAGGAGACTGAAAACAGTTTTTGCTATTTCCAACCTTTAGTTTCATAAAAGAACTTCTAATTTCTAAGAACAGTACTAATAATTACACCAAATAATGTATCTAAGTCCAAAAGAAAAAATAAACATGGCCTTATTCAACCTCTGATAATATTCTTATCCTAGATGCTACCCAAGTTTATGAAATGCCAGCAGAAATGCTTTGAATTAATGGCATTCATCTGATGAGAAGCTTCATTTTGATCTTCAGCATGAATTTACTTTAAACCTCAGGCTAGATTTGAGAGCTGTTTATCGTATGTGTGCTAACTAGCTCACAGAGGAGACAGGAGGAATTCCCAGGTTAGAAGGGAGAGAAAGGAAGGCTCACATACTTGATGCAGAAAAAATAATATTTTTTTCAATTCAGCATCCTATTAATTTTTTTTTCAATTAAGCTACCTGCAAATAGGGCAGTTTGATTTAGTTCAGAGTCTTGCTGCCACCATGCAGCATCGAAGGAGCCCTTCAGATTTCCCATTTCTTCGAGACATGTAATTTGGACAACAATAGATATTAGAATGACACAGAAAAATAGGATTCAGTATACATAAGGGAACATGTCTAAAGGAGCTGCAGTGCACCTTTAAATAGACTAGCCTGGGTGTCACCAGCAGTCCATGAGCTCTGGCCCTCAAGTCAAACTGAGCTGTCCTTAGCACAGCAGTGTAGAAACACACCACAAACAACTGTAATTTTTCTTAGAGCTGACCTTCAGTCAGATGACTATTTATGGTGTTTCCCCTAGGAGGAGCATCTTGATTCCTCAAGTAGACAGCCTGGTTTGGGAAAAATGGGGCACAGGCAGAACATTTACTTGGATCACCAGTACCAATTTAACATAATAACCACTGACACATTTTGGCAGTCACTCATGCCACAGTCAAAGCCCAGATTTCCATAAAATCTACCACCTCCCACAGAAAGACTAGGATGCAATGTGTAGTTTAGACTCAGGCCATTAATGGTACGTACATCAGATCAGAGGCTTGTTCCATTGCACAAGTATGTCCACAGGTGGTGAGTTAATACTGAAAAATTGTGAGGAAGGAGCTTATCACAATTACCATAGCTGGAAAACATGAAATGAAACAAGTGTTTCCTTCTGTCAGTGCAACAGCTTTGGGAATTGTTCTTGTACACTTGGCAACAAAGGACAGAGAGAAAGAGCTGCTGTTTAGAAGACAGGATCCCTCCCTGGCAAATACACATAGCTGAAAATATGACATTGCTACTGGCTCCTTTGTAACTTCTAAAGCATGCTAGTTCCTCTATTTAGGATGTTTTAAGAACACATCTAAAGAGAGACCATATTTTCACTAGCAACTATAAAAAAATACATCATCTTATCTTTATCCTGGCCATGCCATAGGCAATTAATTTGTTTGCTTTCCTAATAAAAAGGTAAACAAACATGACATAAATATTTAATCTGCAATCTTTCCCTCTTGCCAATGTGTGGTTGGTTTCTTATAGCAACAACAGCCATGCCATTGTCAACAACAGGCCACTTGAGTAACTGCAAGCCTGGACTAATTCCACTGAACATAACAGTCCTACATCTGTCCTTCATCGTAGCTGTTCCCCTGGTGCCAGCTGGAAGGCTTGCTTATGGTGGTTCTGCAAGCCAAGGGTCAGGAAACAGTCCTAGTCACAATCCCTCCCACCTCCCCTGGCTCATCTCCCTTGGATGCTTCTCCTACAGGGATGCAGGAACAAGTGGCAATAAACACACAGATAGCTATGTGCCTTCCAGAAAGTGTTGAGCAGAAATAACTCTGCGACAGTGAAAAACATGGGGAACAGAAACCCAAGCTGGTTCAGCAATTTCAGAAGTTAGCCCAGATTCAAAATGGTGTGTCAGGAGCGGCATTTGACCCACCATCATCTTACTGTGATGACATTAAATCTTTTATCTTGTAGCCCCTACTGCATTCTGACTTTTGGCAATCAGTCATGCAGAGTCCCTGATTTCATTCTGCAAATGATCATGCCATTTGTCAGTGAACCAATTTTCTGCACATGACCTTCTCCTTAATATCTAGTTCGCCTTGGTCAAACTCCCAATTAAAGATTCTTCCTTCATCAGTAAACTGTTTGTGTATCACTTTTTTAGCATAATAGCACATCAGTCAAGACACCAGCAGTCACTAAAAGTAGGTTTCACGCTCCATACTAGGTAGCTGTTTGTGTCTCTAGCTGCCTATAAATTTCACAGCTCCACTAATAATGCATAAGAGCAGCTAAATGTAAAGAAAACTATAACAAACTGAACTATAATAGCTTTTTATTGCAGTTTATGTTGCCAGTGTCTGAAATCCTGGCAATATTACTGATCAAATTACTATTATTGCAAATAATTGCACGTAACAGTGAATTATTCTCTCTTAATATTTGACTGCAAAAGAAACTATCTATATAAATTATCTGGAGCATTCCAGAACATGAGGACTTAATCAGAAATCTATCCGCATATACGCACTTTGAATTTAATACGAAGAAACAGTCAGTGCAGGTAGAAAATTTCCCAAGCTAGATTTCACCACAGTTACTATCCTGTTAGAAGAATATGAAATATGATCTTAAAAATCCCTGTGACCAATTGACTACATGTGTCAACTTGCCTTGAAAGATTAACTTAATTATGCAGAAAGAGGGAAACAGAGCTGGTAGGATTGGTAGGATTTAAAACTCTTTGATGTATATTTCTTAAATGCTGAGATAGGGCAGTTGAAACCACATATAATACTATGAAAATGTGCTGTTTAATGTAAATGTCACGCGCACATCAACTCTGAATGGGAAGTGTTACGAAATCCTTGACCAAGCTGGAAGTTATCTCAAAGAGGTCTTATTAAAAGATGTTTTCTTACATCTTGTTATTGTAGGAATAAAAAAATTTCATCAAAGTTAGTGGGAAATAAGCTTGTGGTGAAAACTGCTCATTTTTCTGAATTGGTACCTCTGCATTTTCTATTTCTTCTTAGCTAGTAAACTCCACCCCTTTTTTTTTGGTTACCAGGTTCATGAGGCCAAGCTCAGAGGTCTTAGACACCATATATGACAGTCCCCAAACTCACCAAAACTGTGGTCTAAAAAAGCCTCCCCATCTGTCATCAGAGCTTGGAGGAGTCCAAAATTACCAGCTGACGCCCTAGTTTGTCTTTATAAATTTCTGGGCATCAGGAGATAAGCATATCCTCCTTACCCAGAACAGCCCCATTTCGGGAATTTTTAGGGCTCTGTTCTGTTCAAGCTGACTGGGGCTCCAGAAAATAGACACACTCCCATTTATAGCATCTCCTCACAGAATTCCTACCCTCTAGCCTCTTCTTATAGTCAACGGAGAGCGTCAGGCAATTTTAAGGTAGCACTCATCTGACCCATAAAGATGTCTCCTTTAGAACTGAACCACAGGACGTGAAAGTGGGCATTTGCCTGCGCTGATTATGAAAGGAGACCAGCGTGACTGAACTTCTGTGTGGACACCAACATTTGAGCAGATGCCTCCCATCTTCCCACCTAATGCACTAATACCATCAAAACAACTTCCAGATACTTCATACACAGAAAGTAGATTTTGTAAGGCAGTAGATTTGACAGTGACTGCAATTCTGCTTAGATCTGTTAGGCTTAATTTACCCTAATTTTGAGGAGAAGAGGAGGGGAAGTATAGATATAAAATTCACTCATGTAAGGAAAGTCTGAAATGTTGAATACGAGATTTTACATTTAAGAGAAAATTCACAATTTTTGAATGTTTATAGCATTCTAAAATATGACTCAAAAAAAAAAAAATCAAAGTGAGATTATTTCGCCCATGAAATATTTCATTATGACTAGACTGTATCACGTTCTTTAGACTTCCTTGAATATCCATTACATTTCTTTTACTTTCAAATCAAAATGTTTGTCTCAGACCCCAAAGCACAACAGATTAGCTTCTGCTTGTTGCATCTCAGGCCATTTGTAGCTGTAAAATGATGTCAAGAGAAAGCATTTTGCTAAGTTAGGCATTAAAGGAAAGTGTAATATAAAGGCAGGTTTTAAAATATTTTTTTTCCCATGTATTGCTTACGATGGACCAGAAGAAATTTTTATCAAAAGAATAACAGCAGTTTTATCAGGTCGTGAAAGAAATCTTCCATCTCAATCTGACCTTCAGATACACTCTATTTGGTTGAATGACTGACTGCTTACTCCTTTCTATTTAAAACACAGATATACAACCTGGGGTAGAAAAATAATCAGTTAATAGAAAACCTACAAATGAACTTCTGTACTAGAGTGACAATGTACTGTAATGAACAAAACCTCGTATTTTAAATAGAAATAAAGAAATATTTTGCTTTAAAGAAACAGTGCAAAGAAAGGTTTAAGAGAAAACCATCTTTTATGTAGTATGCTTTAAAAAGTGCTTATAACCCCAAGGATAAGCGATATTTCCCGTTACACTATCACAGTTTTATTTAACGGTGGTAAACCTGGATTTGCTTGCTACTGTTCAAACTAGACATCATGATTCAGAGAACATGAGTTTCAAAGGTCTCCCCAGAGACTTACCAACAAGACTGGCTTTTCAGGCAACAATTCCTTCATCGGAAGGTGTCTTAATGTGCACACTCACGTTTGAAGCCTTTCAGAAGACCTCAGGGCTGAGAGTGGGAGCTTCAGAGGGGACAACCCGCTGCTGAGAGCAAGAGTGACTGAAACGTAACAAACTTTCTTCTTGGGCCACAGTGCATTTTTTGCAAACATTAGCAAATCATCACAGCACATCTCTTCATCTTTGCATGTTTTAAAAATTTATGTGGTCAAATGAGTTTACTTGCAGGAGGTCAGCATGGTAGCTTCCCTCCCTTCCTGTGCTCTGGCCCCACAGCTAGGTGTAGTTTCCTCGCTAGTCATTTCTGTCAATTTTCAGAAGAATGTCTCTAACTTACCAATACTACCATCACGTTTTCTGGTTTACTCAAACCCAGTTTAATCTGGTTACTTCTCACTTTGACTACTGGGCTACTAAGAAAGCTTAATCCTCTCTTGTGTTCCCCAGGTAAAATGCCACTGAATTCAAAGATAAGAAAAGGACCCACAGACCATAAAATTACTTTTATGAGAAAAAAGAAAGCTAAAAATATTCCCCTTTTCAAAGAGCATCTTCATGTTTTCTCCATTATATCAACGCTTTGAAAATACACAGTGCTACATAGCTGCTATCACAATTGCTGTATCTAAAACCAAGTTCCACAAGGGGAGGTTTAGCCTGGATATTAGGAAAAATGTTTACCCTGAAAGGGTTATTAAGCATTGGAACATGCTGACCACGGAAGTGGTTGAGGCACCATCCCTGGAGGTATTTAGAAGACGGATAGACATAGTGCTTGGAGATAGGGTTTAGTGGTGGTTTTTGTCAGAGTTAGGCTGATGGTTGGACTAGGTGATCTGAAGGGTCCCTTCCAACCCAGGCAATTCTATGCTTCAGGTTTACATAGGAAAACTCATTCAGAGAAAAACCTAAAGCTCAATACTCTAGTCCCATAAAAACCACATTTTTGAATGTTTTTAAGAACAGGTTTATCAAAATATATACACATACTTGTGATACACTGAGACCAACTAAGGTAGCACGTTAATACTTCCCTTCACAATATTTGATAAATGAGTCAATAATAATAGTCACAATCAACCACCTATTTCCTTGATGTGCTGTCATTGCTACATTTTCCTAAGCTAGATATACTTCACTGTGAGGTATTCTGCATTTCTTATTTCAATTAAGCAGGACTCTATATGGAACTAACAATGGCAAAAAAATCCCGCACAAATGGAAAAGTATCACCTTTTTAATATACTCACAACAGACGGATTATTATTGTATTGCTTAGTGAACTCTTCCTATGTAAGAAATAGCATACCAGTATAAACTAACATGAGCAGATTTATAACCATTGTGTGTATGCATTAGGTGAAATATTGTCCCTATGCACTGAAAAATTAATTTTTCAAAACACTGGCCTTCAGAATTGCTGATAACTACATCTATTTATACCTCTATGTTTACAGCATATGAAAGAGAACTTTGACTTGTTGCCTGGCACATGCACTTTTTGACTCTACAGTCTCTTTTTTGTTCTGGAACAAATTAAAGAAAAAAATGATAATGAAAGTTCAAAAGAAACCAACGTTGTATGGTAGATTACTATTTAAATCTTCAAAGCAAAGAAATTATTAGCAATTAGGAATTAGGAGAATTTAAATAATAAAATTAAAGTAAAAATAACATATTTTTGCCAGCCTTTAAAGGCACTAGTTAACGTCTCTAATATTTAAATATGTTTTTCATATAATTAAAAAGGATTTGTGATACTTTCCCTTTTATTTTTACATCTTTACTCTGCACATACACAAACTGCATCTTTCCATGGAGTTATCAATGTAAGGCAAAGCAAACCAAAGCAAAACAAAACCACAATAAATACTGCTTGTCTTGAAAGAGGAAAATCAAAGCAAAATTCAGTTCCCAATGAACTCCTTTTCTTACTGTTTCAAAAGTAGGAGTACACCATGGAAGAAAGCACTGTTTTCTCATTTAATTCAGTCCTTAAGCCTCCCAAGGGGAAAGGATGTCTGACTTATGAACTAATGCCTCAGGAGTTCTCAGAATTCTTAAAGTATTTAGTTCCTTTACTCTCCTTGTCCTTCATCCCTGATCTTCACGTAATAAGGTTAAAAAACAGCCTGAGTCTTGACAGGCAGGTTTACTTGTGAGTTAAACCGCTATGGCTTTTGTTTCTTGCTTCTCACATGACAAATGGGGATTAATTATCTGTATCTTTAATGGTGCTAAAATATGCTTAGAAATAATACTGGAAAAAATCAGGCAGAAGATAAAAGCAAGAGTGCTTCTCTTCAGTGCTTTTTATTTTGCAACGTACTAAAGCTTGCTGTAGAGAACTAGAAGCAATTTCATTTTGGGGGAATCTTTTTGGAGTGCAGTGGTGCACCACTGTTTGGTATGACTTTTAATTTTGCTTTCAGATGTTGAAAAGTTCTAAGTTCAGTGGCATTAATTTTCATTTTAACTGTAAAGTAAAATTCCCATACATTTACCATAATTCCATGTCATTTCTTTCTCTTTCTAGGAAGACTTTTCTTTACCTCCCTTGTATAGATTGTCTCCACCTGCTTATAAATATTTAATAGTAATCAATAGATATCAGAAGGCTAGGTGCCTTCCTTTCTGCAGAACAGAAAATATGCCAAACATGTTCTTGTCCTTTGAGATACTATTCACCAAGAAGGCTTTTTGAGCATGCTAAATGAACTAAGAAGATCAGAAACTTTCAGCTCTAACATTTCCCATGAAAAGCTACTACAACTGTAACACCTCTTACTATCCTATTCTCACCTTTCTTGGCATTTGCAGGGTGAAAGGTAGCATTTCCGACTGACCATCGAAACCAGCAGGGAGACAATGGAAAGGAAGAAATCCATTACACTTCTTATACTCATCATGTAATTCTAAACCAGCATTCCTTCCCTTGTTTCATCTGCCACCATTCAGTAAGAGGGCTGAGGAGCCTCTACTTCACTGTTCAAAGATGGGTCAAGAGAAAGACCTCCCTGAACCTCCTCAGTCCTTTTCACATCCGCAGAGCAAAAGGGCAAATTTATTTGTTGTCAGACAGGCTATTTCTCCTGACCTCCAGGCACCTCCTTCTTAAAATATGGTGGGGTGGGGGGGGGCAGGCAGGAAGGGGGAGGTAAGTAACTGTTTCCCTGACATTCAGCAAATCCCTGTTTTTCACACAGTCCTCTCCAGAACCATGCTCTCCTTGCAGGTCTTCCCAAAGAAACAGGGACAGTTGCTAGGTCAGGGAGCTTCAAAGAGTAAAAGAAGGCCAGAGAAGCCAGTAACAAAGAAAATTGCAGCAAAAGGGGCACTCTCATGGAGCAGTAGCATCTAACTAAAAGGACAAGCCATCCATGAGTGACTGTCACTTAGAAAGTTCAAGCAATGAGCAGTCTGGAGGCATGGGGAGTGAAAAGCATGACCCATGAAACGAGTACACAGGACATGGGGCACACTTCAGCCCATAAAATGCCTACACGAATGCCCATGACATGCTACCATCTGGCCCTCAAAGTACATTACTAGAGTTGAGTAAGATAATTCAGCACTAAGGTTTATACTCCACAGAGAGCATAGACATGACATGGGCACAGTACCATGACAGTAACCAGAATCCCTTACACAGACCATGGAGATAGGGAGGTCACCGTTCTGGAAACATATGCTTCAGTAAGGGACCAAAACTGAAGAAGTTAGATGAAAAACATAAATGAAAAAAATTTAAAAGGAGGCAAGGAAACGTTTCTGCCATTGACTATGATGGTTACATACAAGACACCATTTAGAGAGAGCTTCAAATGACAACAGATGGTGTTTACACAATTTCAATCCTACTTGACTCTTTTACGGATGTATCGCTTATCTATTGCTCCATTTGCCATATAAACAAAGAATAAAGGAAGAAGTTTAAATACTTGCTTTGATTGTGCATTTTCTTTTTGGGATTGCAATGGTTGCTTTTCATAATTTCATACTTCAGTTGACTCACTATGATACTCATTATGAAATAATAGAACTGTGAAATAATAAGTTATACAAAACATACATTTCTATAATGTCCCTTAAGACACATGCTTGAGGCTAGACATAAAATAAAATCACCTTTCTGTTTTGGTAGAATTATCTTTAAAGTTTAATAATTTCTTCTAAATTGTTTGTTAATGCATCGACACACACACAAGGGTTAAAACAGGAACACAGCATACCATTGTGAACATTCAGAAGTGCTGGTACATCTCTGTTCTTTCCTCATATCCTCTCTGTAGAACATTCTAGACATGTATTTGAAGTGACCACAGGTACACCATCATATCCTAAATCATTTCAACTTACCAATATGTACATAGACATGTATATATGCATATTATGCACTTCCAAGAAAACCTGTCATATACGTTCTGGTATAATAATATTTGTAATCCTAAATCAGTTACCTTTTCTATGTGAAACAATTTTCTCTCTCTGCCTCTACTACGTTAGGACAGATCCCAAGGTTAAGAGAAAGGAAAGACAGAAGAAGAAATGTTACTGGATGATTTGAAGTTACTGATGAACATTGACTAGGATGGACCCATAATTTCACCTACTAGGGAGATCCTATGTACCCTCTGCAATGCACATAGTCAAAAAGCAGTCTTCCCTCCTAGCAACTGATGTCATAAAATGTCAAAAAGTCTGGTAATTGATTATGGGGAAGAAAGGAGACAGGAAACAACTCAGTTTTCTTCACCTCCTGATAACGTGGGAAGAGATGAATCCATGGGCTCTCCGCTGCGCTTCCAGCAGGGAAGGGTGTCGTCACCATCCCCTCACCTTGGACAGCAGCTCAAAGCCACGGTTTATTTTTAAACACTTTAATAATAGAAGGCTGAAATAACCTTCTGAGGTTTGAATGGGTCGTATCCCGCCTGCACATCTGACAGCATGATAACTATCACCGCCTGCACAGCTAGAACAGCCAGAGATACTCTGAAGTAAACTTGATTGAAGTACACCAGTCAAGCGCTAGGTGCGTTTTGAAGGCAACCCCTCAGGCCGTGGCTTCTCACTGCACCTCTGCCAAAAGCTCCGGCTCAGTGAGCAAACTCTGAAGCTGCTGCAGCCAAAGCATGGCGACTATTAATTGTGGATTGAAAAAGCCATTACAAGTGCCAAGGGAAGAGGAAAATCTCTGAAGTCTCAGGGATGGGGGAGCTGCTACAGGAGAAACACAAAATAGCTCTAAGCCGCAGTACTTCCTCTCATAAAACTCTCATAAAGCACAAAGAGAGCAGGCACCGGTGAACGTAAAATGGGTAACTGCAAGAAAAAAAATCCAATTTGCATTTGTGTCATTGATAATAACATGGTTTGTACAAAATAGATGACCCTACATATTCTGTGAGCATAGGAAGACTTGTTGAAACAAAATCCACATTTAAATCTACAAAGAAGGGCAATTCAGAGTTAGGCCTCCTCCAAAAATGTCATTCTATAAGGCACTTCAACACCAGTCAACTTCCAGCCAGTTCTGTCTGTTGTGAAAGGAGCACTATCAAGGAACTCTTCACTTCCTACACAAGGTTCCTCAGAAGAGTATCCTCTGACTTTGGCTGTGGTTTCGTTAGAAGCACTGTTGTTCTGGCTTATAGTTTCCTAGCTCACATGCTTTTTAAGTCATCCACTTCCAAATCAAATTCACAGCACAGCTGCACAAGGCTAAACAGCAAAGGGAGCAACGCAGGAGGGGAAATGATGGGCTCGTGACAAAGCAGGACTACACAAGCCAGTAGCACACATACGGCTTTGTCAGATAAAACTTTATCTGTGGTTAGTTAATGAAATGTCTGAATTCAGTTGATGAAATCTCCTTTCATCTGCCTCCCCAGACCTTAGTTGTCAGGGGTGGCAAGTAACAGCAAGCCTTGGGGCCACCAGAAGTCGCTGCATTCGGAGCCTGCCCCTTTCTCACTGCAGTCAACCTGCACAGTCCCTATGGCTTTCCACAGCAACGCACATCCTGAAACACCCAGTGAACAACAAAAAACTGAACAGTCATATTTCAGTAAGGTTTACTGGAATAATAAATCTGCCACTGAATGATTAGTACTCCCTGTGCAAAATATTGAGCATGTTACGTTCTCTGTACTGACAAGGGATGCTAAACACTGTTTGCCCCTGCAACAAGCACCTACAGCCAGTGAGAAATAATGATTGTCAAAAGGGATATGACAGAGGAGGGTGCACGAACAAACAAACATAACCAGACTCTTCTTCCCTCCAGGATGAACCAGATATGATTGTGATCAGGAGTCACAGAGGTCTTAGTCCTGATTTAGTACAGTACATCACTATCATCATGCTGACAGGCTCTAAGCAGAAGAGATGGAAGGACAGAAAGCCACAAACCAAATCTCTCTGAAAATCACACAGGGCATCACATGGTGATTTACAAAAGGCAATTACCTTTCCCACTGCATCATGCAAGGCATCTTTCCTTACGTCTAGATGTGGGGAGAGAATGAACAGCCACACAGCTCCTTTGGGTTTCAGTGCTAGCTGCCAACTCTCAGCATATTTAAATCGGAAGCCTTCAAATTGGAAATTGTTAGTTAAAGTTGCACCTTTTCGCTTTACTTCACGCCACTTCCAGCATCTTCAGTATCACCTTAGAGGTTGTTGGCTTCCCTTAGCTGTACAACTGGAGTTGTGACAGAAGAAAGACAGACTATATTTTTCCTTGATAATTGAATTCAATAAGGCCTTAATTTGCATCAAAACAACTTTTCCTTGATGAGTAAAGAGGGAAGATTTAAACACAAAAACGTTCCATCTCAAACAGCTTATTCCAGCGATGGAAAGTGACAGCATATGCACACATATAATCACATGGGAAATAATAATAGTACGTCCCAGTGCACTGCATAGCATAAGAAATCCAACTGCCCAAGGGATATGTCAAGAATGATTTATTTGTATACAGGGCTCCCTTTCCATGTGTCACCGCCTGATTTCTTCAATAAAATTACCAAAACCTTGGTGGAAAAATAGCTATAGCTTCTTTCCCCAACCCTATCTCTTGTAATTTGAAAATAACTTAAATAGTCCTTTAAAAGAAATATAGGATCTTTCTCAGTAGTTGAAATATTGGAGGAAGCTGTTTAACCTACATTCACACACAAGTAAGCAGATAAAGTGTTTAGATTCTAATGAAAATATCAGTATTTTGATCTGAAAAATACGTTGCTAATTCAGAAAGTGATTGATGTCTTTTCTTGTTTCTTTCTGCAGATGTTATTCCATCTCAATATTGTCCAGCTTTTGCAATGTGATTGTTTTGCTTCTCTATACCCATTATACTATTTCAAAAAGTCAGATGTATAGATAATGTATCCAGAGACAGCAGTCACAAAGCTACTATTTTCTTCTCCTCACTACTCTCTTATTAATATCTGTCTCCTTTTACCTCTTCTTTTCCCACATCTTCCACTGCAACTTCCCTGGAAAGTTCAGGGGAACCAGTACCTACCAGATAAGGAATTGAGAAACAGACAACATAAGCGACTACTGGTATCATGGGCCTTTCCCTCTAAGAATTGCTTCTGGAAGAGGATGTTTAGTCAGAACTTTGCCAAAGATTCAGCAACACCATCTGCAGTATGAGCTTTATCCAGTGCACAGGAGCAAGTGGAGTATGAAACAACGCTGCCTCATCCAGTGGCCTGACAGCTGAATGGCTGTTGTGTTTATCTCCAGTAGTATTAAAACTTAAGAAATCAGAAGCCTTCCAAAGGCAAAGACAGTGCTCCTGAGAAGGATCCTAACTGTTCCCATCACTGTGGGACTTCAACAGTCAGTCCACCCTCCTCTTCATCTTCTTGTGTTCTGCCTGTCACCAAAGCCCTTAATGACATGATCTTTTGTCACGCTAGGCTTACTGAAAATTTGAACAAAATCTTAAAAGATTTTGAAGATCAGGGAGCTTCAACTATGGGCTGGTGAGGTGTTGGACAAATTAACTTAAACATTATGAAGCAAGACCACCTATTATGTAAAAATGATGAGATGGGACACCACCATGGTGGAACAGAACGGCTTGCAAGAAGATTAAGTTGATCTCAGCGCAGCCAATTAAAGTGCGTCTGTATGAAACATATCCATCAGTAGCACTGAATAGCATAGATGACATATGCATTAAATAGCTTTGTTTTCACTGATTTTCTTGTTACTATCAAAGGAAGCGAGGACAGGAATTATATACAAACTCTTTATAAAATGACATAACATTGACCACATTTTGACCTAGTCGTTAATCGAGATGGACAGAAATGGTCAATACTTGATACAACGCAGCATTTTTAAACAGGATGCGTTTGATTTTTCTGGTGATGATCTGCCTACATTGTGACAGAGACACAGGCAAACTATTGCTATTGTTTGCTTGACAGCATCAAAAATTGTCACCAAAGGAGTCCTTGATCAACAGGCAACAGCAAACGTGGTGAAAGAGACTGCAGGTGTTAAGCACGTGCCCACGTCAAAGGAGAGAAGCCATAGTGCCGCTCTGTGAAGCGAGACAGGTAGGCACAGGAGAAGTTGCAGTCCAAGTGCCACACAGCGAGTGCAGGAGGTATACGCCGAGCACACAGCGTAGCTTAGCCATGTGGGAGTTGGAGCGTTTCCTGATTCCCAGCACTTCCCAGAATTTAAAGGCTTGTTCAGCAAGGGAGGAGGTGGGATGTACCAGAAAATATAAAGGCAGAAGCCGCCCAGCAAACAGAGGAAGACACTGTCATGGCATTATTCAGAGAGGCAGTGCAGAGACAGAGCTCCTTGGATGTGAAATGTACTGAAAGGCAGAGGGGGGAATTTCTACATAAGCACCCACATCCACAGTAGTTCTAACACAACTTCAACAGTATATTTGACACGGTATGACTAGGTAGTGACAGATTTATTTCAGCAGTAACAATTACTGCCATTCTCCATGCTAAACTGCAGAAAAGAAACAAAAGATATAAACATTCAGTCAGGTTTACTGATGAGCTAGAGTTATGCAGGGTAGAGGATTTCATGTCTTATATGTTTTCAGTTTGCCTACAGAAAAATATACTGCATTCATTTATCATCAGCCAATTTGCATAAAGGAGAACAAAAGCATAAACAATCATCAAGCATTTTTATTTTCAAAATGCTGTGGTCACAAGCCTCTCTTGCAAATTCCACAACCTGAGTTATTTTCCACCCGTATTAGATAAGCGAGACAGGGATGATTATGCATTATACAAACTGCATTAGACAAACCTCTAGAACAAACTATACGTTCTGAGCTAATGCCTTTTAATCACAGGCCTGCATCAGCAGCTGGGAAAAGTCACCCAGCTGGAGAGACCAACTCGGGTATGTGTCAGAAGACTCAGTCCCCAAAAGTCACCTTGCCTCCTGGACCGTAGAGGCTGAGCTGGAGAGGGTGTGAAAACCTTCCCCGAGTCCCTCAAAAACATGTGAGTTGCTGAGGCCAGCAGCAATTCATTTCTGCAAGGTTCCTGACACTCTGCAGCCCCACAGCAATCAGTCTGGAACCAGTTTTGCCTCCCCTTTCCATATCCCCAAATAACCTGAAAAGGTCACCTGGAAGCCTGAAAATAAAACAGATGCATGCAGCTCTCCAAACCATGCATACACCACTGAGATTATGCCAAGGGCTAGCACTATAAATGTACCACAGCCGGGATGCAATCAGGAGCAGGTTCGCATATTTACTCCTAACAAGAACTACGTCACCTCACCATGCAAATGTGAATCTATGCTGAAGAGAGAGGTAGTTTACGCACCATTAGTCGGGCTTAATAAGTCATTTCCCCCTCTTCTTGAGCTCTTTTTAAGAAGCTTGGGATAGACATCTGTTCATTTTGCTATTTGACTGCTGCTAAGCAGACAATAAGGACTTGTAAATATGCATAAATAGTGCAGTTATCAGTTCCTCTAAATACAGTTATGAATTGCCACCGATTCTGTATGAAGACTTCTGAACCTACTATTAAACTATGTAAACATTAAGTTCTTCTCATAACTACCAGGACTCATTCAAATACAAAGACAGACATGTAAACCTAGATCATTACCTAAATAATTTCTAGACTGGTAAGTCATTTTGTTTGGTTGGTTTTTTTATTATATACTATCTTTGCATTTAAAAGGGTTTTTTATTTCCCTAATAACTATGAAATATTTTACACAAGGAAGAAAAATAAGCCTGTATGAAAGTGACATTTTTTCAGAAACAAGCAAGTGTATGAATCTTACAGTTGTAAAACCCCTTCTATTACACAGGAAGATGGAAATTAACATGTCATGTTCGTGAAGTACCTGTGGAAGTAAAGAGAGGAAATTGCTAATTTTTAAGAAAACGCTGATAATATTTGTCTTATTCAGAAGAAAAAAGGTAGAACCCTCCATAAATTATTTAATGCACACCCTAAATATATGAAATTAAAAGTTACTGATCTTCTGCTATTAACTCAATTGTAGTAGCACCAAAGCCTTCAATTGCTAAGAGAACAGAATTTCGCAAACATTGAAGTGACAAGTCCCTGCCCCAGAAAGTTTCTAACATAATTTGAATCCATGAGATCAGTAATGGCGTAATTGCTTCAAAATTTTAGATGAAGAATGTAACTATCTATTTGATGAAAGCATGTAAGAAATTTCCGAATAAGCTTAGTGAAAGAGATATTTAATTAATTCATTATAAAAATATAGCTTTGTGTATAGTTATTTCTGCTTGCATCAACTTGGATAGCCAACGAGCCTTAATTAGTTGCAATTTTGACAGAGCATGATCTTCAGGGACAGTGGAGTCATTTTACATTACAGCAATTAATCTGTTAAGCCCTGTAGCTGTATGCTTAAAAGGAGATAATATTTATTACTCATACGGAATGGCAGTAGATTGCATGGATTGTGTGAACATAAAACAGTTACACAGTAGTTGATTCTCTAAAAGATACATACATTAAAAATATATGTGTAAGTATATATACACTGTAAGTTATGTGTTCTAAATATAAATATATGTATTATATAGATTTTGTATATACATACATGTACACGGGCATTCACTCATTGATAAGGACAACATTCCTTGCAGTTTCAATCAGCTAACACAGACTAAAATGAGAATTTGGGTTCTCCATGCTCATTCTGAAACAGATTCCTAGAACTCATTTGCACAAGCATTTAACCAACAGGTCCTGCCAACCAGTACTTCCTTTTCATCCTTAGACCTCACCCATCAAATGATACTAGAATAGTAAGTCTGGAAAAACTACTCTACCCTTTATTCTCATGGCTAATGCCCCAGTTTCTTTGGATCATTGGGCTAATTAATATGGAATCCAAAAAGAAGACAACTAGCATATGCAGCATTACGCAGGTATTAATGATAAAATGCCTGTACCGTAGACATCTAAATCTAGGTTCCCTTCATAGACAGTGGAGACAAATAAGCATTCTCAAGAGGCACAGCATCTCAGCCCAAAGTAAAGATTTTCTTCTGCTACTGCAGCCCAGATGGGCATGAGATAATGGTCCTGGAACACCTAAACTGATGTGCTGAGTTCTACAGAGAAAAGCCGGGAGAAGTGGGAAGCTTTACCTGAGATGTTTTCTTCTTTGTGTGAAAGGTACATAAAGACAAGTGCAAAAAGAAGGAGACATGAAGGAATAAATTGAAGTGGCTTCAGGGAAAAACTCACACCCACAGAAACACCGGAAAGGGCAAAACCCAATCTACGTCCAGGGTGGTTTAACCTCATCAGCTGAAGAGGTTCTTCTCTGTTTTCTCAAAGGGAAATGCAACACAAATACCAGTAACCACCAGGCAATGTACCTACCAGAAGGAACTGAGGATTCCATGGATGATAAAGAAACCAGAAACATTAGTATTTCCTTTCATTTTCTAGTAGATGGACCATCTGGGGCTTGCTGTGTTCCAGACAGGACCAGACAAATGCAACAATGAGGGCGATTCCACAACTCTCCTGCCACCAAGTAATAAAGACAGGAACTATTTTGCCTTTTAATTTGCCCTCGGGACTACTCTATACAGCCATAGCATCTTGAGTGATAGGCACCTGGGGTGCTGATATTAACATTAGCTTCCTTACTTTTATGGACTGCGTTGCTAAGAGACGCTCATGTGCAACTTTTAGTCTAAGGTTACAACATCTTTTCTTTCACTTTTTTGTGTTTTTGTGTGAGACCTCACTTGCCATGGGACACATGCCATAAATTTCAGTGCTGATCATGAACTTCTCCAAAGCCCATGAAGTAACCAGCTTTTGTATGGAAGCATCTCTGCTTCATGTGACTTTAAAGAAAAAAAATTCAACAGATATTTTAATAAAGCACTAGTTTTAAGAATTAATTTACTGAAACTTTTAACTTTATTCATTTAGTGTGACCAATGCAGACAGGAACATATGCAGACAGTATGCAATACGATTCTTGGTGAAATGCTCAAAATCAATAGGTAAGCATGGAATGGTTTCCACATTAATTTATTAGTCTGCAAATAAATGACTGAAGGTCAGTTATTGTTTTCTTATGCCATACTGAAGAGGGGAAGTATACGTGGGAGGACAGAGACCCAACTTGGTTTCTTGTTGGGTAAACTGCATGGCTCTGTCAAAAATAAACAGAAAATACTTGTTAACACATGGAAATGCTCTTGGCCCTGTCTTCTTCCACAGCACATGTTTTAGACTGAGGTGAGGGGAGGAAATTATTTGCTAATTCCTGCAGGATTTTGCCTAGTGAGTAGAAAACATTGCCACTAAACTCAACCAAGATTACTCAGACCCTGTTTATTTTCTTGGTAATTTTTCAACTCCCTGGCCAAGACCAGTTGTTGGCCAGGGAAATCTCATGTTGTTAATGCCTCCGACCAGGAACGTCAACACAGCCACGGCAGACATTTTCATAGGCCATGAGTAAAACTATCATTGAAGTATCTTCCCAAATTAATTATATATATTTCTGCTGCATTAATTCCTACATCTTTTCAGGCTGTCTGACTGGTACTTGTTTTTGCACTCACACTCCACTCCAAAATGCTGATTATTTTTCAAAAGGCATGATACTGGATGAGCCTGCAGAGAGAATAAATCCTCAATGAAATAATTCCTAGAAATTTGTCTTTTAAGTGTTGTCTTAGGAAAAAAAGCAGCTGAAATGCAAGTAATAAAGCCTGCATTCATACATTTTTAACAGGTCTTCTCAATTCAGTATCAATGTTTATAGATATTCAGATGCGATAAATCCATGTTGTAGAATTTACACAGTCTATAGGCTTATCTGAGGGTGAACTAAATATTTGGCATGGCAGACAGCCTTAGAAACATTAAAATAGTTACTCATACATAACATTTACAGTTCAATAAAAGAAAATCTACAGAAGAGAGTGAAAGTCACAGCTTCCATGTATAGCCCAAGTCTGAGCCTTGGAGCAGAATTCCTGCTAAAAGTAGCACTATCCTGCCAGTCCTTGTTTTCTTATTTGAAAGATTTTCTAGCTAGCAGAAATCCCCAACCACCATGTGTTTTCGCTTTAAGCTCCAATTTTCACAGGCAGCATCTCACTTTGAGTCTAACTTTAGCCAAGGGTACCTTCCTTGTGTTCTAGTCAATCTTAGGTTTGTTACCACAAGGGTTGCAGGCAGCATCTCCCCTCCAGCACCTATTGTCCTTATCAAGTCTAGACAATTAACATTTGCTTAAGGGACTTCAAGAGAGCACTCAGTTGTCCCCTTTCTCAGTAGACTGCAGTTCAGCTAAATATCAGTCCTCAGAAAAGTTTCATAAAAGTAGATCCTAATTAAAACTTTTTTCAGAAGAAAAAAATAATCTAGTTTGGTTTATAGGATTAATGGTGTATTAAAGAATTCTTCTCCACATGATTAAAAGGCTCCTGCATATTAAAGCTGTGGCTGAACTTGGAGATGGGAGTTTTTCTGAGCTCATGGGTCCAGGAAATTGTTTTGACTTATTCTGAAACTGTGCTGTGGTTATGACCCAGATATGCAACACTTCCCTCTCTTCCCTCCTCCAGAAGGTTTCCCCAAGAAGGAAAGCCAGGCATGCAAAGCTGGGAGTCCTGGGAGGATGTGGCAGATCCAGGATCTCTTCAGGCAGAAATTGTTCAGTCTTGACATAGCCTGAGGCATTCACCCAGCTCACCGGGAAGAATTATTTAAATCTTGCCCACAGTGTAATTATCATACTCCCAGCATGCAAAACCCCTTTTTTCCTCTGCAACAGTAACTTCAGCTTCTCCAAGATCCTAATGTTCATATATTTTAAAAGAGTTTCTTGCTCTCATCAAGAAGGAAAAAAAAAGAAAAAAAAAGTAAACCTGCTGAAAGGCTCTTGCTCCTAGAAAAGACAATAAAAGCAAATAAAATCAAGGATTTTGGTAGGTTTTTTTTGCAGTACTAAGAAGTTCAGAAGTATCCACGTAGTAGATACTACGTAGGATAGTAGTAGGAGCATCCACGACCTATAAATATTTGTAGTGTTGTACATTATGTAAAAAATGCGTTACAAAAGGAGAAGAGAGCAAATAAATAGTGTTAAACAAAGATGAAGTGGGTTAGCAGAGGCTGGAATGACTCACAGACAACTGGTGTGGAGAGCAGTCAGCTGAGAAGCAACTGGAAAAAGCCTACTTGCTGCAGATAGGCTTCATTTTGAAAGAGGCTCTACACCTCAGGTGGAAAACATGTCAAGTTCTTCCAGCTGAGGAGTCATGCACACACCAGAGTGACTGACCTTCTAGCCTGGATACGTCTGCAGGTAGATACGTTAGGGGACAGGATTGATCTGTGTCAAAGAGCCTCAAGAACCACAATAACCAAGATCAAATCAGAAAAAAAAAATAGGGAAGCAGATATACTAGGTTTGCATTTTTCACAGTATAAATCCAGGTAGGGCTAATATATGCCCTTGGCTGTTTGACTATAGATCTGGTTGTGCCTAACACAGGGGAAAAAAAAAAATCAGGAAGTTGTGACAAACAGAAATATTTTGCCCAATGCCATTCTTAACTTCAGGAAAGCAATATGCTGGACAAGGAACCAAAAGTAGAATTACTACTCTACAGTCTATGAAGAGAGATGAGCATCTCAGGAGAGTGATCTGTCTTATCCTATGGTTATTCTTTCCATTGATCACAACAAGAGTGCAGACACTAGCTAAACGCAGACAAATAATGTTTAGATGGATTAGGCTAGACAAAAAGCCATTGCTCATTTCCACCACCTGTACGCTAAATCCGTACTACCCTGTCACTCACATATTGCTGGCTGGGATTACTATTGCAACAGGCGAAGCACAGAGACTAACACATATGAGTGACCTGCATGCAGAATGTTAGAGAATTTATATCACTCCAGGAAGCAATTTTGCATAGTCCTCAGCCACAAGCCATGTAAAATGACAAATCAGAAGTTAAAAATCTACACGAGAAATTTCATCTTTTCTTCGTTATGTTTCTACCTGTGTGTATGTGCATCATCATCATTAAAACACACTACTGCTATCATGAAGAGATTTACAAGAGGTTTAGGCATGGGATATTCCAATGAGCATACCTGCCTCTGCCAAATAAACAAGTGTAGAGCTTCAGGGATATCTTCTGGAAGTTGCAATGAGGGTAAAACATGAACTATCAGAAGGTCTTAAAGACAAAAGTTAGCTTATTTTTTTTTCTAGGAAGCATGACTAAAATCAGTAAGGTTCTTCAGACTTTCGTCTACCTGATTAAACGCTGTTTTCCACTTAAGTACAGACTCTAGTACTAAGCCTGTTCATGCTTGGCCTCCTGGTTAAGCACAACTAAATCAGGTCCTGTATGGGACTCCACTGGGACCCTACTCAATGTAAGCAGAGGACTTTCTCAGGGAAGTTTTTCTGAAAGGTTTCATGGTTTTCAGAGGTACCACAAACAATTCAGTATGTATTTCAGTTTATTTCCTAGGATGAATCTTCACCCTGGAGAATCCAGGAGAGCTGGTAACTCCCACTAGAAAGCAGGTTGCTGTAACTTTAAAAAGCAGGAGAAATCCTGTTTCCCCGTGAAGTTAATAGAAACACAGTGAAATCACTGGTTCTCCAGCACAGGCAGTTACCCTGTTTATTGAGGTAGGGTCATGGTGTTGTTGAATCCATTAGGAACAAAAAGGAAGAAAGATAACAGAAAGTCCAGTTGTCTTTCAAGCTCAGTGTGAATCTGTTATTATAGTTCTGGATGAGCAAGCGAAAGATGTTTTACAAGCCTGACATAAATGGCTAAGAATAATCCCACTCTCATTCATAAGTAATTTTTGCTTTCTATTTCCAACAGCTGTCACCCAGATATCTGCCTCTCAAATTTTTGTGTTTAAACACTGGGGGAGAAAAAGAAAAAAATAATTATGAGAAGGCTCAAAATCTTCCCCTGATGGATTTCTTCTCAATTTCTCTAGAGATACCTCAAAAAATACATCAATCAGGTGCCTCAGGTTCTTGCAGACTTTAAAAGAAACTTTAAAATCATTTCCATCTGTATTTCAAATAACTTCATCCTTTTGCTTGCTTTACAGATCTGTATTTCTTAGCATAGCAAAATTAGTAACTATAAGAAACCATATCTTAGGGATAAAATTTTCAAATATACAGTATTTTTCTAACTCAATAAAAGCTTATCAGTTAATTAGAAGAAAGTTAATCCTGATAAACTTTCAGTATTTTTTCCTAGATGAAGAACTGATTTGGCTCCAGGTTTTTCTCCTTTGTATTTGTTTCCTGGGAGGTTACTCATGGCAAAGACACTATCTTCCTACTGGCTGATTTTCCACATCATCACCAGGGAAATACACACAGCATTTCATTTTCTTTTTACTAAGGCAATAAACCCTTAGAGACACTTTAGCAAGTAGCATGCATCTCATTAATTAATTATTCACTTATTTTTAGCTGTTTGTTTCATTTGCACAGACTGTCTCATTTCACCACAGGACAATTAGTGTTCTAAATCCTGAGTAAATAAAAAACAATAGTATGCTCAGTCTTAATGGGATGGATATTTTAAAACATAAAGTTGTTTTTCAATAAAAAAGTTACTTACTTGAAGACAGTTCTACTGAAGGATATTTACTTTCCACCTCACACTCTAATATGAAATTAAAACAGTTTCAAATTTCAAAGCCAAACACTTAATTTCAACCATCTCAACAAAAGTACCTCAAAAGAATTTCAGTTCTCTACTCCCCCAAATAACAGGACCTCTGGGGAACTCTAAAAGCATTTCCAAAATCAAATAGGTAGGATGGCTAGGAAGGGACAGACTGTCCATCAAAAACCTGTGCAACCTAGTTGAACTGAGGGGTTTCCCAATACACTTTCTGAGTTCAAGTAATCAAGATTTTCAGATTTTACTTTGTTTGAAAATCTATGATCATTTCTTTTCTTTAAATAACGCCTGAGAATTATTGTGGTGGCACATTCCTAATAGAAATTCAAAACTATTTCAGAGTTGGAATAAACAAAACAGATTATCAAATTGGTCTCTCTTTTATGACATGAAAATTTCTCTCTTTTCCACCATTTTTTAATAAGTTATTCTGATACATGTGAGGTATTCAATACCGTGCCTTATGCTCTAAATAAAAAATTAATTAGCATGGTAATCAAGTAATTTAAATAAGATAAGTTTTCAGACTGAAGTAAACTACAGCTATTTCCATCTGGGAAGTCCACAGATCTCTAAACACTTTGCAACCCTGAATTAGCTTAGCTTCCTTGTACACCTTTATCATGCTACTGATGTGGAAACAAAGGTTAAAAAATTTACTAAAGCTTCTGCCAGAGCTGGAAATAATGACCATGCCTGACTCTTATTTCTTTGCTTTAATCATGAGCCATTTCCTCTAAAATACTTTTTCAAAAATATCATTTCCAGCATTTTCAAAATGTTCTGCCTTATCTCTCATTCACTGTTAACATTCTAGTTCATCACTAGCTTTATCATTTCTCTGTTTGGGGAGACAGGAAAAAAACAACACTGAATTATCTGATGGAAAAAAAAAAACAAAAAAGAGCCTGAAAGAACAGCAGTCTCATCAAAACCTGGTAATTCCATGATAAAGGCATTGGAAGTAAATTGGCTCAGTGTGCAGGGGAAAAGAATAGTTCATGAACACATGAACATAAATAAATTCAAGTATTTTAATATAGCTTGTATTCGCAGATTTGACATCACTGTATGTCTTTACTAACTGGTTGGTCAGCAACAGCTAGTGCTGGAGGCAATTAGTACATGTCAAATCTATCAAATTTCACCTGCCACTTATGCCCAAAATCTATTCAGTCATTACGAATTTGTTTAGACTACTTCACACTTTTAAAAGTCTTTACGGTAATATTTTTAATCAGTTTATTGCCAGTAATATTTTTACCAGTTTATCACTTTATATAAAGTACTCTGAAAGAAATATAAATGTCCAACAACCAAAAGCACTTACTTGAAGCAGTTACGTTGAAACTACCTGACTCCATACAGATAAAGACAGTGTGGTACATTCCCGCTTTGTGAGGTCACATTTAATAATGGGCTAATTTTATTTTGTTAGAGAAAAGAGACCTCAGCCTTCAAATCCAGAACACTTCCACATGTGGACTGAAACCAAAGAAAAAGGTTGGTGTATTAAATGAGGCTGGGCATTCTCACTGAAAACACAGAAACCAGATTATTCTTCTTTCATAATAACAACAATAGCAATAATACAAAGACTTAATTGCAGCCTTGCTAGAGCCTAACTGAGACAAGGTAAATTACATATTGCATTAGCCATTGCAGGACATAACTGCTATGTGTACCTCAGCCTCCATAACACAAAGAAAAACCTGATACTTGGAATTACGGAATTTCAGAGTTGGAAAGGACCTCTAGAGATCATCTATTCCAACTCCCCTGCCAAAGCAGGATTGCCCAGAGCACATTACTCAGGTCTGCATCCAGGCGGGTCTTGAAAGTCTCCAGAGATGGGGACTCCACCACCTCCCTGGGCAGCCTGTTCCAGTGCTCTGCCACCCTCAAGGTAAAGAAGTTCTTTCTCATATTTGATTGGAACTTCCTATAATCCAGCTTGTGCCCATTACCCCTCATGAACTTAAACCTATAATAGTCCAGATTACTATATTGTTGCCTCACCTCCTACACTCCAGAAAGGGCTTAAACTACACTGGGTTTAAATGCGTATGTGTCTGCACCACAGCAGAATCATTTTGTTGGACTGGAGGACTTTGACATGTGGAGTTCAGACTCCATCCCCACCACTTAGCCCTATGTTTTTAAAGAAATATCTTTATTCTTTGTATCAAATCAAATCTTTTTTTATAGATTCTATTTAAATATTGTCAGACAGGGTACTGCTCGTGTAATTTTTCTTTCAGCTATGACAGCACGTAAAAATGTTACCCATAGTCCAAAACACCGGTAAATTATGTGCCATATAGGCATTTGAGAACAGAGGCTTGCTTTGATAGACAAGAGAGATCTTTCATAGGCAAGGTCATGGTAAAAAGAAACATGAATTGTAAAGGCAAAGCAGCAGCAATAAAACAAAAAGCTTGCATTTCTATTTGGCTAAAAAGCTGCTCAATACCAATAAAGGATATTTAAGAACTTAATTCATACTTACATCATCAAATCTCTTAACTGCTAAAGGAAATGTCCTGAAGAAATAAAACTGATTGAGCAATTTTATGCCCTGTAATGAACAAACAGAAGTGGGGAGGTGAATCTGTGTGTGCTGCTTGAACTTTTGCATGCCCTGACTTTTGAAGTGTGCAAGCCTCACGACTTTCTTCTGCAATCACACACAGCAGTAAGCCTGAGCATCCCCCTAGGCTTTGTGCATCCCTTTGAGGCATTACAGACCTTCTTTGCGCATAGTGCTATTTATAGTTATCTCAGAATGATCTTAGAAATCTCTGCAACTCCAACACTGAGAACTGAAAATAAGTTATGTGCTGCTATGCGTAGGCTTTTTTAGAACAACCTGTTGAGCTCCAACAGATTTCGTCATACAGATCATGATAATGACAAGAGGTTACCTTTTTGCTAATCTGAGCTTGTTAAGAATTGCCAGGCAGGTACGTGGTCAGCCCTTCCCCTCCAGCTCAACACCTGTACTGGGGAAAATGCTTGAAAAGGACCCTTCTTGCAAGAGGAGTGTAAATCTGAAGCAGAGAGCAGAGCAGATTTATTTGGAAAGTGTTCCTCATAGTTGGTATCTTTAGCTGTGTATTATTTTGCAGTAGTTCTTTTGCCCTCTTTCCTTCTGCTAACAAAAATACATTTAAAAAAAAATAAGTTTACCATGAGGAAAAAAGGTATTTTACTCCCTATTTTACCTATACTGATGACAATATTCCACAAATTTTCACAATCAGAATTAAAGCATCTATATGTATTCAGAAGTCAGGGCTGAAAGTCACCCTTCTCCTCACCTGAAAGGATGTTAGTTCAGCCTACACGGCTTGTATCAAAGGTTTTCAAACTTAATATGAGATATCACTTATCTGCTCAGGCAGCTTTTACAAGACACTTTGAAGAAGGTTTCATAACCTGTACTTACATGCTTTCCATAGTTGGGAACCCTGACCCGACACTAACAAAAGACACTGAAAATACTATTTGTTCCTTTTCCTATCTTAAAATAACCACTTCTTACTTACCATCACAACATTTATGCTTCTAAAAAAAACAAACAAAAAAAGCGCTACATTCTTCAAGGATTTATATTTGCATCTTTGCAAGTATTGTGTATAGAGGAAATTTGTTATATTTTATGCATATAACTTTCTTCTCCTTTAAGCATGAACCTTTTAAAAATACAGTTCCCCTTTTCTAGGGAAAGAGATCTGCTTGATAAACTTCCCCCCCTGTGCACTGTAAATTAAATCAGTACATACTGGCATGAAGTGATTTTGACAAAGACATAAGCAACTGGAGAAAGGGATTTGTAACGAAAAATAACAGGTGATATAACTGCAGGTTACTCTATGGGTTTCTTTGATTCACACAGAGAAACTACCACCTTTGCTAAATGAAAAGAAGGCATTACAAAAGGCTACAATGAGAAAAGGCTAAAATAATTTGAGGTGTTGTGGCCAGAACAAAGGGAAGAGCTGATTCTGGAACACATCTGGGTGAATCTTCAAGCCTTCTATTTTATATTTTGTCTGTCTATTCTTTTATTTTCTAATTGAAAAATATATATTACTATTTCTAAAAGAGGGACAGGGAAGCTATGAGAATTGACATGTAACTGACTCACTACAACTGACTTGCAAAGGAAAGAAAAAAGACAACAACTCTTCTTTCCAAATATTCCCATGCTGGCAAACTAAACAAAAATGCCTGATCTCATGACTTTGCCAGCTCAACAATACGTACCATGGCTGAGATGGGAAAAAATGAGAGCAAGTATGCTCATATTTATTCATATTCTCTCTTTATCTTTCTTTTCTTTTTTTCCCCTCCAAATTCCCAAATCTGGAAGGTCTCCAGATAGGAAAGTCACAGGGGCAATGCAAGAACTTGAAACCTATTCAACCTAGTCTATTGTATCAGTAATATTTTTTTTCCTGTTTGTTCCCTTTCCATGTCTCCTCTTATAAAAAGAAATCCTTAATCATTACAGAATATCAAATGCATTAATGTCAAAATCCAAACTCCAATTTTCTGACTCAAGAGGAAAAGACAGAATTATACCATATGGGAACATCCCTGGAACTAGTATACATGGAGTTTGACACAAAATATAAGTTTAAAGACAGTTTCCAAGTTACTTTGTTCAAAAGTTCACAGAGGTCTGAATATATGAAGCAGAAATACTCTATTTTCTCTCTCAGAATTAAGTACAAATTCTCTCCACAAACTGTCCATTAAGGAGTTTAAATATGATAAATTATTGCAACATTATTTTCAATATGCTATGCACAGCTGAAGAGAAGGGATTTGAATAAAATGTCTGTCTCAGCTTTAATTACAGTGTCATTTCCTCAAAGCTGTAATAAGGTTCATTTCCGCAAAGCAGTCTTCCATTTTTCCCCTTGCTTATTTTATCTCAGCAGCAAACGCACAATTAAAAAAATTCTTAGAATCAGACCAAATGTGCCATGCTAAAGAAAGATTTAACAAATCCTATGAATCAGTTCACAGGTGAAAATTAAGAGGGAAAAGAATAAGAAGAAAAGAAATAAACTCAACACAAAAGAAGAAACTGCTTCACTCTAAGTGTTGGAACAGAATAAACATTATTGATTCATTTTAAATACTGGAAAAGTACTGGAAATACAATTTTTTCCTAACTATAAATGTGATAAATCACTTGGAGAGAAGGTACTTGCATATTTGTAACACAAGGACAGATAACTACATTACTGCATCACAAATGGTTCACACATCTATTTCAGCTGTTTCTTCCACCTTTTTATCTTAAATCTCTTGTGAAGAGCAGTGAAAAAGGCTTTGACCAGAAAATACTCTAGTATACTCTGGACACTTTATGAAGAACTTAGAAAGTCTGAATTGTTGTGCTCATGTTTTGGTTGAAGGTTCTCCATGAAGCAGACAAACACAGTGCCAACCAGGGAAAACCACTCGGAGTTTGGTTCTTTTCTCATGACAAGATAAGCGGACTACATCCCTTGAAACAAGCCAAGTAAGCAAAGGTAATACAGCATTTGAGGCTGAGCCTGAACTTAAGCCCCCACAGGTACAACTAAAGAGACTGCAAAGCATAGGCATTACAGTATAGACACACAATAGCCAAGATTACCATTACTTAAAAACGCATCACACCCAATATGATGGTGTAGATCAGTTAGTGTCAGAGTCAAGTCACCAAGAGACAAAAATACAGGTGGCCTTTATGCCTGAAGCTGATTTCTTGAGTTTGGAAAGGTGTAAAAGAGGTTCATAGAAAGTATAGTGAAAGAAAACATAGCTGACTTCTAGCCTTCTGCCTCCTAGTGAAGGCAAAATATGGAAAAATTAGATCTTCTAGGTGGGTTAAGAAGCAGCAGAAGAAAGGCTTGGCAACAAAAAATAAATAATGCACGAGCAAACAGAGAAGACTTCATGTCACCGGTAAAAACAGAGAGAAAGCTAAGGAGGAGTCCAGGCCTGGGGCAAAACCTGTAGCTGTTTGCTGGTGCGTGGTACAGGACTGACCACAGTACACAGGTTAGAAGTGCTGTGCATTGATACTGGGAATTATCCGATTGCGTGCACCATAATTAAACTTTCATTCCGTTCTGCTCCAGAGGAGCAACTCTACAGGCTCTGAACTGCTGCCCTCGTACTTCCAAACTCCTTAATGCAAAATCTGCTATCTCAGGTAACTGAGACCAAGAGTAAACTGCAATGAAACCCATTTTTCATTCTGATATGTTGAGTATTTGATGAAGTAAGGCTAAAAACACATTAAAAATTGAACTTAACTGTTTCCTGTACCTGTTACATCTGGCCACAAGCTGTTCAAATAAAGGTTCTTCTACTGCTTCATAAAACTGATGAGAGTAAATTTTTTTTCTAAAGTACAGTGTGGCACAATAGCTAATAAACGTCACAGAACTGCATGAAACCTCTTGGTGGCTAATGTACTACTCCAGGGGAAAAAATCTCACGCAACAAATATTTTTATGTGGATGGTTATTTTCTATTTATATTTAATTTTTGCCTAAATGCACTAATCACATTTTAAATGGCCTGTGATCAAGAACAGGATGTATCATATTGCGTCACTGCCAACATGGAGAGGTAAACCTCTAGAGTACGCAACATTTAGTCCTCGCTTGTTCTCCTGCCCTCTTCACGCACTGCAGCACTGTTGCGGCAGGCATCATCACTCTGTGATGACTTGGATTTACAGGACATGAGGAAATGCATTTTAAAAAAAAGGAATTTTCAATAACTTTTTTTTTTTAATCAAGACTCACATTCTATCAATAACTCTGACTGAAAATTTTGAACATTATATAAATGTTTGAACATTATATAAATATTTGAAGCAATATAAAGCCTGTGAACAAAACAAATCCCTTCTGGTGTAGGAGCTGCCTCAGCTGGAGATCACTACAGCGATCGCGCTACAGATACTGGCCAATGTGGCATATTACCTGGCTGGGTTTAAACTACTGCTAACTTAGCTGTAACATAAAAGCAAGGAGATAAACTTGCACAAAAGCACCTGAACAGTAAAGAGGTTGTACAGCAATTTGTAACTGTCATTAGGTTTCTTTAATATATTTAAATGGAATTTTCTCAAACATAATCTTTTACTAACTAGATAAAAATACTGTATCTTCAGAAAAACGTTTCCAAACAATACTATATTGCAAAGCAGAAAACAGTTCTGTTGTCCTATTTCAGATTAGTCATTACTCTTTTCCTTCAAATCTGGCCACAGTAGTCTTTCATTACTGATTTCCAATACTGTTGGCTGCAGAATTTTAGAGCTGTATTGCTGGACCAGCAATAACCAGGTAGCCCAACTTTTCTCCCAAATATTGCACAGCCATTCACAGCGAACATGATATAGAAGCCATCACAGTCAGTGGCAACGTTTGAAACCATTTACATAATTAGCTTAGCTCTTCACTGCTGAATGTTTATTGGGGAGCACAGTACCAGAAGTGAGGCATGCACGTCGCCCAGCCATGGAACACCAATTTCAGCTGAAAGCCAATGGCTGCAACAAACGCAAAAGGAAGACGTTGAGTCTACAACTGGACAATCATTCCAGCCCCACCATAACTCAGCCCAGCCCACGGGTCGATATTTAGCAGAGCTCTTCTGCTTTTTTATTCGGATGGTGCCCATTTCTGACAGACGGTGGTTTACATAATGGTGACAAATGTGAGTGAGCAGCTGTCATCAGCGCTCATCATTTATGCACCATGCCGTACTGGCAGTCAAATACTCCCCTTTTGAAGGAGGGAGGTGAGTAAGAAAAATGTTTACAAACCACCAAAATCAAAATCAACACCTAAAAATCACTCTCCCTAGCATAAAAATAACAAGAGGTAACGATAATCATCAGAAAGTAGTGACCGACGAGTTAGGGAGGAGACATCCTTGACTATTTTGGAAGCTACCAGAGTGGATCAGTGTTACCATTCTTCCCCAAGCTGCCTGTTACTTGTCCTCCCCTACAGCTTAGCAGTCCCACAGAAAAAAAAAAAAAACAACATGTAAGAGTCCTTATTTCATTTCAAAGCAAAGCTCTTCGTTTTAGCTCTAAATACCTTCCTAAAGCATTTTGTAACACCTGAATGACAAATGGATAAATAATCCTTCCTTGCAGCTCGTATCCTTTGGTCATCATAACCTTCATCCCGGTGATAGCACACAGGTAGCTGTAACGTCGTCTTTGATGTCCGCAGGAATGGGGACCTGCCTTTGCCCTTAGCAGAGAAGGAAACTGTTTGACATTCAGGCTCCCTCCTCACAGCCGCATTTCAGCATTTGTTACAGCTCTGCAATCACGCTGAGGTCAATGCACTGGCACTAGTGCATAGAAGGCATACTTTGGCTCATTTTTTTAGTTTTTGACTCTCCTACACCAAGAAGAGAAGCTATAAAATTAATTAACCACTGCACATTAATTGCTCTTTCTCTGTATATATTGGCTTTTTCTAGTAAGTCACCTACATGGCCACTAACTCTTCATGCTTACAAGAAAACTTTAAGTAACTTAAAAGATTAATTTTCCCACCTTAATTATTGCCTTCTTCTACACTACCAGATACCCTGCAATATAGCTTCTTGTGCTTTGGGGTTAGTATTATGAAACTGGGTTGGCGCAGTGTCTTTCAAAACCAAAATGGAATTTGATTGTTATAAAGAATCTTCCATCAAACTTTGTCCAGTTATAAAAGTAAGATAAGAAGCCCATTTCCAGTCTGTGAATAGTGTAAATAAAGTTAGGCAGTGGCCAAATAACACACCTGTCATCTGCTGCTTCCAATCTTTTCCAGTTCATTCCCTTGAAATCAAAAAAGAATCATTGCAGCTTTATGTTCTGTCTCTCAGAACATAAAAAATGGAATTTCAACAAACAGCCATTTCAAGCCAGATAAGGTTCTAATTAAATGTAATGTGCAAAATTTAAAGTGGTGCCAATACATTTCACACATTTCCCTCATTTTCAGCTTTCATCATCCATTAGCATGTAATATGAAACTCTTTACTTTCTAATTATCCTTATATTTTCTCAACAAATAGTTGTTTCTTTTATCAAGTTCCATGAAAAAGTACATTCTTTTAACTGAAAAAAAAAAAAAGAGTGTTCTGACCTAAATTTACAGCCATTCATTTTTTTGTTCAAAACCTGATCTGATTCCAGATGGCAGATTTTCCAGCTGAAAACCACAATGGAGAACAGGTGTACTTGAAAGCATAGTTAGCGAATTGACGCAATTGTAGTCCATCTACGGAGCTACACACTGTGTAGTACCCAGCCCACCCACATAGCCATTAGCTCATTTGCCTATTAAAATGCAGGTACTTAATAAACTATAATTTTGCATAATTCATAAGCAAACAAATTCCATCTGCTTTACCTTCAGAGTCAGTGTTGATGAGGGGGCCTGAATGTAATGAAGGAGCGAATACTCAGTGGTACTCCACTGGTATAAACATATGCTGAGAGAAAAGCCTAAAGGCTTTGAAGATTTGCAATTCTTTCAAACTTAAGTGCAAAAAGAGAAGCCATCAGGACTTGAAAAACATGAAGGAGGACTTGGGGAGTTCCAGCACATCTTGTGACGCTATGCCACAGCACTGAATCCTCATGACCACCCTTTCAAGAAAGGTACGCATGCAAAAAATGATAAAGGAAAAGCACAAACGAGAATATGTAGTAACTTTACATCTTTGTAAGTGCAACGCTCATCTTTATTGATAGAACTGTGAAGCAAAAGCTCCTTCAAAGGGAGGCAAGCCCAGACCCACTTGTACAGCCTTCTTTTTAGACCATGCCAATTGGAAGGCAGGAGGCTCAGTGAGTTTCCTGCTCCCAATACAGTTCAACAATACCTTATCCCTTCAACAGGCTGCGACAGGCTCTTCTCTTCTCCAACTACTGTATGTGTAGACATACACATTTTATTACACATAATTCACAAACTCTCCCGAATTTTTTTCTCGGTTTCAAATGAGGAGCTATGGATATTGTACATGTTCTCTATTTGGTTTGGCTTATCTCTTCTTCTGAATTACAGGAATAAAACTGTACATTTTAGGATTTACAGAAATAAAACACAGGCTTATGAAAAAATCTTCAGCTGGCATAAACTGTCTCTTTTCCATTGGTTTCTGCCCCCTCCCACCAGCCATGAATTGCTCAGGTGCTCTTGGCTGTCCTACTGCATCTATCTCCTGCTCCAAGGGACTGTTTTGGAACTTGATTACCAGTTACTAGAATTCCAATTTGTGAAAAAAAGACAGTTATTCAGTTGCTGACCCTTTACAGAAGATGTCCTGGCCACCTCAGAAGTACAGCTGCAGAATGATTGCCTGGTTTCAGCATCTGTACCAAATAAATGTTGGCAGCTGCTGAAGGCTTTCCTTTCCGCTGCCTCCAACTACAATGCATACAGATCATTTCTCTACTTCTGTTCTAGATAGCATGCATGTGACACGACATCTGGGGAACTTGTACTGGCATGTTCAGTTAACTTTCCTGACATCTTGGCACAGAAGAGAGAACTCTCTGATTAACACAGAAAAATGAGATTGAGATGTAAGCGAAGCAGATTTAAGGAAGGAAGGAGGGAAGGAAAAAAAACCACACGTTAAAAATAAATAAAAAACAACCCCAAGGGCAGAGGGCAAAAGCAGTTCTCAAGAGTCCTTGGGGCAGGGGGGAAGCCATAAAACAGTACTTTGAAACGGCATTATGGTAATTTCAACAGATGCCTGTCAACAAGCAGTAAAAGAAATACTAGCATGGTGACAAGATAATTGCCTAGACAAAAATTATCCTGCATTCCCCCTAACATACCGGTAGACTTGAAGGAAAATCTGTATGTTAGCAAGTTTTACCAGCCTAAGGCTTGCCTCCTCCAGATTAAACAATATGATCCATCACAACAGCGTGCTTTGCACCACAGGTAAAAAGAATCTTTTTCTCTGAGTTGTCTAGATGATCTTCATAATTACACTCACAGTGACTGCCTTCAACCTGTACTATCTCTGTTTTTTCTGTTTCTCAGCTGAACAAGGGCTTATGCAGCCAAAGACTAGCCCACTTCCCCCATCTATGCCTCCTGATCGAAGAAAAGCTTCTACCTAGAATTCGTATTTCTCTTACATCTTTACTCTTAGCAGAACTGCAACAGCCTGACTACCAGAACTAGGACAAACATGTCATAGACTATGGCTTGCTTCTCTTCAGTTAGTTGCTCTGTCAAAAAGCCCATTTGACAACATCCCAGGTTTCTGCTATTGTCTTCAGTTTAGAAGGTTACAGAACATTGTAGTTCCTAATGACAGAAAGGGTTCAAACTATATTGTAATTTTGACATTAGAATCATAAAATTGCCTAGGTTGGAAGGGACCTTTCAGATCATTGAGTCCAACCATCAGCCTAACTCTGACAAAACCACCACTAAACCATCTCTCTACTCACTATGTCTACCTGTCTTTTAAAAACCTCCAGGGATGGTGCCTCAACCACTTCCTTGGGCAGCCTCTTCCAATGCTTAACAACCCTCTTAGTTTCAGTTAACAACCACCACGCTTTTTTTCCCCCATAAACTGACCCAAGACTAAATAAACAGTCATGATCTACTGCTTTGTTCAGTTCTTCACTAAGGGAACCTCCAGCTGATGAGGTCTGTCCTCAGCAATGAGCACTACTAAATTGATGGGAATAATTTTAGAAGGTGTGCGTGAGAGGACAGGACAGGCTGATTCGCCCATATGAAAACCAAAACAACAACAAAAAAGAAATAAACAATACAAAAAATGTACGTCTTCTATGTTTGATACATGGTTACTTTTCATCTCACAGAATAAAATATTCATGAACTTTCCAACACTAGCTGCCTACTGCTCAGAAAAAACTGTTAAATATGTAGTAGGATGATATGCTGTGTGAGCTTTATACATTCAGACATTCAATTTTTTATATGATGCTTTTAGGATTTTCATGTATTTCACAGGTTTATGCACCCAAGTTCCTTTCCAATGCCTCTCACAAAAGGCATTATATCACATGGAAAAGAGGCCAAAAGGGTTGGAGAATTTTCTCTTTTTTTCAATTCAGGCAGAAACACTGCTAAAAAAAGGCAAAATTTGTGTCAGACGGCAAAGAAAAATGCAGCTAAAGAAAGCATCTCTTTAAATGAGAATAAATATTGTAAAGTAAAAAAAAAAAAAGGAGGAAATTTAAGCTGAGAAGAAAAGTTTAGCAACCCTTTAGATTGCAAAACTTACAGAATTAAATTTCTTCACCTTACTTCTGATGAGAATTTCAATTGTATACGGAATACGGGAGAAAACTGTACTTTACCATCTATATCTATCCATATATAACAATATATGGTGAGCACTTTCAATAAACTGGTCATCCTATCAGTGTCCAGCCTGGTCTCTGTCCCAAGCAAGGATCAGCCTCAAGACCCTTCCCAAGACATTTGTGTGTACAACCCATGTGAATTCAGGTCAGATTACAGCACGCTTTTTTTCAGCCCAAGATCCCAACATCTTTCACGCTGCCTCCTCTATCTCTGACAGTGTGAAAGATGTTGGGTTTCCAGGAGTTTTACAGTTGGAAGTTAGACAGTATGCTAGGTAATAAGATAATATTCCAAACTTTCTGAGGACAGCAGAATTTATTTCCTATGGCAAACACAGCCTGGACCAGTGCTCCATTCATAAGATTCTGAAGCAGTTTTTTCACGTCTTTTGAAAAAGAGAAAATATGTTTATATGACAAACACTCTTACAGCTCACAGACAATTGATAAATACCATTTGGGTAAATGATTCCTTCACTGATGTACATGAAAAAGCAATCATAAGTCAACTCTTCATAACAGCTGCAGCCTACGTAGTGGCAACAGAAGTTCAAAATTTCTCATTAAACAGAGAAATCTGTTAATGTGTTTGAATAAAAGAGCTATTGAGTGAGAAGGTGCAATATTTGTGCACTACCTTGGCGCAAAGCAAATTTTCAAATGTTTAAAAAGGATTGAATATTAAATCAATTTAATTTATAGAGATTTACCTTTCTTGAGAAAGATCCACCTCAGGACTAAAAACATTTTTTTGAGGGATATGTTTCATGAGTGACTGGAATGTAGCTAATGAAAAAACCATTGAAGCAGATGCCTGTTGCCTTTATATTTTGTTTTGTTTAAATGTAAGACCTAAGGTAAATATTTCATCTTTCAAAAATTATTACTGCCTGATAAATACATTGAAATAAAAAGGTAAAGCTACAAGAGGAAAAATACAAATATTCCACACTGACAGAAAAAGTACCTTTCGTATCATCTTTGTAGATATTTCCTACACATGAAAGCTGCTTTTTTTATAACTAAGAAGAATGAGATATTTTTCTAGTTGGTATTTTTCAAAAAACAATTTGCATAAAGCAATATTCTGTATTACACACTCACAAGGCAGTACACTAAAAATGTTAATTGGGTCATACAAATCAAAACTCAGAATCTGGAAATGCCAGGGTCACTTGTTCAGCCCCCATTCACAGGAACAGAACACGCTACCAATGTCATCAAGCCTAATCCCTCATAGGCCAAGTAAGCAATAAATTTGTATTTTATTTTTTAAAAAAGTGACCCCAAATTGCAGCTAACAGGCACTTTACAACACCCCATTTAAAACAAAACAAAATGTGCCCACCCACAAAGCAAAAAACTTACATTTCTGTCACAGAAGAGACCTGAAGCTCCAAGGAAGTGGCCCAGGCCCCATTCTGCAATGGAATTAAAATGATAACCAGCCAATCCACCATCAATGACACGCTGGTACATCTCATAGCATCATCAGATCCCACTAGTGTCTTCTGTCTACCTACTTGCAGCCACTCTTTTATGCTTCAAAAAGACAGAAAAAAAATATTAAAATCTCCTGAGAAAACAGGATATACAACAGAAGGTCAAGGGACAAACACAGTAAGCTATAGGTTGAGATTCATACAAAACATGGCACAAATGGATCCTGTCAATGCCAATCACATCTTCTTTGGGGATACCACCAAGCTGGACACCCATGGACTCACAGTAGTTGGTTCAATTTCTAACAACTTTGTCACCCAGTTTCATCCATAACTTTAGCAAGCTCTACCTTAAATGAGTTGTTGGATAGCATAAGTCCCCCTAGCTCCAGCAAAGCCTGCCTATATCAACAATGATTTGTCATTAGAGCCCATGAAAGAGCTGATATGCATAAAAACAGTGGTCAAACAAAGGAAGACAAGGATATACGTTTTCTTCTTGCACCCACACTTCCTGAGCATTACACCCTTGAGCACTCCCATTCATGCCTGTCCTCTTCATGAAAGATCCCCAACTGCTTACAGATGAGCAGATACTCAAGGAGTGCCCAGTTTTGTTTACATTTCTTTGTAAGCAGAAGATTTTCATTCTCTCCTCAGCACATACACACAGGCATATACAGTCCTGACGGCCATGGTGGCACATATCTTGAAGTCTAAGGACAACTTTCAAACTGCTGGTAACTCTGTCCTTAGGAGCGATTTGCTGTAGTTCAAAGTCCTGACAGAAAGGCACAATTAAATGCCAGGCAGTATAAAGGAGTAGATTTTCAGGCTCAGCAAGCAGACAGGTTATAATCCAAGGCAATGCTCCATGATACCTAGTCACATATTCTACAGCTGCTAAAGAGAGGGGATTTTTACTTCCTAAAAGAACCGTAATTATCCTCCACAGGCAAAGTCTGCAGATTTCTTGCAGAATAACCACCACAGTAGGTAATGTCTTATTGCCTTAACTCTTGGACAGTCCAAGTGTATGTGTTCTTCTCAAGAAGTAATCACCTCAAGGCATGTATGTCCTACTAGAGGAGCAAAAAATTATTTATACAAAGCGTCATACCCTTACACAAAACCGCAGGCTTAAAATGAGTAGACCATATTACTGGCAGCTGATCTTCTACCTAACTTCCTTTTTCCTCTTTAAGTAATAATCAAGCCATGATTTCTATTCACCTGGAAAAAAAAGAGAAAAAAAAAAAAGTGCAGGAGTTTTATTCCTAATGCTGTTGGAGCTAGAGAAGAGCAAATTCATGAATAAATATTTTTCTTTTAGCAGGCAACATGAACTGGCCAGGTCAGCAAACCTTGTGTTTAAATGTCTTAATGACAGAACTGTTTATTTTCCACAAAACTGGATACAAATTTGTCATTTACTACGGATCAAACTAAGGCTGTTGCTCTCAACCTAAGCACTCAGAGGAGAAAAGCCCTCATAGCAGCCTTTTATCCTCTCACCGTGATGCAAAGCCTTCCGGAGGAGAGACGACGCTGGGAAGGCTGGGGCTGCTGGCTGGGGCGAGGCAACACAGCAATCCATGGGAAGACTTCGAACCCAAGCCAAAGCTACTCTCCCTCACTCTCAAGAGCTTTCCATTAAAACATATTAATTAAAATCAAATCTTGTTGCTAACATACCTTGTTGATCATATTTCAGAGCGGAAAGAATGTATTTAGCATAGTTACATCCTGAAAACCATGACTTGCAATGGAAGCACTGAGACATCCTGAATTGTTTGAGGCCACAAGTAGCACTGCGACAGCTAAATGAGCTTCCAAGCCCTGTTTTAGTACTTTAGGAAAAATAGTGAAAAGTAGTGGTAGAGTTAATAATGCCATATAATAAAAAAAGAAAGCTGTCTGGACAATACGATTTGCCGAAGGTCACCGAGGACACCAAACACAAGATGTCAAGAGACATAAGCTTTAGCAACAGCCACTTGCAGTCTCTGAGTTCAGCCTGCTTCAAATCGTTAAAATTGTCTACCTAACAGAGAAATGTCTCAGCACTGAAGAAACTATAACCACAAACACTTCTTAGTAATCCAAGCCAGGTTTCTATCGCTAGTGTGCTGTGCTCATAGTTCACAGAGATTTATTGAAATGTTTGCCGCTGTGAAACAAGAGATTTCACATACGTTGCTTGGAGAGCAGGCAATTATGAACCCATGAAGACTACACAAATTTTAAGAGAGAAAAATGGTCTCACCCTTTGGCACAGCAAGCAAGGTTAATAAGACTCTTCCCCATGTTGTGAAGTAAACATCTGGACTTTTTCTTTTCTGTGCTGTATTTCTTCCTTGGTGAAAAGTAAAATAGCCTACTCTCCCACGGGCTGAAAAGTAAAACCAGCTGCTTGTCTTGTACGTTTTAAACAGTAAATTTACCTCTAAATTAAAATGTAATCATTTCGACACTCATTATTAAGAGGCCATTCTGTGCTATCAATTTTTTCTGCCAAAAGTGACACTGTTTTATAAATGCATATTACTTTTGTTTACTGAGCTAAAGACTTCTAACAGACAACAGAAGAGAATATGTCCAATAGGTACTTTTCCTCTGAAACAGAAATTCACCTTTCCTCCAGTATAGTCAGTTTGTTTCTTTTTTTTTAATTAAATGAGCAATAATTTATTTTAAATACTGAAAACTCATCAAAATGTAACACTAAAAAACCTCACCAAGTGGAATACTAAGAATACTGTTTTCCCATGTGATCTTAGGAAGATCTGTATCTTAATGCTTTAAGACTCTCCATACAAACAGTTGGATGCAGGTACATCATGATGATTCAAACCAAGTTTGGGACTGACCCAGCTCAGTCATGCACCAGTGAAAAAGAAAGAAGACAGTAGCCAGACTTTTCTCAGATGTGCCCAGGAACAGGACATGAGGAACTGGCACAAATTGGAATACAGGAAGTGATGTTTAAATGCAAGAAAAATGTGTTTTACTGCAAGAACAGTCAAGCACTGGCACAGCTTGCCCAGAAAGGTTGTGGAATCTCCGTCCTTGGAGATATTCAAAAACCCAACTGGACGCGGTGCTGAGTAACCAGCTCTAGATGGCCCTGCTTGAGTCTGAGAAGCCCACTCCTACCTCTGTCATTCTACTGGAATTTCTTGGGATCACTGGTGACCTAATATTTATTATCTTTTTTATGCGTGCCATCACCTCAGCTCTTCTTCTAGCCTAAATAGCAAAGCCTTTTAGCTTGACTCTGACTTAGAAGCACCTTCATGCTCTTGACTGGGCCTGAACTGTATACAGGGCTGTGTTATGCAACAGAAATGAAAAGAAATGTGGCTTAGACTTGTAACTGTAAGTTAGGAGAAAATAATAAATAAATAGTATGGGAAAAGACTTACTGTATCATCAAATGATATAAAGAACTATAAGATAAGAAGAACATGAAATCAAAATCATAATCGGGTCTAGGAAATACTTCCACCAGTTGTGACAGTGACATTTAACAGAAGTTGATACTAAACCTAGAATTGTTCACAGTCCCATAAACAAGACTACATTTTGGCTTCCATCCCACATTAAATTAATTTCTAAAGCTTTCCAGATATGCCCAGCAGAACCTCATGCCAAACTCTTAATCAGCTGTCTCTCATGCACTTTATTTTGGTGTAATATAAAACAATAATTTCATTTTCCCTCCCAGAATTAAAATATTCTCCCAAGCCAATTTTCAACTGAATAGTCAAAAGAAGCATGTACTTGTCAATGTCTGATACACAAGTAGAAAACTACGGATGTGAATATTTCTTAAAAATACACCCATGGAATTCTCACGTACAAAACTGAGGCTACTTAATAAAGGGTAATAATACTGAGGGAAAAAGAAATCCTGAAATATATCAAGAAATAGTAATAACAGTTTTCTGATGCATCCAGTAATGAAAAGAAGTGAGCTTCTATTGTGGTATAAACAGAAGTTGCTCCACTGAGCTACACCCGTATTCATTAAACCCAGTGTACAGCAATTTACAAGATGGGTGATGTATTTGACTATTCACATCTGTCAGCCAGGATTCACAAAGCAGTTTAACAAGCTGAAATATTATTGGCACGCAATACAATTTGGCACATAGTTTTTCTCCTTTGAAAACCACAGTTCTGAGCCATGGAGAACTACAGCAACAAGAAGGCCGAGTATCATTTAATTCTTCTAATAAAGGAAGTCTCATGCGACAGCAATTTTATTCATTGCATGTAGGATAAAGACAATCAGTCCACACTTCTCTTAACGTCAGTGCTGTTGATGCAGCTAGTTCCACAGTTTCACTCCTTAAATGTTTCCTTCTCAAACATTTCAGTATTGAAAAAAGCAAATTTGTTCTCAGTATGTATGTCTGATCCAGAGCTAAAAAATACAACTACCACAAATCAGAAAGGCATGCTGCATCCAGAATACAAAGAAATAAAACACGTGAATCATAATGTGACCCGTCCTGCAGTTTCACTGGGGGTGGTATTCTTTTGTCATGTTTCGCAAGCCTAAGACTAATTTTAACATGTGTACCAGGAAGACTTGATCATTCACCTCTACATCAACAGGAGGCCTCCACTGCTCCTGTGTTTGGACCTGATCACACTACGTGCCTGCTAATGGAAACTGAACAGGCTCTAGGCTTGATGACAGTGATTAATATCGTAAATGTACAAACCCTACTCTTTTACGCATTCCAATACTCCTATCAGCTTCAACACATCAGACATTCTTACTTTGCCTCATCAGCGTCTGTGGCATCCCATCTGACCAGTGACACGTTCAAATGCCGTAGTTTTCATTTTCACTAGTGTCCTGAAACACTTGGCACTCTGCATTTAACATTTCCACAAGGAAAAAAATACACGTGATTGATCAAATCTATAACATCACAGCAACTTGTGTTTCTATCTCTCTCTGTTTCAGTGGCACTTCATCTACTATTTAAAAAAAATAATAATTTGGAAATCCCCAAATGCCTGATCTGTTATGGTGGAAGTTTAATTAGACCTAAAACTAATTTGAGAAGTGTCAGCAATATCTTTTCTGAAGAGCATTTAGGTATACTCCATTTAATAATAACATGACATGAAGTAAGTAATGAAATTATTACCGTAGGAGTGAAAATTGTTCTAAAAGAAAGACTATTATTCATACTTAATACCACATGTTTAAGTGATTGGGATTGCATTAATAATTATAGTAGTTATCACTCTCCATTGAAGAGAAAATATATTCAGATTACTAGCTCTATTATATTGTAGCAAAAAGAAAAAGAAGACAGATTTAACAAATGCTATTGCCGAGCTGGAGTAGTCATTTGCCGAATTCTGTTCCCATTATTAGCAACCAATTTGTTTTGAAGTCACTGAAAATTTGGGTAAGAAAACTGTTATTCATACAAACATACTTTATTGACAGAAAGCCAAACAGATATAAACAAAGAGTGATTTTTTTTAAAAGCATTTTTGCATCTCTCTTTGTTTTCTTCATCGTATTCTATCTGTCTGAAATATAATAGATGTTAAGAAAAATTATTAAAAGCTTATTCTAGTTTCTATTGTTTCATGACAAGTAGTTTTTATGTAGGAGAGACGGACATAAAAAATACTTTTCGAGTTGTTTTCTATCACAAATAGTTAGATAAGCTAGAAGTGCCTTTACCTCAGCAGGCTTCTTCAAATAACCATTTCCCATGATGACCACCCTGGCTTCCCTGGAATTGCAAGATTTCTCTAGCGCTTCTACCACTTGCCCATTAGGCTGTGTGGTATTATTTAAATAGTTTTAATGTCAATAGGTCACAATCAAAAGAATGGACATCTTGGATACATGCTGAAATTACATATAGAGCAAAACACCATCTCTACTCCCCCCCCAAAAATGTATCTGTTGTCTAAAAGATACTGGTTGCACCCATAGCACTTGTTCACTGATGCAAAAATCAGATTCTTTTAAAGAGCTAATTCATAATCGTACTATAAATACTATACAGCAGTTTCAGTCTATCACTCCTAAAAAACCTGTCTGGAACTGCTTGTTACTCCTGCGTGGACAGAAGGGAAAACAGAATGGTGGAGAGACGTGCCCTGTTTTGCCCGTTCAACTACACATATGCATTTTCTAACTACCCTTTGTACCTCTTTCTTTACCACAGGTACTGCAGCCCTTCCTCCACCGAAGAAATAAGTCTCCTTAACATGGAACACAATCACAGTCATGAGGTTCTTTTTGCCCTAAAAAGCCCCTCTTGATGCATATTTTGAAGAGTCAGTTCAAAAGGTCCTTGCGTGGGTCACTCCTCACCTCCTTCGCTACTGTACATTCAAATGGATTTACTGTCCAGATTTACCTGGCCAGTTATTCATTTCTAAGGCAGAGGAATCAGTGAAGAAAAGAGGACATAAAGACCATGTTTCAAAGCCCCAGGCAGAAGACCACGAGCTGAATGCACTGAAGCCAAGGTGCCCATTTCTGCATAGTTGCCAAAAAAATCTCGGCACTGCTCAAACTCTGGGCTGATATAAGAAATCAGCATATCAAGTCACATAGTCTCTAGGGCAGGTTTGGTATTTTCAAGGTTGGTTTTTTCCCCTTTTTTTGATTAAATTGTTTGCTGCTTTAATCATTCAAAGAACTTTTTAACCTCAAATATCCAAGATATATGCTTTCATTATTTTTAGCATTTCTTTCTCCCTTTAGCAGCACTGATCTGAAAGGAAATTGTTCTATAACACTGTAAGTGCCAGAGAAACACACTGCTGCATCTCTCAAATTAAAACCTTCCAGCAGCATCAGGAACTTAGCACTCCTGGTAAAACATCTGCTGGAGACAGTTAACCTTGACAGTCCTGTGAGCAAAAATATTAATAACAAAACCAGCCTACGCTGCGGGCATATGTGTCTGCTGACGTTCCTGCTCAAAAGGCCTTCACCTTAGACTCTGTCTATCTTCATTACCACGTCAAACAGATTGCTGAACTGAGTTAATGCATATTTCAACTCATACTGCAGTGACTGGGAAATAGCACTGAGCATAGTGCACATAAGGACTGCAAAAAAAATTCTGTTAAGACGAGAAAAAAAATTCATATAATTAGGGAATTTTTTTTGGTGGCTATTTCTTCATACAACACACCCTTTGTGTCATAATTATGCCAAAGAGCTCCTTGTATATCTGCAGTACAAATTCTTTTCCTCCTCAAAAACTTATTTTCCTGCAATGACTTCTCTTGCAAAAACCAGTCCTGGTCTAAATTTCTGACTAGTTTATAACTTTTTAATCTGAGTCAGCAATTAACATTTAATTGAAACAGCATTTCTCATTGCACTTTGAGTTTTCAAAGTGAAACAGTCATTTAAACCTTGCAAATGGGATGGGGGACTTATTAGGTCCATCAACGGAGCCAAGTCAAAACTGAGTGCTGTGCAAAAGCCTTCTTATTACATGCAGAGAGAGCACATGTAGGGCGTAGTTCCCAATTCTCCCATGTATTGGGAAGTCCCTTTCTACACACAAGTACGTCTACAATGTTCTCTAGAAGAGGAGAAATAATCACGCAGGTCTGAAAGTTGACATCACACCAGCCAGGTGGGACTGGACACTGGAGTCTCGTACCACCGGCACTAGGTAACTCGGCCTCCACAGGACAGCTGATATTCACAGGGCCAGGGACAAGCCTACGCACTTGTACAACAACTCGACATCACTTGGACAACAACATTTACACCCCCATCGTACTAGCATTGTAAAAATGATGCATCACAGCACAAATTACAGGACCATAAAAGAAGAAATTTTGAGTAGGCATTCCAAATAGCAGAGCAAAAGCAACTGATTTCCCATGCAGAGACGCCTTTTAAAGTGTTTTTTGTTTTTTTCCAGGGTGCCTCTAAGGATGCTACTTCTTTCTTCCTTTAAGAAAAAAGTCCTTTCCTTGCCTGCATGCAGCCATACTCCATTACAGTCCAGAACAGTTGCTGCTATGAAGTTAACCATTGTGATTTCACACATTGAAACTTCTATCATTCTTCTCCACTTGCTTTTTTTGTTTCAATAAAATTTAAAAGTAATCTAAATTGGTAATATTTATTTATACTTTGTCTATAAAGAAATTATGTTCTGTTTCTGACCGTAATTGGGCCATTTCTGTTACAATTCACTTATTAATTCAGCGGAACAAAGCTCACCTTAGTAAGTTATGCACATTAATAACAGCCTATTACCCATGTCGCCTTCTTATGAATCAATTAAGTCTAATATTCAAACTTTAAAATGAGCAGAAGAGACATATTTCTGCATAATGAACTCTGTTAAAAAGCCAACAAATGTTCATAAAGACTCACTACCTCTATCTACACAAGCTTTTAATAGAAGATATTCATGTTTATATTAGAAATCTCATCTACTACATTTTTTTTTTTTAAATTTGCCTCTACTTGAGCCTGAGATTTAATGAACTCATCAAGACCATCAAGCATAGCAGGTTTTGGTTTCCGTTTTTAACTCTTTGCACATCTCTTACTTCTGATGAAACGCTGAGCCGTGACTTTCATTTTTTTTCTCACAGGACAACTATTATCCTGAAATTAATGAACCTTCCCCGGACAACTGCTGTCAGAGGGCCCAGGGCTCGGACAGACCAGGTACATGTCTCGGGCAGCCTGAGTGCGCAACACCAGCTTCTCCGACCTGAGCAGTCTCTCAGTTTTGCTTTGTGTTTGACATCCAGGGTGTTCCATCCTTTAAAGCTGCTATTGTAAGACTTCTCCAGAGAGCTTCAAATTCTGCCTGCTTTCTTCTCACTTCCCCAGAATGCCTTAAATGTCTAACCAGGGACAGCCACTTGAGCAACAAAAATAATGGACTTCTCAGTTTGAGGAACACAATGAAATACTAAATGTTAATATAGATCAGTCCATAATGGACATTTTCCTGTTTTTTTCAGGGGAAAGATTTTTTTTTTTTGCTCATTATCAAAACATTTAAACTCATCTTATTCTTTTTTTTAATTTTTAATGAGATTTCTACTGAAAATGACACTTTGTAATTAACAACTCATTAAAAAAAAAAAAAAATCAGCACCTTAAAAATGTTGCCCCTTCCCATTATTTCTCTTTCACACATCTGAATTATCCAACAGCAAAATTTATGAAGAGTTTCTATACCGCCTCTAAGCTGCAGTTTGGACAAAATTATTACTGGCCAAGTAATAAATTCTGCACAGCATTTCAGATGCTTTTCATGCATTTGAACAGACTTCCACATGTAAAACACATACACTACTGGAAAATATTACAGCCCTGACTCAGAAAAGCATGTAAGCGCATTAAACAGGCACTTATCTGCATAAGCACAAACATGAAAAGGCACATCATCAGAATTCACAACAAATTCAGGAGAAACAGCTGAATGAGTATAAAACATATGGAAGATAAAAACTGGCTGGGTTCAAGGTTTTGGAGAGTATTCCAGAAGGTTTTTATTATTTTCAAGTTTTTCAAAACCTATTTTCAGGTCTTGTTTCAGGTAAAAATCTTGCTACCATTTTGCATGAGAAAAAGATGGGCCTCTCAATAAAGATGAAGTATTTTTGGCACAAGCACATGGAATCACAAAATGCTAGGGTTCGACACACTGTAAATGTTTCTATTTTCCTTGTGCTTATTTAGATACCTCATTGGATTATTTGTAAACTAGTAGAAGTCTTTCACATGGAGTGCAGATACAGAGGTACAAATTGGCTGGCATGTTCTCTTATGCAGAAGAGCTTGTAAATCTTGATTTCTGTGGCAGAAATCATAAATGACGACTCTGGATTTGATGTGGCCATACAGTAGGACCTGGCACCTCCTTAGTCACCTTTCAGAGTCTACATGTAAAAAAACCCAACAAACTAATGCTTGCTTCATTATCAGAAACCGTGGAGCAGAAATTCATGACTGCAAATAGAGGCTGTAGAGCAAAAAATGTTCCAACTTTGTAGCCAACTCCTTCTGGTGGACTACTGCTCTCTTTATCATGGCTATTGTTACACAGTGATTTAAATATGATTGCAAAATAGCTTTAGTCTATATCTCCTGACTTAACAATTCTCTTAGCTCCCAACATTCCTCTCATGGGAACTACTTTTGTCACTTGGTGCTTTTAGCAGCTACACACAATGACAACACAGAGTAAGAATGCCTGGAAAAAAAAAAATTAAGCAGGACTACACAAAACCTTAACCTATAATCTGAGAGAGGTCTCTTGTTCTACAAGTCTGTGTTCACAATCTACTGGGAAATACACATTTCCCAAATTTCTGTGACTAGAAATATATAATCTCCTAAATATTAACAATATATACCGCCTTTTAAAACTCTTACAAAGTAGTATTGCAATTAAACATAAAACAAGCATGGATGGGAATAAAGTAAGGATGATTTTATCCAAGGCACTTACTTGTTAATCTATACATCTCCAGCTACAAAAATACAATTTGAACTTTAAGTCCTAAAGACTGTTTCCAGCTCTGTAGAATTAGGAAAGATGCAAGGAAACAGGAGCAAAGTAAGGTTGATGTTTAATGCTTATGGCTTTAGCTCAGTCTCATCAGAATCTGTTCTGGCCAAACTAAAGCACTGAACTAAAACTAAACTAAATCTGTAATAAATCTTCCCACCTCCAGTTTAATCTTATTAGGTTTTGGTCTCTTTAGTATGAACACTGGAAAAAGCTTACTCTTTTCTTTGTAGCAGCCTATTTGAAATCCCCTCTATTTTTCTACATTACCCTATTCCCTAACACAAACAACCTTGGGTCCTTTATTCTTTCCCATAAGCCATCATTTCTAAGTTTCTGACTACTTTGGTGATCTGGAGTGTCTCCATTAGTCCACATCTTTCTATCTTTGATCCATAATAAAAACAAATGCATGCTTACAAGAACAGAGGTTATGAGGAAAAAGCTACACCTCCATACCCTGTAGACTTGATCACAGTAAGTCATTACCTTCTTCCCTATTTTTCCATCTTTCCCCAAACATGTTGTTATCAGTCATCAATTCAGAGCAGGTTAACAACATTTAAGAACTTGATCAAGACAACCAATGAAAAAGTAACACTCGACCGGAATGTCCCGCTCATTCACGCAAACACCCTTGAAAGAAAAGCAGCATCACCTATTCCTGTCCCTGGATGACAGACACTGCCTCACCCTGAGGTGGGACTTTGCTGCTGGCCCCACCGGAGAACCTCTCAGAAAGGGGGGCAGCAGGAGGAGGAGAGCAGAAGTGTACTGGTAAAGCTCAAGAGGCAGAGGTTCGGGTAAGATCAGGAGGGAGGAATACTGTGGTGTGTTTAGGACCCAGGTTAATATGAACAGGTGTTTTTTTATTTTCCATTTTTTTCTGTGTTTGTGTCAGGCATTGTTGGAAGATAGTCATTTAGAAATATTTATACAGCTGTTCAACTGCAGTTGAACATATAGCTTTTGTCCCTAAGCCCATGTTTTACAGAAAAAACACAATACCTTATAAACCACAACACAAATGTCATTTAAGCTCTATAGGATTGTCTTCATAATGTTAGAATTTCACATTTCTAATTAATTAAAAAAAATCTTTTATGATATCAGTCTATTTGAATATTTAGTTTTAGTCTTAGTCCTTAAACTACAATCTTTTCAAGTTAATGGACTTTTTTTCTTTTTTACTAGATTACATAAGTACCAGAAAAATAAGAAAAAAAATTTTAATGTGTTCATCACTTAATGGGTTAATGATGTTGGCACTCATACGGTCAGAACTTGGCTTCATCAGTCACTGAGGTAAATGAGAAAGTTCATGCTTCTTCACATTATTGTTTACTTTGCCTAGCTCCAGAGGAAACAAAACATCGCTTTGGATCCCAATTTAAATCTAAGCTCTGCAACAACCAAACCTTGGAAGTGTGTATGCCCTCAGAGGTCAAAAATCATGAAACATTAATTTCTCTGCTAAGTCAGATCCTAGAGTGGTTACAAACATTTGAAAACGTAGTACATCCTACTACATTTAGGAACAAACTTAATTAAAGAAATCTATCAGTATGAGGTAACGCAACACATAAGCATCCACCTGCCAATAAAGTGGCAAAACTTCTGGTTCTCACAGCTTTTCTCATTTGCTGGAAACTAGAATACAAGTATGAAAAAAATACATTGAAGTGATACCCAGCAGCCTCACATTGCATGACTGGGTTACAGTTCCACTACCAAGACCTACTGCTTTGAAATTTAAAAGCAAGGGGTTTTTTTCATATTTATGACATTTCGTCAAACAATCAATCTCTCTCTAGTGCACTACAAGACAGTTTCCTCTGAAATGGGTGAAGCCAGTAACTGCAGTTAAGCAAATGGAGTTGGCTTCTAGCTTCTGGAAAAACAAAATAGCAATGGGCAGCTGTCCTTCACGAGCAGTTTTTCCATACCACTTTGTTTATTCCGGCAATATTTGGAGGGCAGTTCTTGGCTTTTGAAAGTCTGTAACTTCGCTAGCCTCTTTGCCACTGCTGAACACCACACTGCAGTAAACTGTCCATTCAGACCGTGACACGCATACATCAGTCATCCTGAACAAGAAGTCAGCTTGGATGGACACAAATCACAGTGATGCCCACAGCAGTGTTGAGAAGGTAACTTAGCATGCAATGAGGAAGCCAAGGTGGTCTTTACAGCATCACCATGTTATCTTTCATTGAATCTCTGAATCTGTCTTCTTTCTAACACACCCTATAAAAATAACATCCTCCTCAATGACTTTCAAAGTTAAGAATATTTTCACTTCCCATGGAGGCAGAATAGATATAATCCAAACAAAGGGAAACACTCTTAGCACAAAAGAAATCACAGTAGTCCTAAATGAAAGCAATTCACAGTCCACACTGCGATCTTTGCTTTTTATTACACCAGATTGCCTGATCTATAATTACCAAATTCATTACAAAGTTTTCAAGGAAATAGAAGGATATGACAAGCCAATAGCTAGCTACCAGCAAGTCTAGAGTTGGAGTCTGATGAACAAACGGTGGAGGCAGCAGCAGCCCTCACTGACTAGGTGAACGGTGTCACCCAACACTACGATCATGCATCTTAAATACACACGTAAGGATGATGTTACTGCCAAATACTGAATTTTAGTATTCCATAATTCAGGGTGCTAATACTATAATTTCTGCATTTAAAGGCTATATATCATGTATGAAAGTATCTCCCACCCAAGAAAACATGAGTGTATTACATACAATGACAAAAAGATCTTGAGAAGGTTTGGCGTTTCTGTCCCGCAGGCAGACACAGACTGAAAAAATATAAAAGCTGCAACTGTATAACCTCCTACCCCACTCAACTCAGAGGGCTGCATTCATTTCCATAAAATTAATAGGGGTATATAGCAGCAGAAGGAAGATGTTTAGAGAAGAAGAGGACAATAGGCAAAATTCAGTCCAAATAGTTTCTTCTGTCAAAAATTAAAACAGCAAAAATAGAATTTACAGTTATGGAATCTGACCAGGTTCATAAAGAGAAACTAACCAGAGCTCCCATGATGCACGCTGCATAGACACACAAGACTCCACTTGAGCATCACTTCAGCGCTGCTGAGCTGGTATGTGCCTGCTGCAGCCCAGCCTAAGGCTTCCTGCTGAGCCCCCTTTACTTTCCCTTTGAACAGAGACTACTTACATACCTTTTAAAGTGAAAACGTGCTGGCCTCCCTTTTTATTGTGATTGCCATCTATTGCTTCATGTAGAAAAACAGCCTTTAAGGCTTCCAGTGCTCTGGTGTGTCTCTTATTCTATCACCAAAAAAGGCCTGAATGATAAAAACAAGGCTACACCTGCATGGACCTCCACAGGTCCACCCAGGCAGCTCTCCACGCCAGCTCCTTCAGTTCTACTCTCACTGCCCCACATGGCAGAGGACAAACAAACCTTACCCTTTGATCCTGCTGCATGTGACCCACCGCAAAAACACAAGCCCGCTATTCACTACAACAGTTTATCTGCTGATTCTGCAGATGTCCCAGCCTCACATCAATCCTCGGGTGCAGCACAGCCACCCCAGGCTCTGCTCCCCAGCTTGGAAGGGCAGAAACTGGGGTGTGCTGGGGGGAATAGAAATCACTGATGTTGAAGTAACAGACTGAGAGGTCTGCCTCACCAGGGTTTATGCAGCCACAGCACGTCCCAGGAGGAAGCAATAGTTCTGTTGTGTGTTTGAAGGGCCTGGCAAAGAAGGAAGGAATTCAGGATAAATGTGAAGAACAAAAAAACCCCCATCATTTGGTGGTTATGTGATGTTATAAACTGCAGTAAGGTATGCTGGCAGCTGTCACAGTTCTTCTCCATTAACATTAATAAGGCATGCTAGAATGGAATTAAGATGACTTTCGAAAAAAAAAAAACAAAAAAAAAACCCCACAACATTCAAGTTCTCTAAAACTACGCTTACCTTTAATGAGGTCACAAACTTGACAGCAAATTGCATTGGGAACTCATTACTATCTCTGTTGCAGTAACAACTAAGGACACTCCTAACTGATACCAGGGCTCCTGCTGTGCAATCAAAAACATACACAAGTCAAATATGTGTGTACAGATAGAAACAACAGTCCGTGCTTATATGGGATTTACCGCTGAAAGAGACCAAGTTAAGGAGTAGGAGCTGAAAAGTACTAAATGCAGGCAGCGAGTGGCTCGTCAGCAAGCATCTGAGTAGCTGCGTCTCAGTTCAATCTGATTTTACTCAAATACTTTAAATTTCAAGAAGAGCATTGCATACTGAAAGCAACCGCTTTTCAGACATATCAAGCATTCAGAAGCAAAACCGATAGCTCTAGGCATACAACAATGGTTTCCTAGAATATCTCATGAGAGTGTGAACACCTTAATACCACAAGTGGCCTGTACAGATATCACATAGAAAGTGCACCAATTTAACTAAACTGATTTGCAAATTGACTTATTTACATCAGACCTAGCCTCTAGTGCATTCTGTTAAGTGTGGGAAAATTGTTTTGGAAGCCACACTAAGCTAAATGAGTACTGGGCACTCTTAACCTAATTGAACCATGGTCATACAAGCTTGCTACGCTGATTTAGGTAAATCAGCTTTAGCAAACAATTCAGTTAAATCAGTGCCAATTCTGTATTTAGGCTACAAATACGATTCATTCTTTTTCCACTTTTTACATTGCTTATGTCTCAGTAGTACAGCTTATGTGAAAACAAATGTATCACAATGAAATAGAGAGCACAAAGGCCTATTCCAGTCATGCATATAGCAGAATTGTATTTAAAATACTCAAAAGGGGATTTACACTGTGCAAATGTGTCCAACTCAGCTATTTTTATTATCTATTCCTATATCTCTAACTATTAAGAAGATGGAGAACTTAAATTCCTAATTTTAGGTGCTCTGAATTGCACCTCCTGACTGCCTAGCTGAAAAATTATGTACCACAACATTTGAGAACTTTTCAAGCAGAAACTGTGCAGAGGATTCTGTAATAGGGATATATAATGGATCTACAGATAGAATAAAAAAGTAGAGGCAGTTCTCCCTGCAGTTTTAAGTTTGCAATTCTAACCATGTTTGAAAAGAGAATATTGTGCATTATATTCCACAGTGCTGAGCTATGAGTCTATAGAGATTTTTTTTTTTTTAACATTACCCACTAAAAGGGAAAAAAACAAAAGGGTATATGGACTCTGCCCACACACTCTGTTTTGCAGGATCAGATACGTAAGCTCATGAGATATACCACTAGCTATACAGATGTAAAGACCCACCCACACTTACAGAATGGTGCCTTGCTGATCAATCTTTCTACAGATGAGCAATGGGTTACTTTAATATAGGAAGTCCTCAAATGCTAAGAAAAAATAAATAGGAAAAAAATAAAGAGAAAAGAAAAGTGAATTATAAAAACAGGAAACAGCCAAAAGAAAATGAGTTTGCTCCAAAAATTAACAAATTTATGAATTAAGGATGATAATAATTCATATACTTGAATTAAAAAAAAAGTTAAGAAATATCTAAATTTATTGCTGAACTAAAACTGTCTCTGACTGTGCGTATCTAGGCACAGTTTTCCTTTCTACACAATTATCAATAAGACATTCCAAAGTGAACCTCTGATGAAAGGTGTGGTAAAATCAGCAGTCACACATACCATTTTTCCTATGCTTGGTTGTTCTATTTCTTCCTGTTTGTTCAAAAATAATTTCAATTTTCATAAAGTGGTCTGATTATGAACACAGACAAAGCAGTTTATCAAGACTGTCTGACACTTTAATTTCCATCCTTTATAATTCAGGAAAAGGGGTACCACAAATCTCCAGGCTTCATTTTCAATTTTTATTGATCTTCCTCTGCCTGTCTGAGTCTTCATCTCAATTGAATGGACACAAAATAAGTCTCCTAAACCCAATAATAAAAATGTATCCTAGAGGTCAAGCAACACAGCATTTTGTGTTTTTTCAAGTCATTTGTTCTTTTGCTCATTTTTGTCCCTCATTCTTCATATCAAACTAACATTAGCTAATAGCATTAACAGTGCTATCTTTAAAGACAGAAAACTGATGACACAGTCAAGGACAATGATTCCACTTTTTTATGTATTAATCCATAGCAGAAACAGCTCCCTGTGAAATTCCTCTTGAAAATAATCTAAGACTCTTACAGCCAAGCAAAGGATTTCCAGTTTTAGATGACTTACAAACATGACTTCTTTAACCAGGACGAGAATGTAGAGAGGCACGTTAAGTGAATGATGAAGCAAAACACCTATCCCTCATTGCTGTGAACAAAAAAATACATTATAAATTGTAAACACTACATATCACAAAAACATTTTTAGTGCCACAATATAAGTTTACCACACACACAAACAAAAAAAAAATCTAATAAAAAGGACTCTACTACAAAGCTTTGGATAACTTTTAAGACACTAAAAATCAGGCCCAAGCCTCGGATTCTCATCACATTCCTGTATTCTAGAAAACGGATGAGAGAAAAATTAGTCCTTTCCATTCTACAGAGAAAAATGTTTAAAAAAGGGGTTTGTTGAACAGTTTCTTCTAGACTTTACCTTTTGACCAAAGAAAAGCATGAGATAAGATCAAAGGAGGAACAAGGGCTTAGGAAACACGTTTATTAAGCTTTTAATTCATTCACATTTTCCTTTATTAAAGGAAGGGGAATCCCTGC